>SJYX01005016.1:0-48917 GCA_006410675.1 Oreotragus oreotragus
GGTAGTTTGAGCATTCTTTGGCATTGCCTTTCTTTGGAATTGGAATGAAAACTGACCTTTTCCAGTCCTGCGGCCACTGCTGAGTTTTCCAAATTTGCTGGCATATTGAGTGCAGCACTTTCACAGCATCATCTTCCAGGATTTGAAACAGCTCAACGGGAATTCCATCACCTCCACTAGCTTTGTTCTTAGTGATGCTTTCTAAGGCCCACTTGACTTCACATTCCAAGATGTCTGGCTCTAGATTAGTGATCACATCCTCATGATTATCTGGGTCATGAAGATCTTTTCTGTACAGTTCTTCCGTGTATTCTTGCCACCTCTTCTTAATATTTTCTGCTTCTGTTAGGTCCATACCATTTCTGTCCTTTATCAAGCCCATCTTTGCATGAAATTGACTTCACATTCCAGGATGTCTGGCTCTAGGTGAGTGATCATACCATCATAGGAGAGGAGCAACCCCACCTCCAAGGAGCAGCAGCTGCGTGGGTGCAAGAGGGTCGAGAGGAGCTACTCCACGTTCAAAGTCAGGAGGGGCAGCTGTGAGGAGATACCCCTCATCCAAGGTAAGGAGCAGAGGCTGTGCTTTGCTGGAGCAGCCGTGAAGAGATACCCCACGTCCAAGTTAAGAGAAACCCAAGTAAGATGGTAGGTGTTGCAAGAGGGCATCAGAGGGCAGACACACTGAAACTATAATCACATAAAACTAATCAATCTAATTACATGGACCCCAGCCTTGTCTAACTCAGTGAAACTAGGCCATGCCCTGTGGGGCCACCCAAGATGGGAGGGTCATGGTGGAGAGGTCTGACAGAATGTGCTCCACTGGAGAAGCGAATGGCAAACCATTTCAGTATTCTTTCCTTGAGAACCCCATGAACAGTATGAAAAGGCAAAATGATAGGATACTGAAAGGGGAACTCCCCAGGTCAGTAGGTGCCCCATATGCTACTGGAGGTCAGTGGAGAAATAACTGCAGAAAGAATAAAGGGATGGAGCCAAAGCAAAAACAATACCCAGTTGTGGATGTGACTGGTGATAGAAGCAAGGTCTGATGCTGTAAAGAGCAATATTGCATAGGAACCTGGAATGTCAGGTCCATGAATCAAGGCAAATTGAAAATGGTCAAACAAGAGATGGCAAGAGTGAATGTTGACATTCTAGGAATCAGCAAACTAAAATGGACTGGAATGGGTGAATTTAATTCAAATGACCATTATATCTATGACTGTGGGCAGGAATCCCTTAGAAGAAATGGAGTAGCCATCATGGTCAACAAAAGAGTCTGAAATGCAGTACTTGGATGCAATCTCAAAAATGACAGAATGATCTCTGTTCGTTTCCAAGGCAAACCATTCAATATCACAGTAATCCAAGCCTATGCCTCAACCAGTAACACTGAAGAAGCTGAAGTTGAATGGTTCTATGAAGACCTACAAGAACTTTTAAAACTAACACCCAAAAAAGATGTCCTTTTCATGATAGGGGACTAGAATGCAAAAGTAGGAAGTCAAGAAACACCTGAGGTTACAGGCAAATTTGGCCTTGGAATACGGAATGAAGCAGGACAAAGACTAATAGAGTTTTGCAAAGAGAACACANTACAAGAACTTTTAAAACTAACACCCAAAAAAGATGTCCTTTTCATGATAGGGGACTAGAATGCAAAAGTAGGAAGTCAAGAAACACCTGAGGTTACAGGCAAATTTGGCCTTGGAATACGGAATGAAGCAGGACAAAGACTAATAGAGTTTTGCAAAGAGAACACACTGGTCATAGAAAACACCCTCTTCCAACCACACAAGAGAAGACTCTACACATGGACATCACCAGATGGTCAACACTGAAATCAGATTGATTATATTCTTTGCAGCCAAAGATGGAGAAGCTCTATACAGTCAGCAAAAACAAGACTGGGAGCTGACTGTGGTTCAGATCATAAACTCCTTATTGCCAAATTCAGACTTAAATTGAAGAAAGAAGCGAAAACCACTAGACCATTCAGGTATGACCTAAATCAAATCCCTTGTGATTATACAGTGGAAATGAGAAATAGATTTAAGGGACTAGATCTGATAGAGTGCCTGATGAACTATGGACGGAGGTTTGTGACATTGACAGGAGATAGGGATCAAGACCATCCCCATGGAAAAGGAATGCAAAAAAGCAAAGTGGCTGTCTGGGGAGGCTTTACAAATAGCTGTGAAAAGAAGAGAAGTGAAAAGCAAAGGAGAAAAGGAAAGATATAAGCATTTGAATGCAGAATTCCAAAGAATAGCAAGGAGAGATAAGAAAGCCTTCCTCAGTGATCAGTGCAAAGAAATAGAGGAAAACAACAGAATGGGAAAGACTAGAGATCTCTTCAAGAAAATTAGAGATACCAAGGGAAGATTTAATGCAAAGTTGGGCTCGATAAAGGACAGAAATTGTATGGACCTAACAGAAGCAGAAGATATTAAGAAGAGGTGGCAAGAATACACAGAACTGTACAAAAAAGATCTTCACAACCAAGATAATCACGATGGTGCGATCACTCACCTAGAGCCAGACATCCTGGAATGTGAAGTCAAGTGGGCCTTAGAAAGCATCACTATGAACTGGGTCATACCCATCCTCAAATGCCTTCCATAGCTCCCTATGGTTGCTAGATGAACACTAAGCTCCTTGATCTGCCAGGGCTATTACTGGCTTGGTTCTCCTATTCTCAGCTCATGAGTTTTATAAGTTTAATTCAACCCATTAAAATTCCACAGTTAAAGCAGACCCTTTGTAGATCCCCAAAGGAGCTGGCTGACCATGATCAAGTTCCTTAAACTTCCTGTGCTTCGCTCACTTCACTTAGAATAGTGCCTGGCACTGAGAAAGCCCTCGGCAAATGTCAGTGATTATTAGTGTTGTGGGTTGTGTGTATGTTTTCTTTCATTTCTGCTGTATGTCTGTTTCACAGCACTCAGGTGCTTATCCCTGCTTGTCTGTTTCCACCTCTGGGTCTCCCTTTGAAGTTCTCAGACCCCATCCCCAAGCCCAGAAAGATATTCTGCCCTCCTGAAAGAAGTCTCTGGCTCTGCCCTCTCCTAAGCCAGCTTAGTTAGTACAAAGCTTTTCCTGCACACACAGGGTATCTTCTGCATCCACAGAAGAATGACAGGTGCAGGAAGGCTGTACTCAGAAAAGCAAGGTTTTTATCTCCCAAGCCTTTGTCTCTGGTTTCTCTTAAGAGCACTGGCATATTCCCACGTGCGGATGTCTGGTGACCCCAGTTAGCTGACTGTGGCTACATTTTTCACGGGGGCAAACCCACTTGACCTTTATGTTCCTACCGCTCTCAGTGTTCCCTTAGCAAGGTGGTTGCTTGGCCCTTTCTGATTTCCAGTCTGTGAGAGTTTGTTAAGCTGGCAGAGGACTGAAGGGAAAACCAGTGTGGGCTGCATTCTGTTTCAGCCAGTAGCGTTTCATATTCAAGAAAAATAATTGGAAGAAAAAAGTCCTGGAGACAGATGGTGTTGATGATTGCATAATAGCATGAATATACTTAATATCCAAGAATTGTACACTTAAAAATGGTAAAAATGATAAATTTCATGTTATATATATTTTAGCATACTTTTTAAAAAATGAAAAAGAATCAGTGAGTCGGAGGAATACCGTAAGTGCACGTCTTACAGTTTTGTTTGTTTTTATCCTATTCCTGTCCCTCTTGTTTACTTTGACTGGGATATGTATATGTTTTGACTTCCCTGGTGGCTCATACGGTTAAGCGTCTGTCTACAATGCTGGAGACCTGGGTTCAATCTCTGGGTCGGGAAGATCCCCTGGAGAAGGAAATGGCAATCCACTCCAGTACTATTGCCTGGAAAATCCCATGGACAGAGGAGCCTGGTAGGTTACATGTAGTCCATGGGGTCGCAAAGAGTCGGACACGACTGAGCGACTTCACTTCACTTCACTTCATGTATATGTTTGAGCATTATCTTTGCTTCTTCACTATAACAGAAGCCTGGGCAAGGGACTGACTGATCGTATCGCCTCACACCGGGTGATATTTGGATGAGGGCATTAGGTGGAAAGTGCATGCTAATAGAATAAGAATCTGTGGTCAAGCCCTTTCAGAGGAAGTAGGCAGGGTAGATGCACATGTGATAAACCAACCTTAGGAAGAACAGGAGGGCTGGAGTCAGAAGACCTGGTTGGAAATCCCATTACCATTACTGGGGGTACTGCGTGCACAAGTCATGCCACCTCTGGGACTTCAGTACTATGGCCTGTGAGATGCAGAGTGGGCAAGGGTGCTGGAGGAAAAGGATAAGCTGTAAAGTGCTGTGCTCCTATAAGGGCACTCCATTAGCACCAGCAGCTCAGTCTAGTGTAGAGCTCAGCATAGAAGGAGTGGATGGCTCAGTGTCGGGATGGCTCGGCAGTTGGAGCAGGTCAGAGGCTCATCAACATTGAGACTCATGCTACAATTCACCTGGTCAACGGCCCACTGCAGAGAGCACTTCTGATCATCAGAAGGAAATAAATCCTTAAGTCTTCCACCTACTTCTGTCCCCTTGCCCTTACATCTGGAGAATACAAACTCCCTGTGCAGGAAGGTTTACTGATTCCTAAGGACAGTGGCTGCCTTTAAAAATTCATCAGTGCCGAGACCTGTGCTAGGTCGGTTCCATAGTTTATCTCATGTAATCCATACAAGGTCCTAACAGGACATGGTCATTTATTTACTCTGTGTAGGAGCCAAGCTGGGTTCTAGGGGCACAAATATAAATAAGTCAGAGGACTCATCCTCAAGTTCAGATATTAGCAATTTAGAGATATCCCTTTACAATGGAGAACCTGAGGCTCAGAGAGGTCGAGTCATTTGCCAGGTGTTAATATAGAGAAAAACCCATGCTTTTCAGGAGATAGATGAGTGTTTTAAGGAGAAAAAAAGCAGAGAGAGTGAGGAAGAAGAAGTGGGAGGGATGGCTGATAAAGGGGTTGTTGTGGAGGAGAAAGTATACCCTGAGTTCAAGGTGGCTTGTTTGGGAAGATGAAGCTCAGGGGAGAGAAGGGAACAGGAAGGAGCCCAGAAATTATCTTAGGAAGTCAAAACACGAGTATTTTCTGGAAACTCAATTCCACATTTAAAGGGAATGACTTCATACTGACACAGCCATGACCTTCTCCAGCCCAATGATGACCCAGGACATATTACCTACTTGACTTCTGGACCAAAAAAATTGTGCTTTATGAAAAGAATTCTGAACTTGGACTCAGGAAACTGGATCAAGGTCACGTTCTTGCCTCTCAAGGTGTGGCCCTGGGTGAATCAGTTACTTCACTGCTCGGAATCCTGCCATTCAAATGGGGGTGGACTTTTAAGGCAGCCCTTGGGGCAGGTTGGAGAAAGTATTGAACAGAGAGCCAAAAGTGTTTCCTCCTGTTTCCTGACTCACTGAGAGCAGAGTGGGCTTTGGCAAACCTTTCAATCTCTCTGAACCTGTTTCTCCCTGTAAGCCACAAAACTTTAAGGGAAGATAAGAGAGTGCTAATATGGAAAGGGAAATGGCTGGCATGTGGACTGAATTTACAATCTCAATCCCATTATCACAAGGTCTTAACCATCTCTACAACTTTCACTTCCAAATCAGCATGGACCTGCACAGGGTCAAATCTCACAACCAAAGCATATAACCAGTTCTGTGTTTTTTTCATACAAACTTTCACCTTTGAAAGTTGCAAAACATGTCTGATCTGAAGTTCCAGCTTTGCTTACCTCTTGCTGCCTCTGGGGGAAAAAAGTATATAATATCATTGAGGTAGGGTAGAAAGGGAGGGGACCACAGGGATCTAGATACACTTCCCCAATTCAATTGCAAGAAGCAGTTCAGTTCTCTGTATGTGAAAAGTAGTCAAATTATTGCAAATGTCTAGCCAATTCCAAATGTCACCAGCTACCAGTAAACAAAAAGCCGGCTACATTTAGGACTGGATCATTTAAAGCGTAATTATAATAAATGATTTAAAGGAGCTCTTTTAATTACCACTACATATCAAAGCTTCAGGAAGGCATTCCAGAAGAATTGTTTTCTATTGTAACTGCATAAATTTAAATGCAATTAATTTCATATCTGTCATTCACTTCTCTTCTACTACATTGATCTCTGTATCAGGGAATTCAGTGCCTTCCCTTTCATTTGGGGATTTCATGGTTTCGACTGGAAGAGCTTTGTTTTCAGTCCTTCAGTTCCCAAATGCCATTTCCACTCCAATCCATCTCCAGTCCCCAAATGCCATTTTCACTGTATAATCTGGTATACCAAACGAAGGTTTAAACCAACAAACAAACAATAAAAAGAAGACCAGGTCAAGGAATTGGAAAGATCACTAGTGGTGTCATTAAAAAAAACAAGGTTTTAAAATTTATTATTTTTTTCTTTTTGGCTGCACTGGGTCTAAAAGACCAAGGTTTTAACAACTGGCTCTGCTACTAATTTGCTGTGTGACCTTGGGCAAGACCCAGTACCTATCTGGGCATCAGTTTTTGCATATATAAAATAGAAGTAAGGATGATCTCTCCGCCTGCTTATCTCAAGGGAATCTTTGAAGGTGAAATGAAAAATCAGAAAGGACTTTTAAGACCACTCACTCATTTAGCCAGTCAATCACTCAGTTATTATTTAATGAGAACGTATTCCAATATTCTTGCCTAGAGAATTCCATGGACCGAGGAGCCTGGTGGGCTACAGTCCATGGGGTTGCAAAGAGTCAGACATGACCAAGGGATTAACACTTTCACTTTTTAACTACATAGGCTAGGCAGGACGCTAGCACCCAGGACAGAAAATAACTGAAGTAAGATGCCTCTCTAGTGAGAAGCTGCTGTGGAGCAGAGGTGACAGGGAGGGAGTGCAGCTCTTTGCGCTGCCTGTGCTCTCTTTCTTGTTCTGCTGAGCTGTGTCCCTTTTAGTTTGAAAACTCCTGAGTTAAGAGTCTCAATAGAAAATGAAACAACAGCTTGGTTTCCTACAAAAATAGTCCATTCAATCTTGTATCTGAACCTTTGTCCACACAAATAGCTGCTTATATGGTTCATTTTATTGGCCACTTTGTTTAGAATGTTAAATACTCACAGACATAATCATACATTTTCCTCCTATCAGGGGAAAAAAAAAAAAAAAAGTGGTTTCTTAATAATGGGTTTTTCCAGTCTACTTTCAGGGCAATGTCTGGGCCCAGGATTAATGTACTTCCAGGAGAATTAAATCAACGGGATGTAGAGAAGTGATGGCCTTTTTGATTCTCAAATAAACATTTCTCAGAGGGACTTTCTGGGTCCTCTGGGGATTTCATGGTGATACATTCAAATGTCACCCATCTGTACAAATATCAATATCTAAGTTTTTTAAAAAAGACCTATATTTTTCAAAGTGGGCTATCAGAAAAGTACATTAATGTCTCCCTACATTGATTGCTATATGTTATGATAAAAATGATTCCTGGGCTAACCTTGGAAGATTTGGAACCACATAGAATGAATATATTTTTCAGCATTTGAGATGTGTTCATCACCTTTCCAAAGATCAAGCTAAGACTGGCATGCAGGGAACCAGAGAACAGGAAGGTAACATAAGGGGGCAGAGCCCAGTGGTTGATGCCAAGGAAATGAAATCAAATTTCCATCATGAGCAAGCCTTCATGAAGAAAGAAACCTTCCTCCAAGAGGGTTTCAACTTCCTAAATATCTGATCATTGTTGGGAAGGTGACACTGAATGCTCAGAAACTGAAGCCTGGGGGAGGAAACTAGGTTGAATTTGAAATCAGAATGGCTGGGGTGAATCAAGGCTTTGATTCTTCATTGAGCGAACTTAGACAAATTATTTCATCTTTTGGAGGATCAGTTTTGTGGACCGTAAAGTGGCTGTGATAATACATATGTTAAACATGAAATAACACGTGATAAAGGTTCATAACACACATGAAGAAAAGGAAGTGTCCCAAGTGAAGTGAGGTGGACCAGTATTCTAAATTGCTCTGATAAGGACCTTAATTTTCCTCTCCCTGTCTTCCCATCCTTGGTTCCCTCTCTTCCTTCCTCTCTCCCTTTCCCATGGGAAGGAGCATATTCTGAAGCCAGGAGAGGACAGTAGGTTGTAGCTGTAGGAGAGGGCTCTCAATAGGAGCTGTGGCTTCAGGCAGAGGAACCTGTGGCTTTGGCAGGGAAGGAGACTAAGTGCCCTGACTGTGCTTCTCCCGTCTGATTTTTGGTGGTGCTTGCCATTGGCTAGACCCAAGCAGAAGCCAGGAGACCTGGGGGCACTTTGATACAGTCCACTGAGAGCCCTGTGGACAAAGGTGGAGCCTGTATCTGAAGAGGCGAGCACAGACCATTTGGCACTAGACTATCTGTAGCAGTTTAGAACACTCTAGAGCCACTGGGCTTGTGTTCAATTGAATCCTTGTTCCCCCACTGTGGTACCTTGTATGGGTCACTTATTTTGCCCATATCTCAATGTTCTCATCTATTACCTGGTTATAATAAAATATCTATATAGGCTATTGAGAGGACTAAGTGAATTAATATTCATAACCACTTAGAGCAGTGTCTGGTACATCCAAAGTGCCCAGTTGAGCATCAGCTCGTATTGTCTCGCATGGGACACACTGATGAGCAGGAAAGAGGGGTGAGCGAATGTCTAAGTGTCCTGGCACTGGGCTGCCTCCTTGATGACTTTACTTCTTGCTCTCAGACACGGCCTGTGTTGTGACCACTTTAAGAAAATGAGCTAATAGATAAAGACCAACCAGGCAGTGGAGTATGGTTTTCCATTTTATTTTCCCTGCTCATAGTCCTGCTATAAACTTTGTTTTCATGATGTCAGGACCCATGGACAAGGTTCCTGCCAATGACAAACATCTGCTCCCATCTACCTACAAGCCTGACATTTTGGAACCAGGAAAGAGGAGCAGTTCACCCCAAGGAACCAGCTAGGAGTTCCCTTCAGGCTCAGGCCCTGTGTTCTGTTTTGGAACATCAACAGTTTTCAGCCAGTGATTCTCTTCTCCCTCATCACCTCGCCTCCCTGCCTCCAGAGGCAACATGCTAATGGCTGAGATGTATAAGAAAGGAGCCTGGGACCAGCAGTCCGGAGAAGTGTGATCAAATCCCTGTTCTATCCTGTCTGAACTGCGTGACCTTGACCAAATGACCATTAACTTCTTAATTGTAGGTTTTTTACACAGAAAGTAGACTTGAGTACTGAAGTTTTTTTGAATGTAGAAGGAAATCAGAAGCCAAAGCTAGCAATTGTCATAAACTGAGCAAAGGATAGGAGCTTAAAAACTTAGATTAGAGTTTCTATTCTTGTACTGACTTGCACTGTGACTGTGGACAATCAGGTCACATGTTGGCCCTTAGTTTTCCCATTTGCAAAATATCTACCTGCTTTATAGCTAGATGTGAAAATGGTTTGCAAATTACTATATATATTTGAGGAAGGTATAAGGAACATATTATTACAGCTCTGCTCTGACCTCAAAAGCTAACCACCCTAATTGGAAGGCAGTGTTCCTAAACACCCCCCACCCTAAGAGTCAAGTTCCTATTTACTGATTACTCATAGCCATGAGGAAGAAGGCAATGGCAGCCCACTCCAGTACGTTTGCCTGGAAAATCCCATGGACGGAGGAGCCTGGTAGGCTGCAGTCCATGGGGTTGCGAAGAGTCGGACATGACTGAGCGACTTCACTTTCACTTTTCACTTTCATGCATTGGAGAAGGAAATGGCAACCCACTCCAGTATTCTTGCCTGGAGAATCCCAGGGACGGGGGAGCCTGGTGGGCTGCCGTCTCTGGGGTCACACAGAGTCGGACACGACTGAAGTGATTAGCAGCAGCAGCAGCAGCAACATAGCCAGGAGTACTGGGATAAATGCCAGGGACTGGCATCTTTGCTGTCCGTAACTTTAGCCCACATCCTGGCAGCACTGAATGTGTGGCTTTCATTATTTATACTTAAGAAACTCCACATGATCGTTCAAGTTCAAAATTTGAATAGATTGCCAGGCAGCTTGTTGAATTATTTATTTTAACTGGCCTATTTCTGTATTGGATAATTTCTTCCATGTGCTTCTACTCTATCAATAATGGGACGCGATTATTGATTTTTCTAAAGCCATTACAGTCAATGAATTGTTCAATTAGTTTTATGATTTCAAATGGAGAAAGAGGCAAGATCACCCATCTTGGCAGATAGAAACAACTTTCAAAGACGGGGATAATGCCCTGATTTATAAAACGTACAGGTAGATGTACAGCAGGCTTTGCACGGCACACACGTCCAAACTTGCCTCATCAGCAGCCGTCTCCCAAGCACTAAGCTTAGGAGCTGTCAGTTAACACATATTTGTGATAATGTTTCCCCATCGATATTGTCAAGCTATTATAAATCCAGATGGATAGTAAACCCCAATGACTTTAAAAGATAAACATTAATAGACAATGTCATGTCTGCTTCTGGTCCTAAATCTGTAAAGGCTACTCATTTCCACAGAAAAAAGTTCAAAGTTCAAAAAATTTCAGACCAATCCAGACAACACCCTGTGTGAAACTGACAAAAATATTCTCGACTTCATCTTTGTGTTTGCACTGCTGTCACAATTGGAAGACTCTCATATTTCCTTCTAGTATCATCCTATTTCATAGGTCAGGCAGAGAGAGGAGTATAAGACAGAGTGTCCCAAACTTCAGTCATCAACGCATCAAGTCTCATATCCCTACCTTAATAATATTACCCTGCACTTAACGATTTTTCACATGACACAAACTAACTCCCAAACACCTACGCTAGCCTGATTCATGTATTTACACTCATGCAATAATGAGTTTGAGTTGCAAGAGTTGGACACGACTTAGCAATCACACCACTACCACCAATCTGGGTTTAAGATTGTAGTCCTGTAGTGTGGTGCACATTAAAACAGATATGCGGGCTTTCCTGGTGCTCCAGTGGTACAGAATCCACCTGCCAATACAGGGGACACGGGATTCAGAGTTGGTCGGGGAAGATTGCGTGTCACGCAGGGGAACTTAGCCCATGCACCACAACTACTGAGCCTGCGCTCCACAACAAGAGAAGGCACCACAGTGAGAAACTCGCACACGGGAACTGGAGAGTAGCCCCTGCCCAGCGCAACTAGGGGAAGCCTGTGTGCAGCAGCTAAGACCCAGTGCAGCCAATAAGTAAATAAAATTAAAAAGAAACCATATAGATACATAACTGTCAACCCAAGAACCACATAAAAATCCTCTCACATAAATTCTGAAGATTCCTGTATCACATTATAGGAAATACTAGGACAGTACCTAAGATTTCAGACACTGGCAATAGACTTGGGTTTAAATTCCTGCTACCTACTAGCCTTACCTCCTTGGGCAAGGTAGTTGCACGTGCTAGACCTCAGGTTACACTTTTATACCATGAAGATCAGGACTGGACTCACATCAGACTATTGTGAAAGTCAAATAAGGCAATACATGTAAATTGCCTAGAACTCGATGACCATTATGACGTGTAGCTCAGCAAACACCTATGGAGAGTTATTGGACTTCCCAGGTGGCACTGCTGCTGCTGCTGCTAAGTCACTTCAGTCGTGTCCGACTCTGTGTGACCCCATAGACGGCAGCCCACCAGGCTTCCCCATCCCTGGGACTCTTCAGGCAAGAATACTGGAGTGGGTTGCCATTTCCTTCTCCAATGCATGAAAGAGAAAAGTGAAAGTGAAGTCGCTCAGTCTGTCCAACTGTTAGCGACCCCATGGACTGCAGCCTACCAGGCTACTCCGTCCATTGGATTCTCCAGGCAAGAGTACTGGGGTGGGGTGCCATTGCCTTCCCCCCCAGGTGGCACTAGTAGTAAAGAATCTGTCAGGGACATAAGAGACAGGGGTTCGATCCCTGGGTTGGGAGGATCCCCTGGAGGAGGGCATGGCAGGCCACTCCAGTATTCTTGCCTGGAGAATCCCATGGACAGAGGAGCCTGGTGGGTGACGGTCCATCGGGTCATGAAGAGTCAAACACGACTGAAACGGCTGAGCACACATGGAGAGTTATTACATCATTTTTAGGAGCAAAGGGTTCTGGGGCCAGACTGCCTGGGGCCAGATCCTGCTACTGCATAATCTTGGCAAAGTTCTAAACTGCTCAATGTTTCAGCATCCTCACAAAGTTGTCAGGAGGCTAAGTAAGTTGATGTAAATATAGTACTTAGAGGAGTGTCTCTAAACAGTGGGCTTCCCAGGTAGCAAAGTGGTAAAGAATCTACCTGCCAATGAAGGAGACGCAGGCAATATGGGTTCTATCCCTGGGTTGGGAAGATCCCCTGGAGAAGGGTAGGGCAACCCACTCCAGTATTCTTGCCTGGAAAATTCCATGGACAGAGGAGTCTGGTGGGCTATAGCCCATGGGGTCGCAAAGAGTCGGACAGGACTGAGCATGCATGCGTGCTCAATGCAGTAATTTCAGCATTTATTGTTCAGTTGCTAAGTCCTGTCTGACTCCTTGTGACACCATGGACTGCAGCACATCAGGCCTCCCTGTCCTCCACTATCTCCCAGAGTTTGCTCAAACCCATGTCCATTGAGTTGGTGATGCCATCCAACCATTTCATCCTCTATTGCCCCCTTCTCCTCTTGCCATCAATCTTTCCCAACATCAGGGTCTTTTCCAGTGAGTCAACTCTTTGCATCAGGTGGCCAAAGTATTAGAGCTTTGGCTTCAGCAGTCCTCTCAGTGCATATTCAGGGTTGAGTTCCTTTAGAATTGACTGGTTTGAACTTGCTATCCAAGAGATTTTCAAGAGTCATCTCCCTCCCATCAGGAAGCTTGCATAAGCCTCTTATCTTCATCCAATCCCATCATAGGTATCAGAAATTATAGTATATGATTATCTGTATTGTGTTCCAGACACCAAGCTGTGAGCTAGTGATATAAAAAACTGACAGAGAACTTAAAGATCTCCACTTTTTTTGAGCATTTTATATGCAAGTACGGGGAAGGCAATGGCACCCCACCACAGTACTCTTGCCTGGAAAATCCAATGGACGGAGTAGCCTGGTGGGCTGCAGTCCATGGGGTCGCTAACAGTCGGACAGACTGAGCGACTTCACTTTCACTTTTCTCTTCTATGCATTGGAGAAGGAAATGGCAGCCCACTCCAGTATTCTTGCCTGGAGAATCCCAGGGATGGGGGAGCCTGTTGGGCTGCCATCTATGGGGTCACACAGAGTCGGACACTACTGAAGTGACTTAGCAGCAGTAGCAGCAGCAGCATATGCAAGTATGTCAGTATAGACCAAGTACAGAAATGAAATAGAGGACAAAAGGTTTACATATCTGGCATGAGGGAGAGATTAAAGGAGGGCTTCATGGTGGAGGTAACATTAGGCATTAAGCTTGGTTTTAAAGTTTGAGGTAAGTTGTTTAAGGATTAAATTGATTCTACTAGACCAATTTTGCAGACCCTTCCTCTGGATAGCATTCCCTGGTCCCACAAGCACAGTTAAAAGCTACTGATTATTGGAGGTAAATAGTGTTGGGCATTTTTTGAATATCAAGGGACTCACCCATGGTAAGGATTTGATTAATGTTTATGGAGGGTATGAAGTCACCTCTTCTCATCTAGCTTCATTTCCTTATTCATAAAGTAAACAGTCTTTCTGTTGCCTCTCTGCTATTCTTTCACAGAAAGAGAAATATTAATAATAATGAAAATGAACATATGTTAAATACTTCCAATATGCCATACAGTTTATAGATTTCACTTTATCCTGATATCAGTCCTATCAGGTGGATATTATTATTATTCCCACTTTATAGATGAGTAAACTGAGGCTTAGAAAGTTCAGCTAACTCTTCCAAAATCAACCACTAAGTTAAAACATAGCCCAGCTGTCCAAGAATGTGTACACAATTACTATGCCATGCTGTGCCTCAAAATATCTAAATTATATTTTGTTTCACGAGGAAGTGATGTCAGCTCCCAGGACGGGACCATTTACTGAATAAAGTACAGCCATTTCTCAGATGAATGAGGAAAAGGGTGAAAGCAAACTGCTTTGGGGCCCTGGCATAGGCTAGGTCTGTGCACATCCAGATGATATGCAAATAGTTTACAGCAACAGAGACAAGGTTCCCAGAATGAATCATTTTGCTTTCACTGCCAACTGAAAAATACTCTGACGATGCTTCAATCCAGCATGAGCTCAGCTGAACAAAGCTAATTAGGACTGAAGAGATCCAGGACCTCAGTTGAACTTCTTGGTAATCAGAGAATTATGGAGTTAATATACAAGTATAAATCTGTAATAAGATGAAGTGAAGGCAAATAGATGCTAATCACTGTTAACTTTCCTGTGTACGGCTTTCATCAAGTCATGTGTATCAGATCTCCTCAGAATCAGTAATCTTCTAGCAAACCCACGGGAGTGGAGGTTCAACCAGCTGGAGCAGGGTGGAAGGGGAAAAAATAAGTAGGGTGATGGAATATTTGCTGTAAGTAGTGTTCACTAAAGCTGTTTCTATGGCCCCTAAATGATAACCACTTAACACAGGCGGATATTTCTTTGGGCTCTTCAACGCGCTAAGGGGACTTTTCATAGACTCAGAACGTTAGCCTTGGAAGGACTGTAGAGATTTGCTTTCTCCAACTTTCTTATTGTACAGATGAGGAAAGCAGGGCCAGGGAGAAGGGGCTGGTAGGATGGATAATAAAAATAGAAAATTAGATGGCATGGTATTCTAGAAACAAAGTTTACAGTGAATCTGGGGAAAACAGTGTTCTATCAGAATGTGAAATGGACAGAATAGGGGACAGTGAAAAACCAGCCAAGTCCCCATAACCTTGCTGGTGACAGTGCGATGCAGTGGGAGAGGGCCACATGGCTGGGAGTTTTCATATGTTAATGACGTGATAAGGACAGGCCCTGCCTGCTCTGGTCCTGGGGTGGGAGGCCTGCAGGACTCCCCCGAGCACAGGACCTGGGATCCTGTGTGAAAATACCAACACAGGCATATATCCTCGAGAAACTCCTGGGCTCTTCCCAGGCCTGCTGCTCCTCCATCACAGACAATGACAATATTGACCCATGTGACCCTCATATATCACAAAAGAAGGATGGATCTTTGGGCCTATGTGGGGAACAACCGAATCTAGAGATGGGCGGGCCCAGAGGCCTCCCAGAGGAATGATGTGGATGCTGACATCCGACGAGCAGTAGGGTTTGGACTAGGATAGTGGGATGGGAAGCCAAAATGACCCAGGATTGGTATCTGTACAGAGAGAGCCACAGTATGAAGGCATGGGAGCAAGGAGAGCATCAGGGTCAGGCAGATATGCTGAACAGGCAGGAACTCCCCCAGGCCTGCCCCACTAATGCCCTGGAGCGTGGCCCCCTGGGTTCACAGGATCTGAAGGTGCTCGTGGCTGCACACATTAGTAATTGATGACATATACATAATTCACTGCATGTTGTGGCCACATTTGTTCACAGCTGCTCCTTTAGCTGGTCTAGCGCTGTCCTGAAGTCAGAGAGCCCCATTGGGTATTATTAAGAAAGGGTACTTTAATGGATTTCCTCCGGTCACTACCCCCTTGTATACTGTCCAGTTGTCACCTCTGGAGAGAGTATTTAAGCAGGGCCTGAAGGTGTCAGGTTGAGCCATGTCTGACTCAGAGAGTAGGCAGAACAACTGGGCAATTTTGGATGACTGTAGTCACATCACTAGTACAATAATTGGGAGACAGTCTGACAAAGCTCATGTGTACTCTTTAGTCTAAAAATACATCTGATGACCAGAGAGCCCCTTACTAGTGTTATGTAGCTTCTCTGAGTCTCCTCTGTAAAACGGAAGCTTCAGGAACTTTCCTTTGTACACTACAGGACTGAGCTGAGGATCAGTATAGACCATTTGAAAATCTTCAACAATTGCTCTGTTATCCAGTATATTTTCTTCATTCAGCCCCCTAAATATATTAGTGATCTCAGAACTGGTACCATTTTCAATTGGTGAAATTTAAGGGTCAGAAAGGTGATTCTGGCTCAAGTCACGAAGGAAGTTGAAGGAAACTGTGGCATCAGGAGTCTGGATTCTCTGTCCTGTGTCCCTCAGCATCTTGCTCCTTGGACGCTCTGCATTGGGAAGGGGGAAGATGTCCTCTGAATGAAGAGCCAATTAGATGCACACAGAACTTCCTGATGACGGTTTGTCACTAGCAGGTGCAAGGTTTGCCCCGAGGGCACCCTCCCTCTGAGCATCTGAGCATCCCCGCCCTCAGCACAGAGCAAACCACAGCAATGATGTGGTTCCTGCCCAGTGGGGATGAAAACTAAATGGTAGGCAGGCCTGCCATCCAAAGACTATTAGTTCCACTGACAATTTTATTTCTCAGTTTCAAGGACAAAAGCAAAGGTTGGAAAGTTTTGCTTTTAACAAAACACAGTACATCTCTAAAGAGCATTACTCTCTTCTTTTCAAATATCCAATGTTTGTTCTAGCAACAGGGAATCTCATGTACCCAGTACAATACAGCTTTGGTGCTTTGATCCCAAGGAAGTGGTTTATCTGTATCCTTCCACCTAGCACAGTGCCTACCACAGAGAGAGAGAGAAAGTGAAGTCGCTCAAACTGGAGTGGGTTGCCGTTTCCTTTTCCAGGGTATCTTCCCAACCCAGGGATCGAACCCAGGTCTCTAGCATTGCAGGCAGACACTTTATGGTCTTAGCCACCAGCGAAGCAGGGATTCACTGATGTTTGCTGAATGTGTGTGAAATGAGTGTGAACACACAAATGTGGAGATTTCTTTTGCTTAATATTTTATATTTGGTTTTTAGCAAAAAAAAAAAAAAATCCTATTGGTTCCCGAGAAGGTTGTAAATCTATAGTCAGACATCACTTGGATTTTTGTGTTACTTTTCTTTTCCCTGAGCTGGAGGTTTATCCCAGGCCCATTAGAAAAGGAGAAACCAAAAACTGTCACCTGCATCCCCACCCTCACCCCTCAATCATATATGAGCTTCTAAAGTAGCTCTTCTTCTCCTAAGATTGTATTTAAATTTCCAAGACATTTATGAAAGCAACAGAAATGATAAATAAAAAACAAATATTCATGGATCCACCACCAACACTGGATAATTGTTAACATTTTGGCTACAGTTGCTTTAAAGTTTCATTTCTTCTTCTGATAAACAAATTAAATATTACATATAAAATTAAAGTCCTTTCCAACTCTGTCAGTCTCATTTCTTTTTCCTTCTCAACAAATATGTTCATGAATTAAGTATTGAAAGTGAAAAGGTGAAAGTGAAGTCACTCAGTCATGTGTGACTTCTTGTGACCCCATGGACTGTGACCTGCCAAGCCCCTCTGTCCATGGGATTCTCCAGGCAAGAATACTGAAATGAGTTGCCATTTCCTTCTCCAGGGGATCCTCCCAACCCTGGGATCAAACCTAGGTCTCCCACGTTGTGGGCAGAATCTTTACCATCTGAACCACAGTGGAAACCCTGGATTAACTATTAGGTTGGTGCTAAAGTAATTGCAGTTTTGTATTGTTGAAATTTGCTATTTGATATTGGAATACATTCTTAAATGTGGTTATATTATACATCATTTTAATGCATGTTTCTCACCTTTTGTTTTTTTTGCTGATGACTTATTATTTGCTTTTTATTTTATATTTATTTTAGACTAGGGAAATGATGTTAGACAAGAACCAAAGTTGAGCCAATTTTCTTATTTGCTTCAAAATGGATCATAAAGTATCAGAGACAACTTGTAGCATCAACAATGCATTTGACCCAGGAACTGCTAGTGAACATATAGTGCAGTGGTGGTTCAAGTTTTCCAAAGGAGATAAGAGTCTTGAAGAAGAGGGACATAGTGGCTGGTCACTGAAAGATGACAATGACCAGCTGAAAGCAATCATGGAAGCTGATTCTCTTACAACCACATGAGAAGGTGCCCAAGAACTCAGGATCGACCATTCTGTGGTCATTTGGCATTTAAAGTAAACTGAAAAGGTGAAAAGGCTCTATCAGCGGCTGTCTCATGAGCTGACCAGAAAAAAATAAAATCGTCATTTTGAAGTGTCATTTTCTCTTATTCTATGCAACAACAATGAACCATTTCTCAATCAAAGTGTGACGTGTGATGAAAAGTGGATTTTATACAACAACCGGCAATGACCAGCTCAGTGGTTAGACTGAGAGGAATCTCCAAAGCCCTTCCCAGAGCCAAACGTGCACCTAAAAAATGTCACGGTCACTGGTGTTCTGGTGCCATTCTGATCCACTAAAGCACTCTGAATCCCAGCAAAATCGCTACATCTAAGACGTATGCTCAGCAAATCGATGAGATGCAATGACTGCAGGTGGCTTTGGTCAACAGAATGGGCCCAGTTCTCCACGACAACACCTGAATTCATTTTGCACAACTAATACTTCAAAAGTTGAACAAATTAGGCTACAAAGTTTTGCTTCATCTGTCATATTTACCTGACCTCTTTCCAACTAATTACCAATTCTTCAAGCTTCTCAACAACTTTTGCAGGGAAAAAGCTTCCACAGCTAGTAGGAGGCAGAAAATGCTCTCCAAGAGTTCATCAAATCCCGAAGCACAGATTTTTACACTACAGAAATAAACAAACTTATTTCTCATTGGCAAACTGTGTTGATTGTAATGGTTCTGATTTTGATTAATAAAGATGTGTTTGAACTTGCTATAAAGATTTAAAATTCACAGTCAAAAACCACAATTACATTTGCACCAACCTAACATCTATATATATTCTCCAGTCTGCTTTTTACACTTCTATTGTATGAATCACATACAGTGTTGTTTTATATTTTGTAGGTTTTTTAAACGATTTCCATGAATGGTATCATATCATATATACACTAAATATCAACCTGTACACTTTCCCTCTTAAATTACATGTTTCAGATCTCACCATTAGTTTGTTCTTTTAAGTATTCCATTACATAAATTATTGTGGTCATCTGTTTCTCAAATGGTGGGCATGCACATGATTGAAAAAATTTTTTCTATTATAAATATAATTGCAATTAGTTTTCTGGTATAACCTCTTTGTGTACATAGTCATACTATTCTCTAGTGTGTGTGTGTATACACAAAAGTAGAATTATTAGGTCAGAGGGAATGACCTAATATATCAAATAAATATACATTGATAACATACCTGCAAAGAGCACTCAGAGAACCAAATTGCTGTTTGCAGGTATATTATCAATGTATATTTCTCCAGCAGTTTGTGATAATTTTCCTGTCTTTATTCCCTCAGCAACACTCAATCTTGTCACACCTTTAAATGTCTGTTGGTCCGATGGGTGAGATAATGTCTTCATTATTATTCCAGTTTGAGTTCTCCAGATTACTAAGGTGGGGAATATGTTTATCAGACATTTGAGACTTCTCTTTTGTGAACTGTCTGTACATTTCCTTTACTCATTTTTCTAAAGATTTTTTGTCTTTCATGTACTGATGTTGGATTTCCCTTGATAATTGTTGTTAGTTACGTATGATAAAAGTATCTTTGAAACCATGGGTGATCTTATAACCAACATCTCTTGTTACACATCAGCTTTTTGTGTTTTGTCTTTTTTGATATACATTTATTTTAAAAATTAAAGTAGTAAAATGTACCAATCTCTTATATGTCATGCTTTTTTGTTACTAATACATTGATTAGTTTCCCTGTAACCCATTTTAAGAGCAGTTAGATGTTCTCCCATGAGTTCAGGTCATGATTTTAAGATTTATTTTTGACATTTAGTTTCTTCAAAGGTTCTAAATCTTACATTTTCTTCCCTTCTTTCCCTTCCTTCTTTTACTCAAAAATGGTTTATGCTTCCCTCTGCCTTGGGTGGAGTTGACCTTCCTCTTCATGTCCCCATTTTTACTTCCCATAATGCTTTGCATCATGAACCCTATTCTACCTGAGGAGTCCCTAGGGCAAAACTTTTATCTTAGTTCATATATGTATCCTTGGTTCCTTATGTAGCAACTGGAACAGAATAGGGACTAGATAGAGAAGTGTATTGCAGCAGGGACTTAGCTGAAATGAGGGGAGGAGAGCACTGAACTCCTGAGAATAACACTGCAGTACGGACAAGGTGAGACAGCCCTGAAATGTCCTTCATGCTAAAAGCAACAGAAAAACAGAGTTTCGATAGAAAAGTGAACAGTGAATAAGGGAGGAAAGATGAAAGGCTTGGTAATGCATTGTCTGAAATCTTGATAAATGTCATTGCTTCTTGCCTTTAATTTTGATTGAAGTACAGTTGATTTAAAATGTTGTATTAGTTTCAGGTGTACAGTAAAGTGATTCAGTTATATACATATATATATTCGATGTGCTGAGCATACGTCTCAGGTGTATATATACATATATGTATTCTTCTTCAGATTCTTTTCCGTTGTAGTTTATTACGAGATATTGAAAAGAGTTCCCTGTGCTATACAGTAGGGCTTTGTTGGTTACTTATTTTACACATAGCTGTCAGTCAGTTCAGGGGCTGAGTCGTGTCCATCTCTTTGCAACCCCATGGACTGCGTACACCAGGCCTCCATGTCTATCACCAACTCCTGGAGTTTACCCAAACTCATGTCCATTGAGTTGGTGATGCCATCTAACCATCTNGGTTACTTATTTTACACATAGCTGTCAGTCAGTTCAGGGGCTGAGTCGTGTCCATCTCTTTGCAACCCCATGGACGGCGTACACCAGGCCTCCATGTCTATCACCAACTCCTGGAGTTTACCCAAACTCATGTCCATTGAGTTGGTGATGCCATCTAACCATCTCATCCTCTGTCGTCCCCTTCTCCTCCTGCCTTCAATCTTTCTCAGCATCAGAGTCTTTTCAAATGACTCTGTTCTTTGAAGCAGTTGGCCAAAGTATGGAGTTTCAGTTTCAATGTCAGTCCTTCCAATGAATATTCAGGACGGATTTCCTTTAGGATAGACTGGTTGTATCTCCTTGCAGTCCAAGGGACTCTCAAGAGTCTTCTCCAACACCACAGTTCAAAAGCATCAATTCTTCAGTGCTCAGCTTTCTTTATAGTCCAACTCTCACATCCATACACAACTACTGGAAAAACCATAGCTTTGACTAGATGGACCTTTGTTGTCAAAGTAATGTCTCTGCTTTTTAATATGGTGTCTAGGTTGGTCATAACTTTTCTTCCAAGGAGTAAGTGTCTTTTAATTTCATGGCTGCAGTCACCATCTGCAGGGATTTTAGAGCTCAAGCAAATAACGTCTGTCACTGTTTCCACTGTTTCTCCATCTATTTGCCCTGAAATTATGGGACCGGATGCCATGATCTAAGTTTTCTGAATGTTGAGTTTTTAAGCCAGCTTTTTAACTCTCCTCTTTCACCTTCATCAAGAGGCTCTTTAGTTCTTCTTCACTTTCTGCCATAAGGGTGGTATCATCTGCATATCTGGGGTTATTGATATTTCTCCCAGCAATCGTGATTCCAGCTTGTGCTTCATCCATCCCAGCATTTCGTATGCTGTACTCTGCATATAAGCAGAGTGACAGTACAAATAAATATTAAATAAGCAGGTGACAGTATACAGCCTTGACGTACTCCTTTTCCTATTTGGAACCAGTCTGTTTTTCATGTCCAGTTCTAACCATTGCTTCCTGACCTGCATACAGATTTCTCAACAGGCAGGTCAGGTGGTCTGGTATTCCCATCTCCTTCAGAATTTTCCACAGTTTGTTGTGATCTACACAGTCAAAGGCTTTGGCATAGTCAATAAAGCAGAAGTAGATATTTTACTGAAGCTCTCTTACTTTTTCAATGATCCAGCAGATGTTGGCAATTTGATCTCTGGTTCCTCTGTCTTTTCTAAATCCAGCTTGAACACCTGGAATTTCACAGTTCACGTACTGTTGAAGCCTGGCTTGGAGAATTTTGAGCATTAATTTACTAGTGTGTGAGATCAGTGCAATTATACAGTAGTTTCAGTGTTCTTTGGCATTGCTTTTTTTGGGATTTGAATGAGAACTGACCTTTTCCAGTCCTGTAGCCACTGCTAACAAAGCTAGTGGAGGTGATGGAATTCCAGTTGAGCTATTTCAAATCCTAAAATATATATAGTGGTATGTATATGTTAATCCCAAACTCCTCATTTATCCTTCCCCTTTACTAACCATCAGATTGGCTTCTGTGTCAGTGAGTCTATTTTTGTTTTGTAAATAAGTCCAATTGTATCAAATTTTTTTAGATTCCACAGATAAGTGATATTATGATATTTGTTTTTGTTTGGTTTGCTTCCTAGAGTGTGATAACCTCTAGGTCCATCCAGATTGCTGCAAATGGCATCATTTCACTTTTTTTATGGCTGATAAATACTCCAGATAACTATCACTTAGTCAACAAAAACCTACTGCACATCTACTACTTGCCAGGTGCTACTCTAGGATTTACAGAGATTGGACTCTCAAGACATCTGAGATGCAGCATTACCCTCCTTTAAAGGTCTGGGATATGCAGTAGGTTGGCCAAGTTTTCTCTAAGAGGAAGTGATAGAGTAGGATGTAAATCTGATTTTGGATGACAGTGAAGAGCTTGGTCCTGGACATTAGCTCTTGAGGCAGGTCCTTCATCAGGTGGAGGCAGGAGGATGTGGTCTCAAAGCCCATGGAATCTGTGGCTGGACTGCCCAGACTGCCTTCCTGCCTCTCCACAAGCTGTGAGACCATGGGCATGTCCTTAGTTGCTTTGTGCCTCATTTCCTCTTTCTTAAAATGAGAGTGCTTTTGAAACATAGGCATTGCCATTTGTAAAATAGCTAGCTAGTGGGAAGTCGCTGTACAACATGGGGAGCTCAACCTGGTGCTCTGTGACAATCTAGAAATGGGGGGATGGGATGCAGGTGTGAAGGAGGTTCAAGAGGGAGGGGACATGTGTATACTTATGGTTGATTCACGTTGTCACATGGTGGAAACCAATACATTATAAAGCAATTATCTTGCAATTAAAACTAAATTTAAAAAATCATAAAGACAATCTGAATGTCAAAAAAATGAGAGCATTTTATTAGCACACACTTTATAGGGTTTTGGGAATGTTAATTAAGTAACAGTCCTGATATGTGATGTGTGTTCTTGCTCTTATGGTTATTTAATGGGATCCCAGATTGAACTGTGATTAAATTTCCTCTCAGTATTGCTGGAGGGTAGATCTGAACCAATGGGTACAAGTTACCAAAATTCAGATTTAAATTCAAGACAAGGAAAATATTTCAAATAACCAGAGTGGCCAGGGCAGCTTCCCAGAATAACGAGGCCCTACCACCTACAGAGAGGCTTAAGCTGCATTTAAAGGACCATTGTGTGGAAAGTGGGACTAGACGGTCTCCTCTGAGAATTCTTGGAGTGCCAGGATTCTATGAGTCCATGGCCATATCCACCAGGGTTCCAGGCCAGTGACATCATTTTGCATGCTAATGAATGGAAATATTTTCACTCAGGCTGGCTGATTCAAGCCATGCGTACGATGAAAAGGGCAAATCTTTTCATGTGAAATTGTGCATGAATAGAGACTCATTGCCCACGTAAAATGCATTTTGGGGAAATGGCTTTCAACAAAACAAGGTAAGGATACACTCTGAGCCCTTGTGATACGATCATTTGCAGGAGGAACTCAGGCTGATGCTGCAGAAAACATTGGTCTGGTAATAGACCAAATATTCCTCTTGGGAATTGGAAGTATACATGATTAAAACAGTATCACTGTGGGATGGAGTGGAAGGGAAGGGAGGGAATTATTATCTATGGTGTATATACTCTGAGTGAGACCGTGAGATTGGCATTTTATATGTCATCTTCTAATACTGATAGTCATGAAAGGAAGGTATAGAGAGGTTAAGAGACATGCTCAGAATTACACAAGCTAGAGGCAGTGAAGCTAGGATTTGATCTGTATTTTTTAATACACTAGTGGTCAGAAGTTGGTGGTACATGGGTCAGAACTGGCCTGAAAGAATTTATAAAAGAATTAGCTGATCCCACTTTAAAAAAAAAAAAAAAGAGTGTTTTGTAAAGGTAAATCTAGATTTCCAGGTTCTTTTCAAAAGTTGGAAGAGTTGGCAGCACTGGGTCCATCACTGAGCATGGCAACAATTAGTTGGAGCTGAGTGATCACTGCTCCTATTGACAGGCATGCCCTTTCCAGCTGCAGAGTCTTCTCCATTCCATGTTGTATTACATCTTAACTGTAGAGAGCTGCTGACTCATGTAACTGTTTGTGTTGTGATCCTTATTCCATACACTACATTGTCAAAAGATAGGGCAAGAAACAGAGGAGGATGGGAAGAAATAGGAAAGGGAGGGCACAGGGAATGGGACAGGGAGGAGGGAGATAAAGATATCCGATACCAACGTGAGAAACGGAAGCATGAGAACGAGACACAGTGTCCTGCCTCTGCACTCGCTCAGCTGACCAGGGCAACCTTCCTATTTTGCAGAAGCTAGTAACTCAGTCATCATTCTGGTCCGAATGCTCTTATCTCAGGGAAGATTGCAAACCTAGCCTTGGGGGGAAAATCAATATGCATGATATTTCAAATAGCTCTTTGGTCAACAGAAGTCTTTAAGGTAAAGGAAAATCAGGACAGAATTTCTCATTAGTGCACTGAGCAGGCCTCGTCTCACTGCTCTACTTGATCCTCACCCTCTCCTCTTTGTTGCTGAGTCGTCCTAATCCACCTGTGAAAATGGACCTTTTCCTGAGCTATTCAAAATTCTCAATGAAAATGCATTTGGTATTGATCATATTGAAGATGTCTAACCCATCTCCCGTTTTGAGCTTCTATCGCATTCTCTTTTTAGCCAGTCTGTCAACGATGTCCCTCCTGCTGCTCTTTTTCTGTTTACTCAACATCTGCTCTACCAGGGAGCAAGTAACAGTCACATTCATGAGTGCTGGATGGTTGTTGGAAGATATTTTGATGCTACACTTATCATCTCTAACACTGCCTTTGTTTGCAACACTGACGTCACAGGAGCCCTTCTTTCACGTCTCTCCTACATACCTATGTGACTCTGAGTGGGTTAACAGACCTCTCTGAAATTTAAGTTTCTTCTCTGGATAAAGCCTATCTCACACCACTATAATAAGATTTAAATGAAATAATAACATGAAAGGGTCTAGCCCAATCTCAAACAAACAATATATACTCAATACATGGTAATTGTATTGAATAAATGAAATAAAATCTCTACCTGTAATTGGCTGTGTGACCCTAGGCAAGTCTGTTAACCTCTCTAAGCTTCCATTTCTTGACCTGGGAAACAGGGAGTTGTACTAGATCTCCAAGATGTTCTGTAAATTAATGTTTTATATTTACTGAGCTGCAGGGATCCTCAATTTGCCTCTCCTACTCCCTACTTCTAGGTATGTGAAGGTCATGTCCTGAATCTACAGTGCCTAGCAAGACCCTGCACTCAATAAAATGTATGATCAACTTGGCTGCTCTAGCCACACAAATGCCTCTCACTTACTGTTGTTTGGACTGTAGAGCTTCTCTTAACAATTTATCTTTATACCAGTCTCACCTCAGTCTCCTCCTAAAGGAAACTGCCCTCCTCAAGCTGCTGTTAAGGGACATCCATAGGTGGCTGCCTGATGTGTCCTCTGAGTTTACTGCTCAGCCTTAGGTGACGGGATAGAAGTGAACATATGGGCTTATAGCAGTCAGTTCAAAGGTGGACCAGACCAACTGCCTGGGAGAAATCAAGTGGGAGAGGTGAGAGGGAGGGAGCAGAGAGAAGCCCCAGGGACTTGGGGCAACATGATAGCTTATTTTACTTATCAACTTGAGTAAAGCAGACTGTTACTAATATGAGTGGGCCTCGTCCAATCAGTTGAAGGCCTGAGTAGAACAAAAAGCCTGAGAAAGAGGGAACCAACCCCTTCTGTCTGGACTGCCTAGAGCTAGGACATCCATTTGTTTTCTTCCTGCTTTCAGACAGTCTGAAACATCAACTCTTCCCAGATGTCCAGCTTACCAACTGTTGATCTTGAGACTGAGCATCCATATTCACATGAGTCAATTTCTTATTATAAATTTCCATATGTGTCTGTCTATCTATCTATGAAGCATTCCATCTATCCTATCTCTCTATATGTCTACCCATCGTATTGGTTCTGTTTCTCTGGAGAATCCTAATACGACAATCAGATTCCTTTTTGGGATTCTCAACTAGGAACCATGAAGGGCATGATGGAGTTAGAAGCAGGAGTGGAAAGTGAGAAAAAGTAAAAAGTGAGATGAGCCAGGACCACGAAGAAGATTTATACACTTGAGAGGCTGCAGTAAATCCAAGTTCAAGGAAGCAGCAGGTACAGAGGCATCAATGTGTCTGGACGGGGAGAACAGAGAGGTCCTCAGTGGCAGATGGAGGATGTGCCTGTTCTCAGCCATGCACCCTCAGCCCTGACTGCTTTCTGATTCCAGCCCTTATGATACCATGCTTTCTCCTGCAGCATCTTGAGGGGGACTTGGTGACTTTTAGCCAGAAGAGACTGACCACATCAGAGGCTTAAAGTCTGCTGCCAAAGATTAGGGCAAGGAAGAAAGAGAAAAAAGAAAAAGGGAGAAGGCAGGCATGGATGGAAAAAAAGATGAAAAGGAACAAGAAGAGAGGGGTAAGGGCCATTGGATCCAGGCTGAGGGCCGGTCACTCGCAGGTTTTCTAGCCATCCTCAACCACTACAATCAGGATAAGAGAACTCTCCTCTCTGTTTCGTGTTCTTTACTTAATAAATAAATAAATAAGACAAACCTGCCTATTTCCTCCCTGGAGAATTGAATGCGATCAGTTCTGGCCATAAAGCCCCCTGGAGAAATTCACGCTGTTCAGGAAACATTAAGAGGCTGAAAGAGAGATGGTTTCTAAATCTCAGAGGAAGAAGCTTCGCAGTGAAGTCCTGGACCTAATCATTTTATCCCTTCCCTCGGCCTGGTCACACTGCCAATTCCCCCTAGCAATAGCAATCGCTCACAAAGGAAGAATCTCAGCGCCCAGGCGTCAATTCAAACCTACAATCAAATGGAAGCCTGAGTTCTTCGCTCATATAATTTCTGGTAAACACTGTCAATTTCAGGCTTCCAAATGGGAAGTATATTTTTATTCATTTTAAGTTATCCTCTCTTTCATTTTCTTTGAAAATGGAGCAGTTGGGTAACCCAAGGGGTTTGATTTTCTGTACTTATTTATATTTTTCAACATACATACATGTTGACAGGTATATACACCTGTCAAGACATAAACTGTGTTTTGATACTGAGACAAAGGAAGAACCATTCCTGCATGTCCCAAATGGGATATATATTCAGAGGCATGGAGTATGGGGACATTCTTGCTTTCAAGCTCTCTAACAGATTAAAGGCAGAACAGGCTCAAGTTTATCTGGGAGAGAACATTAGCAAATGAATGAATTATTCTCTGTTTACAAAACAAATGAGTTTCCTATTGGCTGGGCTGGCAGTCTTCTTCCACTGCAGACCATTAATAAATGAAACTCTATTTGGTTTTTCACAGGCATATTTGTCATCAGTGTCACTTCGATGGGCAGACTGGTGTTGTGGAAAGAGTTAGATTTGGAGGTCAAAAAGCCAGCGATTCTGACTCACTAAATCTGTGAATCTGATACGTTTCTTTATCCTAGCTGGGCCTCCCCTTTGCTAGCTGATAAACTGAAGTGATGGAATCTAATGCATACAGTTCTTGTAGGGTTAAATAAAATCATTCATTGAAAGTGAGTGGCATTATGCCTGACACTTGGTAGACATTCAATAAATCTTCCTACCTTCTAAAAAGGAAACTTGGTAATTCAAGCAACTAAAAGCCAGGAATAGCCCTGCCCTAGGCAACATAATATTTCACCACTGCAACTGGATTACAAGGAAAAGGGTAAATTCATGAAGTTGCTGACCTGTATTCCCCAGGGCCAGAACAGCATGTTGGTTTCGTAAAAAGAATGAGAGATGATCCCTTTCAACAGCTGTGCCCTGCCAGGGTCAGCAGAGAGTTCACCTGGTGTCCCAGGCCTTCTCCAGCCCATGTCCAAGAACTGTGGGTCTCAGGCTGCCCGCCTGCAACCTGACATTTAAAACAGCAGGCGTAGAGATGGTCTTCAATCTTGCTCTGTACAAACATGGCTGACTACCTTATTTACAGGACTCTAAGCCCTGCCTGATGGCTGGTTGGATATATAATCACTGCTTTTACCTTCTGCATGTGACTCATGATCTGGTGAAAATGGCTAGGCTCCCAGCACTGGACGTGGCTGTTGCATCTGAGGAAACAGGCAGAGAAGTACATGAATGGTCCTTGGAACTAGGAGGAGAAGGTTTCCATCCCTGCACCTACAATTTAAAATCTCAGTTTTGTCCTCTGTAAAATGACAAGAGCAGGGCCTCCATCCCAGGAAAGCTGACTTTTCAAATAATTTAAGTGTTGGCTAGCTGGGACATGATAAACCAGTTATCCACCTCCCTTCCCATCATTGCTTTGTTTGCAAAACACTTTCATAGCCAGTTACCACACCATCACCCCAACTCTGTTTAGAGGATATAAATACTCTTCCTTCATATTTTTGGTGATAGAAACTGACACTTTCAAGTGGCATTTAGTAAGTGGCAGAGCTGTGAACCTTGGTATTCCAATCCTAGAAGTGAGATTCTTTCATTTCCAGTTCAAGAAGTGAGACTGGCAAGTGCCTTCATGCATTAGAGTCATAGACAGGCACTGTAGAATCTAAAAGCTACAATCACCCCAAGAGAGTCCAATCTTTTCATTTTAAAGGTGGGAAAATGAGCCCCAGAGAAAGAGAAATAACATGCCTGGGTCACACTGTGGTGGGAGACAGAACTTGAGCTGGAGCTCATCTCTACTCCTCTTTTGAGCCCAAACCCAGGTTCTTCACTCTTAAACTGAAGCTGGAGACTGGGGATGTGTGGGCAGGACTGGCTACAGCCTTGTCACGTGCTCACTCACAGTTTGCTGTCATTTCCCCTCCCCATCATCTGCTCTACAGCTGCTACACACGTGGGCATTATCTGCTTGGCCCCTGTAGACATTTGAGTGAGCAACTCATACTTTACAGGAAGCAATTTCTAACTTGAATAAACAGATTTTAAATGCAGCTGAATACAGCTCAACATTCAGAAAACTAAGATCATGGCATCTGGTCCCATCACTTCATGGTAAACAGATGGGGAAACAGTGGCTAACTTTACTTTTTGGGGCTCCAAAAATCACTGCAGATGGTGATTGCAGCCACGGAATTAAAAGACGCTTACTCTTTGGAAGGAAAGTTATGACCAACCTAGACAGCATATTAAAAAGCAGAGATATTACTTTGTCAGCAAAGGTTCATCTAGTCAAGGTTATGGTTTTCCCAGTAGTCATGTATGGATGTGAGAGTTGGACTATAAAGAAAGCTGAGCACCAAAGGATTGATGCTTTTGAACTGTGGTGTTGGAGAAGACTCTTGAGATTCCCTTGGACTGCAAGGAGATCCAACCAGTCCATCCTAAAGGAGATCAGTCCTGGGTGTTCATTGGAAAGACTGATGTTGAAACTGAAACTCCAACATTTTGGCCACCTGATGCAAAGAGCTGACTCATTTGAAAAGACCCTGATGTTGGGAAGATTGAGAGTGGGAGGAGAAGGGGGTGATAAAGAATGAGATAGTTGGATGGCATCACCGACTCAATAGACATGAGCTTGGGTAAACTCTGGGAGTTGGTGACGGACAGGGAGGCCTGGCATGCTGCAGTTCATGGGCTCGCAAAGAGTTGGACACGACCGAGCGACTGAACCGAACTGAACTGAATACAGCCCAACAGTGAGGTGGTGGTGTTGTTGTTTTCCCAAGCTAGGCTTTTATTAATTGAATTTGACAGAAAGAAGAAATTGAAACTCAGAGACATTCAGCAACTGACGCAAGGTCTCAGAGCTCCTGAAGGCAGAGCCTGGGGTTCAATCCGGCACATCTGACCCCTGCTCTTTCTCCTGCCCTGAGCTGCAGCTCAGCGTGGTCAGAGCTCAGCTCCAAGACAGCACCACTGTATGCCTTCACTTTCATTCAAATTAATCCCTCAGTATACACTGACTCTAGGCAAGTTTGCCAAAAGCTAGTGCCCTGAATGATCATCTTGCAGAACCAGCAAACACTCAAACAAAGCCATTATCTAAATGACAGAGAGGTTTAGAGTACATCTGTGAAAGCAAATCAGTTCTTCTTTTCCATCTCCCCTTTTTTCAAAAACACTTGACTATTCTTGGCCTTTGACTCTTCCATGTGAATTTTAGGTACAGCTTGTTGATTTTCCCTGAAAAATAAAACCTATTAGGGCTTTGATTGGAATAGCTTTTAATCTATAGATGAACTTGAGGAGAAATGGTATCTTTATGACATTGAATTTACCTACCCATGAATAAGGTATTTGGAGAAGGCAATGGCACCCCACTCCAGTATTCTTGCCTAGAGAATCCCAGGGATGGGGGAGCCTGATGGGCTGCTGTCTATGGGGTTGCACAGAGTTGGACACGACTGAAGCGACTTAGCAGCAGCACCAGCAGCAGCAGCAGCATAATTTACCTACCCATGAATAAGGTATTTGGAGAAGGCAATGGCACCCCACTCCAGTATTCTTGCCTAGAGAATCCCAGGGATGGGGGAGCCTGATGGGCTGCTGTCTATGGGGTTGCACAGAGTTGGACACGACTGAAGCGACTTAGCAGCAGCAGCAGCAGCAGCAGCAGCAGCAGCAGCAGCAGCAGCAGCAGCAGCAGAATTAGGTATTCTCCATTTATTCAGGTTTTCTTTTATACCTTTTAATAAAGGTTATAGAGAAATCTATTTTTTCTGTATATTTCTCATATGAGAAATTCATTCAGTAAGAATCTACTAAGCACATAGAATCAGTTCAGTTCAGTGGCTCAGTCGTGTCCAACTCTTTGCAGACCCATGAATCACAGCATGCCAGGCCTCCCTGTCCATCACCAACTCCCAGAGTTCACTCAGATGCACGTCCATCAAGTCAGTGATGCCATCCAGCCATCTCATCCTCTGTCGTCCCCTTCTCCTCCTGCTCCCAATCCCTCCCAGCATCAGAGTCTTTTCCAACGAGTCAACTCTTCGCATGAGGTGGCCAAAGTACTGGAGTTTCAGCTTTAGCATCATTCCTTCCAAAGAAATTCCAGGGTTGATCTCCTTCAGAATGGACTGGTTGGATCTCCTTGCAGTCCAAGGGACTCTCAAGAGTCTTCTCCAACACCACAGTTCAAAAGCATCAATTCTTCAGCCCTCAGCTTTCTTGTGTAAGGCCAAATTTGGCCCATCCCCTGTGAGTGAAATTTTCTATTTCTTTTCAATTGTAATCACCTTGGCTATTCCAGGGCAATTTCACAAGCGGCTCATGAGCCTTCATTTTGTATTTCTAGTAATTACATTTTAAACTTTGAGCATTTCTGACTGCTGACAAAACACAGAAGGCACAGGTTCCCAGGGCCCACGGATTCATCCTCTGTCAGAAAGCGCCCTCCCTCTTAGGTTTGGGTGTGTTGTTTCACCTTCTCTCTGAGTGAAAAACCTATTTAAGTTCCCAAAGACTTTCTAAACTTCACCGTGAGTCTCCCATCACCATGCTGCCACATACAAAGGTCTGACCCCTAATACTGGCAGTACTGGTTTCTCTTAATTAGCTATCTTTCTTTCTTAAATGCAAGCATCCAGTTAGTGATTAGATCACACAAGCCAAACTTAAAGCAGTTAGTAGTAAACACTTGAGCTTTGTTCATTGAGGTCGGATCTAGGAGGCTTCATCATTCGTGAAAGAGTAAAGAAACTTCAGAAAGGATAGACAGGTTGTTCCTGTAGTTACTCTACAACCGGCACCTAATCTGTAAGACAGCAGACATAAATGTTTCTTAAAGAGAAGGCACAATGCTGATCTGAAAACTGGGTCATCTGCCAATTTCTTTTTATCTATTCAGCAAATAGGTGCTGAGGGCTTATGATGTACCAACACTGGGCTAAGGTGCTCGGATGCAAAGATCACAAATGTGGTCATGGTCTTTGCCCCCATGCTCCTGGTGGCTCAGATGGTAAAGAATCTGCCTGCAATGTGGGAGACCGAGGTTCAATCCCTGGGTCAGGAAGATCCCCTGAAGAAGGGAATGGTAACCCACTCCAGTATTCTTACCTGGACAATCCTGTGGACAGAGAAACTTGGTGGGCTATAGTCCAAGGGGTCGTAAAGAGTCAGACACAACTGAGTGACTAACACTTTCACTTTCATGTCATCTAGTAAGAACATAGACACATCAACTTTTATCAAGGAATTAATAAAAAGCTTGATTAAGGGACTTCCCCGGCAGTCAAATGGTTAAGACTCTGCCTTCCAGTGGAGGGGTATGGATTCGATTCCTGGTTGGGGAACTAAGAACCCATGTGTTGTTGAAAGTGAAAGTGAGTTGCTCTGTCGTGTCCGACTCTTTGTGACCCCGTGGATTGTAGCCGACCAGGCTCCTCTGTCCACAGGATTCTCCAGGCAAGAATACTGGAGTGGGTTGCCACTTCCTTCTCCAGGGGATCTTCCTGATCCAGGTATTGAACCCAGGTCTCCCGCATTGCAGGCAGAGGCTTTAACCTCTGAGCCACCAGGGAAGCCCAAAATTTTTTTTTTTTTTTTTTCAATCTCAATTATTAGTATGATACATAAAAGCATAAAGAAGGCACACTAAAGATAAACAGGAGGGTTGAGGAACGAGGAGTAATGCAGGAATTATCCTGAACGAAGTGGTTGCTAACTTGAGAAAGTAAAGAAAGACTAATATTCCTACAGAATAAATAAGAAAAAGTGGGCGTGTGGAGCGGTAACAGAAATGAGATGGGAGAAAGAGGTGCGAATAAATCAGGAAAGAAACAAGCCATGTTCAGGAATTCAGACTTTACCTAAGGATAGGAAAGTCTTGGGGGGTGTTTATTCAGGAAGATGATCAGATTTGTTTTTGGAGACCTCATCAAGGATACAATGAGGGGAATTCTCAAAATGGCTGGCTTGGGGAGGTGGGAGGTCCTGAGACCACTTCTGTAGTCCACACAAAAGACCATAATTGGCTTCTGGTAGAGTAATGCCACCAGGAATAGATGAGAAAGTTGAAGTGCAGAAGGGAAAAATGAGTTGCTCTCTCATATACCTATGGGATGGTAAAGTAGGATCTTGCAATAAGTTCAATATGGTCCAAAATCTATCTTTTTACTGCACCCAGCTTTCCTACCATGTATAAAGGACAAAGTCTTGAGAGATTAAGGAAGGGTTCTGAGTGGAGTGGAAATTGGTCCAGAGGAGAAAACGCTAGAAACAGAAAAACCTAGTAGGAGTCTCTTGCAACAGCACAAAGAAGAGGAGCTTGGGGGGAAAAGAGAAGGGAATGAATATTGGTTGATCACTATGGAAAGTAGTCTACAGCTCAGTCATGTCTGGCTCTTTTTGAGCCCAAGGACTGTAGCCTGCCAGGCTCCTCTGTCCATGGAATTCTCCATGGCAAGGATACTGGAGTGGGCTGCCATTTCCTCCTCCAGGGATCTTCTTCATCCAGGAATTAAACCTGGGTCTCTTGCATTACAGGCAGATTTTTTACCAAGTAAGCCACCAGGGAAGCCCAATATACAGCAGTGCTTCTTAAATTTTAAAGTGCATAAGAATTCCCTGGAGATCCTGTTAAAATGCAGGTTCTGATTCAGTACATCTGGGGTGGGGCTTGAGATTTTCCATTTCCAACAAGCTCCACAGTAAGGTCAGTGTTGCTACTCGAGAGGCCATACTTTGAATAGCAGTAGTAGAGCAGTGGTTCACAGCATAGTGCTTAAGTCAGACAGACCAGGAACTGAATCTAGTGTTGGTACTTAATAATGTGACCTTAAGGGATATATGAGTTTCCTAGGGCTGCTGTAACAAAGGCCTCAACATTATAGCTTAAACAATAGAAGGCTACTGTCTTGCAGTTCTGGAAGTTATAAATCTGAAATCAAGGCATCAGCAGGACCACACCCCTTCTGACTGGCTCTAGAGGAGAATATGCCCTTGCTTCTTGCAGCTTGTGGCCTTTGCTGACCATCCACGGCATTCCTTGGCATGTAGACTCATCATTCCAGTCACAAGGCTGTCTTCCCCTTCTGTGTCTTCAAACTGTCTTCCCTCTGTGCACATCTGTCTCTGTATCTTAATTTCCCTTTTTTTATAAGGATGCCAGTCAAATTGGTATCTCAGAGGGTAAAGAATCTGCTTGGAGTGCAGGAGACCTGAGTTCGATCCCTGGCTCAGGAAGATCCCCTGGAGAAGGGAATAGCAACCCACTCCAGTATTCTTGCCTGCAAAATCCCATGGATGGAGGAGACTGGTGGGCCACAGTCCCTGGGGTCACAAAGAGACTGAGCGACCCACACTTTCACTTTCACAAATTGGATTAGGGCTTAGTCTAGTGACTTCACTCGTGCTTGATTACCTCTGAAAAGGCCCTATTTCCAAATAAGGTCATATTCTAAGGTACCCCAATGTTCATCACAGCACTGTTTATAATAGCCAGGACATGGAAACAACCTAGACGTCCATCAGCAGATGAATGGATAAGAAAGCTGTGGTACATATACACAATGGAGTATTACTCAGCCATTAAAAAGAATACATTTGAATCAGTTCTAATAAGATGGATGAAACTGGAACCGATTATACAGAGTGAAGTAAGCCAGAAAGAAAAACACCAATACAGTATACTAACACATATATATGGAATTTAGAAAGATGGTAATGAGGACCCTGTATGCAAGACAGCAAAAGAGACACAGATGTGTAGAGCGGACTTTTGGACTCTGAGGGAGAGGGAGAGGGTGGGATGATTTGGGAGAATAGCATTGAAATATGTATACTATCATGTAAGAAACAAATAGCCAGTCTCTGTTCAATGCAGGATGCAGGATGCTTGGGGATGGTGCATGGGGATGATCCGGAGGGATGATGTGGGGTGGGAGGCGGGAGGTGGGTTCATGTTTGGGAGTTCATGTACACCCGTGGCGGATTCATGCCAATGTATGCCAAATGTATGTACTGTAAAGTAAAATAAAGTAAAAAAATAATAATAATAAAAATAAAATAAAAACTTACTTTTGTCTTTTTAGCTGGAAATCATAAGTCAAAAGATAACTATGATGGAGTTTTACTGTTATCTCAGTTGTTAATAACTGATAGAGTTTTTTCCATTGTATTCAAGATCAATTTTTCTTGATATCTTGATCAAAAGATAAAACCTCTATGATTCAGACCATGTAAGTGCTATTTTGGTGGTAATTCTGAATATGCAATTTGAATAAATTTGTACAAAAGCTGGAGGTATCATAGGGGCTTCTGGAGTATTTAGTCATGTTGGCCAGTAAAATAGGAGAATCTCACAATTCTAAAATTCTTGTGTATCTAAAATTCTTGTTGTGTCTGACTTTTTGTGACTCCATGGACTGCTGCCCACCAGACTCTTCTGTCCATTAAATTTTCAAGACAAGAATATTGGAGTGGATTGTCATTTCCTACTCCAGGGGGATTTTCCTAACCCAGGGATCACTCCCACATCATTTATGTCTCCTGCACTGGAAGGCAGGTTCTTGACCACTAGCTCCACTACAAATGAAGGTTATTATGCAAAAATATTTTTCAAAGTCATAAAAAGATACAAAAATGTTTAATTACCAGTCTTTCATTCTTTTAGGCATTACTGACTGCTTTGCCAGCTTAGATAATCCTAGTGTGCCTATAAGACTTCCCAGGTAGCTCTAGTGGTACTGACATATGAAATTATCATTAAATTATCATATGAAATTATCACTGAAAAGCACCAATGTTCTTTATTCTGCCAGTAAAAGGCAGAAAATTTAGATGTAATAAAAGGCATTCTAACATGTAAACACAAAAAAGAAAAAGTGTGCTTGAATTAATACATTGAATCCTTAAAATTTTAGCAAGCTGCATATTTAACAAATAATAATATTTATTAATCCCTAAAGAGACACATGATTGGAGTATTTCATATGCTAAGCAAAATATTTTTCTTCCTTCAGGGTTGTACTTTGTTGCACCTGTCAGTAAAACAATTCTGTTCACCTCAGAATTCTAAGAAGTGAGCATTGCAATTTCAAATTATCCTAATGAAATTGTGCCAGTCTGAGAAATAAACATAATTTAACACTGTAGTAAAGAAATAGGAATAAAGAAAATGTTTGGCCTGGAAGAGCTATGTGTTATATTAAGCAGGCAACATGAGAACAGCAATGACCAGTGTAACTGATGTTTCTGTACTCCTGTGTCTCTAGAAATCAACAAAAGACCAATTGACAAAACTTTTGATTCTGAGTAGATAAAATTGAATAAAGTTCTCAGAAACATTAAGAAAAGACTGAGAAAGAAGTTCTATGTAAGGTTCAAATGATGAGTAGAGGATATATTTCTCAAAAATCTGGTCTGAGAAGACTTAAGAACCCCTTGACCTCAGGGTTAATTCAAGGAAGCTGATCATGCTATCATTTTTTTCCCTTTTTCCCTTTAAGTAAGTATGTAAAGTCACTCAGTCGTGTCTGACTCTTTGTGACCCCGTGGACTGCAGCCCACCAAGCTCCTCAGTCCATGGGATTCTCCAAGCAAGAATACTGGAGTGGGTTGCCATTTCCTTCTAGATTACAAAATAAAACACTCAAAGGACAAATAAAAGAACCATGGGAGCAGAAATTAGAAGACTAGGGGAAAAAAATCATTAACAAACAATAGAAGTTCAATAAGATAATTAAACTCCCCAGAGGACTGTATTCCTTGGCAAAGAAACAAAACAAAATAAGCCCAACAAAAGAGGGCCTCAGCAAAATACTGGTGCTGCATTCAGCATAAGCTTACCATCCAACTACGGATATGGTGGCCTCATTTCAGTTTATCCCCAGGGATTGCCTATGCACACACTATTGTTAGTCTTCATCGGTGGCAATGAGGAATTTACCCGGATCTTGGCAGAACCATCATTTCTCTCAGAAACCTCAAGAGACACATCTGTAGTCAGACAAAATTGGGATAATAGCATCACTGCAAAGGGGGTGTACATCATGGGGAACTATGAGGTGTCTCAGAGAGAGAGCTTACTATGGGTTTGCTAGGTAATTTTTCAAACTGGGATCTTCTGCATTGTGGATGTAATTTTTACTAGCTAAGCTACCAGAGAAGCCCAAGAATACTGGAGTGGGTAGCCTATCTCTTTGCCAGGGTATCTTCCTGCCTGACCCAGGATTGAAACTGGAGTCTTCTGCATTGCAGATAGATTCTTTACCAGCTGAGCTACCAGGGAAGCCCTAGATTGCAATGGGGCTGTAATAGTCTCTCTCTCTCTTTTTTTTTTTTTGTAATAGTCTCTTGACAGGTTGTGGAAAACCACAGAATACTAGAAAGAAAACAGAATAATGCCTTATTTTAACAATTACAGATGAAGGCACTTCCTTTAATTAAAGGAGGAAATAGGTTAAAAAATAGACGCTGATCAGAAATACATTGCTGAATGTTTCACAGGTTGCTCATCACCAATGCATATAGTCCGTTTAAAAAGTTAAATTAATGTGTAAACAAAGTATTTAGAGCAATATACTTCCTTTAAAATATCATAAAGTATATATCTATCCTAATTTTGCTTTATACCTTGGCCACTATTTTGGGTGTATATTTTTAGTTGGACTATTTGTATATTCATATGTATATTAATACAAATGCAGTTTATTCCTTTTTAACTCAAAATTTACTTAGGAGAGATTTTTTTAAAAAAAACTCCAGGAGTGTAGATTTTAAAGTGCTTAAACTTTTGTGCTTTCAAATGAGTTTCTATGATTTATAAAATTAGCAAAATATTTCATGTCTTAAAACTCAGCATTGCTTATAATGTTCTGAAACCAGATTTTTATTTTTTATTCTTATGAAAATCTTTGTTTTAGTGGCACATTTCCCTGGAGAACTTTGGTTAACTGACCTTTAAAAATTTCAGGCTCAACAACATCTTCCTTCAAAGTTAAATAATCTCCAGTCATAGAACTAGAAGAGACCTTAAAGTTCCTCTAATTCTCATCTTTCCTTTCATGTGCAGCATGCCATGTGCTCAACTGTGTACAGCTGTTTGTGACTCCAAGGACTGTAGTCCACCAGGCTCCTCTATCTATGGGATTTTCCAAGCAAGAATACTGGAGTGGTTTGCCATTCCCTTCTCCAGGGGATCTTCCTGACCCAGAGACTGAATCTGCATCTCTTGTGTCTCCAGCACTGGCAGGAAGATTCCTTCTCTCTGTACTATCTGCATACCCCTACTTTCATTGATGGGTTTAATTTACTTTTGCAAAGGCACATGGCTAGTAAATGCTCAGTAGGGACCAGAATTCAGGTCTCATAATTCTCAGAACATAATTCTTTTTCTATTCATTTATCTTTCAAATCTCCAAGCTTTCCTTCTGTGTGGGTATGTGTATGTGTATGCATGTGTTTTTGGAAATTTACTCCAATCCAAACCAATGTCTTCATTCAATAATACTGCTATATCCTCCTATCTGCTTCTTCTTTACTCAACAGAACCTTTTTATCCCAACTTTTTTTCACCTAGCAGTTCGATGGAAAACCTCAAAGTGAAAATTAGATGTTATAATACCATTACCAGGCTCATAATATATCATTTTCTATTGTACTTGAGATAAAATGTTAAAAACTTAATACTATCTTCAAGATTCTGTCGAATTTGGTTCTCATCCTGTTCTCCAGCCCCTCTGGTACCATTCTTATTCTGTCAGTATTTTCCAGGCTCAGTCACTAGCCTTTCTTCCATCATCAAGAACATTTACCCCTTTCTTGTCCTCTCTGCCTGGAATACCTTTCCCCAGCACTATTTTTTCTTTTTTTTTTTTTACCAAAGTAACTCACCCTCCATTTACCTGCTCAGTTACTCATTTATCAGCTACTTATTGGACATCAGTTCTGTACCAGACCTAGGCACTGGGGGTAATTTGATAAGTGAAATTCACAATCTGTGTTATTTTGCCATTTACTCTCCACTGAGTGCTGTTGTATCACTTGCTCTGTGTTTCATGGGTTGTAAATTATAATCTTCACCTGTATAAAAGGAGCATGTTGTATAATCTTTGTCTTTGGCATGTGCATGTGTGCTGGGTAGTATCTGACTCTGCAACCCCATGGACTGTAGCCTGGTAGGCGCCTCTGTCCATGTGGTTCTCCAGGCGAGAATACTGGAGTGGGTTGGCATTTCCTTCTGCAGGGAACTTCCCAACCCAGGGATCGAACCCACCAGGTCTCCTGTGTCTCTGGCAATGGTAGGTGGATGCTTCACTGAGCCACCTCGGAAATCCCTATCTTTGGCATATTTTCATCAATTATTTTCACACTTGTGGCAGCAGTATTATACTTCTTTTGTACATTTCACATAATCTTAAAGACAATTTATAAAATATTACTTCTAATTTTATTTTATATCACTAGTGTTTACCTAATATACATTTCCTCTATGCAACTGAACAACTGTAGTCTTTTGTTAAGAGCATTGTTTTTTTTCTCTTGCTTTTTTAAAAATTTCCTGTCTTGTGGTGTTTAATAACACTGACCACAATACAGGTTTATTAAATGAATTAATATATATTCATTTTTCCTCCATATTGAGATAAATTATTAATCAACAGTAATAAGGAAACATTATGGATACATCTAAATAAAATTACCTTATTTCTTTTTATTATTTAGGATACATAATGATTACAATAACTCTAGAACATGAATTGATTAGTGTCCAGTATATTTTATCACTGAAAACAGATAAATGTAGATATTTATATTTGGCTTCCATTCAAGTAATATTAACATTTTATGCAAAATAATATGCTTTTAATCAATACAAGCAAATTTAAATAATTTGTATCTTTGTCTTTTTTTTTTTTTAATAAATATCAGTATGCTCCAATAGTTAGAAGTGAGTACTATAGGCTTCCTATCCATACCCTTATTTCCAGGACACACCCATTTCCACAGATGCTAAAAAGAAGCAAAGAAAAGGAGAGAGAATTAGTATCTTTAATCTGCTCACCATTCGCTTGTTCCATCATTCACAAACAGTGTTCACCTTGGTCAAACCCTAGCTCAGGAATTTGGGAAATCTTATTTGCATACTTCTAGCTCCAGCAATTCAGAGAAAGGCATATTTAAAATCAGTATGTTATTGGTACATAGCTGGACTACTGGAAGTTTCATTCTGAGCAGAAAAATGTGAAAATGTTATTAAGATATTTATGAGAATGATTCTAAAATATTTCTAGTCAATACCACAAATATCACCAGTAAGAGTCTAATTTTGACTCTCATTAAGCTAATGATACAGAGAGCTGAAGGGTATTTGCTGCCTCTGGTACGTGGTCTTTGAACCCTGTAGTGTTATATTCCTCATTAAGGAACTGGCTGCCCCAAATGCATAGATTACAACTCACCTCTACTGATATCACACTGCCTTTCCTAAAAGAATTTGAAAATAAATTAGAAAACATTAGCATTATGATTTTCTTATTGTTCTCTTGGTATTTTATTCTAACTTTGCTTTTTCACCATGGGGTAAGATTATATATACAGCAAAACCAATGGAATCATTTTAATTCTGTTTCTGTAGGTGTTAGCAAGACTTCAATGTACTTGTCTTCCACTTTATTGATATATTACTGACTTCTTGCTAAGAAAATGTGAAGAGATAGCTCATGTTGACTCTAAAACTTCTTCAGGCTATAATGTGTTCCTTTTCTGGTTCCTGCTTTGCTGTTATCTGCACAAAGGATAGCAATATCACTTCTATGCTGAAATAAATATTTGTCAAGTGACTTCTTACCTTGATAACTTGTTCAGCTCCATGCTGCCACAACTGTCAATGTTGATTATTTATTATTAATACACAGTAGAACTATTACAAAAAATTACTTTTTTTATATCTTATCTTTCTAGAATATAAGTTAAGAGTTCATGAGAGGAAATATGAGGAGTCTGGGCATCTTCATTCATGACTGAATCCCTGATTAAGACTAAAGTTTGAATCTCTAACATATTTACATAGCTTAATGTTTGATAAAAACCCGAAGTGAAAACCTGAGTTTAGTTGTTTGCAGAAGTAGCTTACTCCAGTTTCTATGTGAAAATATTATAATAACCAGATTGTGAGTAATATGTGCTGTGAAGAATAAAGAAGAAAGTGTTAATATGATTGCTAGTGGAGAAGTAGAAGGGCCAAAGGCATTGGAGAGAATTTTACATCTTCTCTCCCACCTGGCCAAAATAATAACTATTTATTTTACTTTTTCATATGGAGGATGAATAAAGCCAATAGTGGAGGGAACCTGTATTTATGAGAGATTTAGTGTGTTTCTTTAGAGTCTAGGTGACAAATGCCATGGCAGAATTGAGGATGGATTATTAAGCCACTTCACATTTCTCCACTTCCAATAAAATAGGGAATAATTGTGGCACTTTGACCTCGGGGTTGTGGCTTTCCCTTAAGTCTTGGTGTTTTCACACAGGACACTGATACTGACTTTATAAACAGTTTGGCCACCTCATGTGAAGAGTTGACTCATTGGAAAAGACTCTGATGCTGGGAGGGGTTGGGGGCAGGAGGAGAAGGGGACGACCGAGGATGAGATAGCTGGATGGCATCACAGACTCTATGGATGTGAGTCTGAGTGAACTCCGGGAGTTGGTGATGGACACGGAGGCCTGGCGTGCTGCGATTCATGGGGTCCCAAAGAGTCGGACACAACTGAGAGACTGAACTGAACTGAACTGAAGAGCTTCTTACTGAGGAAAACAAAATGGAAGACGGAATAAAACAATAATAAAATAACTCAAAAGACGGAAGACAGAATAAAATGGAAGACGGAATAAAATAATTCAAAATCACTTGTAAGACATTTAGTATTGGATAGGGTTGAGGTATTAATATACCACAGACATTAATATTACTGTTACATTGTTTTTCTTCATTTGCAGAAGAAATCACAATGAATGGATTGCCAAGATTTAGATAGGTCGCAAACATCAACTGTAGTAATTCTAAGTGTCCTATATCAATCTTAACTGTTTTGCTGGTGTCTTAAAATACAGTGCTTTACCAGTTTCATAATTTGTATACACAGAGTGCCTCCCTCTGGAATCAAATCCATGAAGTTAATTTTTTCTAGACTGTGTTTGTGGAAAAAAGAATTAGAAATTCCAACTAAGTCCTCTAAAAGAAAAAAAATCATTGATGTGCAATGAGGCAAGAAACAAACAATAGTTATTGAAGAAAATTAGTCAATCATTATGCCATAAATATATAATAGGATTTTTATTTCTAACCAATGTACTAATCAAATTACCCAATTAAAACCTTCTGTAGGAAGATATTAGACTATTTTTGGAAAGATTGTAGCAATGTTTAAGGAAAATCCACTTTATAAGGCAATTAGCAAGAAATGCTGTCCTTTCTATGTATATAATCGGAGTCTGTTATGAACTTCTTTCTTTCTTTAGGCTATTTACAAGACATGAAACTGTTTTACATGTCTTTTAGGTAGGTGTTAACACAAAAACATGATCTATACAAATTTTCCCTAAAATAGCATTGTCTCTTCCAATTAGAAACTTAAATGTAAAAAGATAATACAAATACAATTACAATAAAATAACTGCGGTCCACAGGGCATCTTACCTGAGAAGCCAGATTATGTTGGATAAAACTAAGCAAAACTGATTCTTACTCTACTCAGAACTCATTTTAGATCTGTGAGGGTCTGTATGTGTGTTTTTGCGTATAAGGTGAATGGACATGTCCCTGGTGGGTCAGAGGTTAAAGCGTCTGACTCCAATGCGGGAGACCTGGGTTCAATCCCTGGGTTGGGAAGATCCCCTGGAGAAGGAAATGGCAATCCACTCCAGTGTTCTTGCCTGGAGAATCCCATGGACGGAGAAGCCTAGTAGGTTACAGTCCAAGGGGTTGCAAAGAGTCGGACACGACTGAGCGACTTCACCTCACCTCACCTCAATTTAGTTCAAAAACAAAGAAAAACTAAATGGGATTTCCATTTATTGAACTATCATGTCTCAGTCACTGTGATAGATGCTTCACACGTATTTACTCTTTTATTAATTACTTAATTTGGAGAAGGCAATGGCACCCCACTCCAGTACTTTTGCCTGGAAAATCCCATGGACGGAGGAGCCTCGTAGGCTGCAGTCCATGGGGTCGCAAAGATTCGGACACGACTGAGCGACTTCAGTTTCACTTTTTACTTTCACGCGTTGGAGAAGGAAATGGCAACCCACTCCAGTGTTCTTACATGGAGAATCTCAGGGATGAGGAATCCTGCTGGACTGCCGTCAATGGGGTCGCACAGAGTCAGACGTGACTGAAGCGACTTGGCAACAACAGCAATTACTTAAGTAAATGATGAGACAAGGTAGTGTTTTCCCCTATATAGCTATCATAGGAAAGTACATTGGTTATAATCTTGTTCAAAAATGTGTATCAGAAATTTTTAGTTCATGAATTACTATAATATGTTGTCATGTTTCAAACTATTAAGGAAGCCTGTATTAGATTCAGTTCAGTTCAGTTCAGTTACTCAGTCATGTCAGACTCTTAATGACTCCATGAACTGCAACACGCCAGGCCTCCCTGTCCATCACCAACACCTGGACTTCACTGAAACTCACGTCCATCGAGTCAGTGATGACATTCAGCCATCACATCCTCTGTCATCCCTTTGTCCTCCTGCCCACAGTCCCTCCAAGCATCAGTCTTTTCCAAAGAGTCAATTCTTCACATGAGGTGGCCAAAGTACTGGAGTTTCAGCTTTAGCATCAGTCCCTCCAAAGAGCACCCAGGACTGATGTCCTTTAGAATGGACTGGTTGGATCTCCTTGCAGTCCAAGGGACTCTCGAGAGTCTTCTCCAACACCACAGTCCAAAAACATCATTCTTCGGCTTTCAGCTTTCTTCACTGTCCAACTCTCACATCCATACATGACCACTGGAAAAACCATAGCCATGACTAGAAGGACATTCCTTGGCACAGTGATGTCTCTACTTTTACATATGCTGTCTAGGTTGGTCATAACTTTCCTTCTAAGGAGTAAGCGTCTTTTAATTTCTTGGCTGCAGTCACCATCTGCAGTGATTTTGGAGCCCCCCAAAATAAAGTTTGACACTTTCTCACAAGTAGTACATGGTAATTCCCATTGTTCCATACCCTTGGCCACACTTATTATCAGACTTTAAAATTTTTAATTGTTCTGGTATACAAAGTTATATCGCTGTGATTTTTTTTTCTTTTTTTTCCATTATGGTTTTCTTTCGTATTTTTCTTACTTATTATTGAGGTTTGACAACTTTTTATTTGTTTTTGTGGTTTGTTTATTTGGCGATGTGCCTCACCTAGCTTCGGAATGAAAACTGACCTTTTCCAGTCCTGTGGCCACTGCTGAGTTTTCCAACTTTGCTGGCATATTGAGTGCAGCACTTTCACAGCATCATCTTCCAGGATTTGAAACAGCTCAACTGGAATTCCATCACCTCCACTAGCTTTGTTTGTAGTGATCCTTTCTAAGGCCCACTTGACTTCACATTCCAGGACTTCTGGCTCTAGTGTTCAGTTGTGTCCAATTCCTTCCTTGCAACCCATGGACTGTAGTCTGCCAGGCTCCTCTGTCCATGGGATTCTCCAAACAAAAATACTGGAGTGTGCTGCCATGGCTTCCTCCAGGGGATCTTCTGAATGTAAGGATTGAACCCTGGTCTCCTACACTTCAGGTAGATTCTTTACTGTCTGAACCACCAGGGAAGCCTATGATAATACATCAGATGCTTATAAATTATTCTTGCCAGAACACTGAATTTGAATCTGATAGAATTGCTAGCTATAAATATCAGTTTACCAGCACTATAGAAGATAGCTGCATATGAACCAATGCCATGACATTGAAAGTGAAAGTGTCAGTTGCTCAGTCATGTCCAACTCTTTGTGACTCCATGGACTGTAACCCAGCAGGCTCCCTTGTCCATGGAATTCTCCAAGCAAGAATAGTGGAGTGAATTTCCATTCCCTTCTCTAGGGGATCTTCCTGACTCAGGGATCAAACCCTGGTCTCCTGTATCACAAGTGTATTCTTTACCATCTCCAGAATGCAGACTATTCTACTAACAAATGCAAGCAGAAAGATGATGAGAGGAAGCAGAGATTTTAGACTTCACCAAACTCATTATACGGAACTTGCTTTATTCTGACTTAAAGAATCATCTAAGAAAAAATAAGTTAATCACAGAAATTAAATATTATCTGATATGTGCTAATATTAATAATCAATTCATAACTTTTCCTGTTAAAATCAGAAATAAGGATTCCAGCTATCCTTACTTCTATTCAATATTACACTGAAATTTCTAGCCAAGTTAATAAGACATATGAGAAGCATTAAGATGGAAAAAACTTTTCACTGTTGGGTGAGTGCATAAATTGCCTTTAATTTCCTGGAGAATCTATGTCAGAATTAGAGGAATAGACTTCAGAAAGATGATCAGATACAAGATAAATCTTAAAATATATATCCATAATCTTTCAGTTTCTAGTTTTTCATGTAAGGGGTTTGGAAGTTTCTACTCCATCCTAACAAGAAATAAAGAGCAGACGGACTGAAAAAATCAACAACTCTTCTCAGACGGCTAAGAGACTGGAGGGCACAGGGCAAGCCAGTGCTATCATAACCAGAGATGCAGACCAGTGAATATTTGGCTACATCTAGGAACAGAGTCTCACAAGCTGAATCCACCAGAGAAACTAGTTCTCTTGTAGGAAAATATCAACTATAGCTGAAAAATGTCTGGGGGCTTTAAAAACTCCACAGAAATCCAATTTTGGTGGGAAAATATTGTGAGATTTACCTCCAGGAGTGTGACCAGCTTCCTACAGAAAAATATCAGAGAAAAATTCTTTCATGATTTCATGAAGGCAGTGAAAAAGGAACCATCTTGAAATATATTAGAGCACACTGTTCTTAGTGCTTCCCTGGCGGCTCAGGTGGTAAAGAATCTGCCTGCAATGCAGCAGATGCAGGTTCAATCCCTGGGGCAGGAAGATCCCCTGGAGAAGCAAATGGCTACTCACCCACTCCAGTACTCTTGCCTGGAGAATTCCATGGACAGAGATGACTGGTGGGCTGCAGTCCTTAGCGTTGCAAAGAGTTGGACATGACTGAAAGACTGAGACTTTTTCACTCGCACACTATTCTTAACAAGACCTGCCCTCAGAAGAAACTATTCAACCAAAGCCTAAAATCAGGACCAAGTTGAACTAAGGGAGTAAAAATATCCAACTCCAGTAGGCTGTGGCCTTCCAGGTAGGAGAAGATAAATACCCATCTCTATGCCAGGGACGGTGGAGCCTGGTGGGCTGCAGTCCATGGGGTCACGAAGAGTGGAATATGACTGAGTGACTTCACTTTCACTTTTCCCTTTCATGCATTGGAGAAGGAAATGGCAACCCACTCCAGTGTTCTTGCCTGGAGAATCCCAGGGACGGTGGAGCCTGGCGGGCTGCTGTCTATGGGGTCGCACAGAGTTGGACACAACTGGTAAAGAATCTGCCTTCAATGCAGGAGACTTGGGTTCAATACCTGGATTGGGAAGATCTCCTGGAGAAGGAAATGGCAACCCACTCCAGTATTCTTTCCTGAAGAATCCCATGGACAGAATTGCCTGGAGGGCTACAGTCCATAGGGTCGCAAGAGTTGGACATGACTTAGTGACTAAAGAGAGAGAGAGAGAGAGCTCTTTAGCCATCCTGTCCTACCTAAGAGAGGGAGAAGGGAAAAAGACTGAGGCACTCTTGTGAAGGTTGCTGTCTAGAAGCATAGGTTCAGTACTATTTGAATGACTGATTTAAATCATATAAATATTTTCTAAGTTAAGTGCCATTGTCCTAATTTCATCGATAAGGCAGATAGAGATACACTATTTTACCAATATCAACAAGCATATAAGTAGCTAAAGCCCAACCTTGAACCTACATCTGTTTGTCTCCAGGACCATGCCTTATCTTCAAAATGGTTAATGGTTGATTGTAGAGTAAACATGCTACAATTGAGGCCTCAAATTTATAACAGAAGTTTTTCCTTTCGGAATGTAAAAGATTCCAACATCCAAACAAAACTAAAATTACTTTGGAGACTTTTACTCCGAGAGAATGTTTCACATTAGCATTGCTCAAGGAAACTTGAGAAATGGTATGCAATAAATAACTTCAAATAAGATTGAACATAACTCTCTCAATATTTTTAGTAGCATGATTATAAAGAGAAAATGTATACAAATGTCAATAAGCATATTTTATTACAGAATATATTTGACAATATATTTGAGAAATCATTCATATACATTTTACTAAAATTTAAAATAATGCTTGATGATCATTATTTTTGAGCAACAGTTAATACACTAAAACATATTCCACATGAAATAAACATTTTTCAGGTTTTCAGCTCTTATAATGGGGAGAATGGCTTAAAGTGTCAGTTTATATGACCCTAGATCTGTTATTTTTAAAGAGAAAATTGTTAATTTATTAAACTAAAAATGAGTTCCTTCATATTTAATTATGATAATTATTGGAAAATAGTTATACTTTTAATTAAAATATATTTATGATTACATAGTAAATTTTATGTATATGTACTGTACTGTGTGTGTGCTCAGTCATGTCTGATTCTTTGCAACTCTATGGAGTATAGCCCACTAGACTCTTCTGTACATAGAATTTTTAAGGAAAGAACAGTGAAGTAGGTTGACATTTTAAACTGCAGGGGGATCTTAATCCAGGGATTGAACCCACTTCTCTTGCATCTCCTGCTTTAGTAGGCAGATTCTTTACCATTGGGGCTACCTGCAAAGCCCAAATTTCATGTATAACATAAAATAACTGTTCAATTATATATTTATGTGTGTTATATGATTTTATAGCTGACCTTAGTTTCTTATATACAGTGAGAGTTCAACCTTCCTACTTTTCAAATTGGGCTAAAACTCTTCTCATCATAATTTTCATTTATTAGTTAAATATATATTACCCATGTTTATTGTTTTCAAATCGATTTTACATAGAAAGGATTGATGAAATTATACTACATAGAAGTATTTAGAATGTACCATAAGAGAAAAAAATAATGAAAGGTTTTCCCCATGATTATTTTTTCCGTTTGCTTATACTAAAAATCTACTTTTCTATAAAGATATTTCTATCTTTTTATTAATTTTTATTGGGGTATAGATGCTTTACAATGTTGTATTAGTATTTTGCTGTACAGCAAAGTGAATGAGTCATATGTATACACATATCCACTTCTTTTTCAATATTCTTCCTGTGGATATATGTATAATTATGACTCTATTCACCACAGAGCATTACGTAGAGTTCCTTGTGCTACAGAGTAGATTCTTAACAATTATCTATTTTACACTTCAGTTCAGATCAGTTCAGTTCAGTTGCTCAGTCAAGTCCAACTCTTTGCGACCCCACGAATCACAGCACACCAGGCCTCCCTGTCCATCACCAACTCCCGGAGTTCACTCAGACTCTCGTCCATCGAGTCCGTGATGCCATCCAGCCATCTCATCCTCTGTCGTCCCCTTCTCCTCCTGCCCCCAATCCCTCCCAGCATCAGAGTCTTTTCCAGTGAGTCAACTCTTCTCATGAGGTGGCCA
>SJYX01005016.1:52066-76472 GCA_006410675.1 Oreotragus oreotragus
GCTGAGCACCGAAGAATCGATGCTTTTGAACTGTGGTGTTGGAGAAGAGTCTTGAGAGTCCCTTGGACTGCAAGGAGATCCAACCAGTCCATTCTGAAGGAGATCAGCCCTGAGATTTCTTTGTAAGGAATGATGCTAAAGCTGAAACTCCAGTACTTTGGCCACCTCATGCGAAGAGTTGACTCATTGGAAAAGACTCTGATGCTGGGAGGGATTGGCGGCAGGAGAAGAAGGGGACGACAGAGGATGAGATGGCTGGATGGCATCACGGACTCGATGGACGTGAGTCTGAGTGAACTCCGGGAGATAGTGATGGATAGGGAGGCCTGGTGTGCTGTGATTCATGGGGTCGCAAAGAGTCAGACACGACTGAGCAACTGAACTGAAGTGAACTGAGCAATCAAATCAAGACATTAACTGAGAACAATAAACATACCGCATGAAAGATAGCTGACATACTCAAAATATCTCAATCAAGCAATGAAAAATTTTTTGCATCTTCTTTGTGGAAATTGCTTTGATGTTTGGAGTACCCATAAATTAAGTGAAAAAAAAAAAACAAACAACACCTTCTTGACCATATTTCCACATATAATTCTCAACTAAATTGTAACAAAAATGTTCCATTTTTAAAACAAATTGTGATGGGTGATGAAAAGTGGATACTGTACAATAATGTAGGGTGGAGGAAATTGTGGGGCAAGTGAAATGAATCACTACCAACCTCACCAATAATCGGTTTTCATCCCAAAAAGGTGATCTTGTTTGTATGGTGGGATTAGAGGAGAGTCCTCCGTTATAAACTCCTAGAAAACCAAATGATTACTTCCAACAAGTATAGCTACCATTTAGACCAACTGAAAGCAGAAATTGATGAAAAAATGTCAAGAATTGTTAAACAGAAAACACATAATTTTCCATCAGGATAATGCAAGGCCACATGTTTGATCAAACACCAGGCAGAAACTGTTACAGTTTAGCTGGGAAGTTCTCATGTAACCACCATATTCACCAGACATTACATCTTTGGATTTCCATTTATTTTGGTTTTCACAAAATTATCTTTATGGAAAAATATTCAATTTCCTGGAAGACTGTAAAAGGCACCTGAAATAGTGCTTTGATAAAAAAGAAAAAAGTTTTGGGAAGATTGAATTATGAATTTGCCTGAAAAATGGCAGAAGGTAGTGGTAAAAAACTGTGACTATGTTGTTTTATAAAGTTTTCATAAAAATGAAAAATATATCTTTCATTTTTACTTAAAAACCAAAGGGACTTTTTGTCTAAGCCAGTATATGCTTTCTTATAGTTTATTAGATTACCACATAGGAAATAATGGATTTACCTATCTAAGGCATGTTCAAAGTTATGATTCTCAAATCATTTCCCACTATTCTATACCACATATTTCTCACTTCAGAAATACAAGTCTTCATTTACCTTTAATATGTCATGTTCTTTCACAATTAAAAATAATTACTTCTATTATTGTCTATTCTGAAATGTTTCTGTCCTTTTACTCTTTATATTACTGTTAATATTTAGCAGTAGCTGCCAATAACAGGTTTTTGTCCATTGATTTATTTTCCCAACCTCCTCAGGCTGACATTAGTGTCTCATTCCCTGAGCGCTGTGATAGATCTCTGTGTTATGACATATCCACATAGAAACTTGTCTCTCTGAATTGATTTTAAATATATAGAAAGCAAGCCCTGAATCTAATTTAGAAAGTGAAAAATTTTAAGTGCTTAGAAAAGATAGGCTATACACATGAATGGGCTTGATAAATACCTGTGGAATGAATGTACGTGACTTTCAAATTATAGAGGAATAGAGAAATGTATTCTTTTTTTTTTTTTTTTGTCCATTACGAATATAGCAAATGCTTAGGTTTTGTCTACTTTGTAAATGCACCATTGCCACAAGAACTGGTGTATTCCAATTCCTGTGCTTATGACATTTAATATTTTGGCTTCTAAATTGATATAACATCACTATACATGTCATCATGTATATCTTAAACAGATTTTTGAATTTTAAAATGGATTTTGAATTTTAAAAGATCATTTTCCCTTTAACTAACTGAACCACATCCTGTTCAAGTAATTGTATTTCCAGTTCCTTGTCCTGGAAATTGAATTAATTGAAGTACTGTTCTTTGAAAAAAATGACTGCAAGTTTATTGCAGTTGGGGGAAAAAAAATCTATAAATGAATCAGTGGCAGCTTCCTCAGCCAAATATAGCTGTATGTCTTTTAAAATTTTAGTGAAGATTAAAACTTTGTCATTCCAGTGCATCACTCAATTTAACATGTAGAATAACGTTCTCTGGTGAATGATGCAGAATAATGATATAATAACTAGCAAGATGTAATGACAAATATCTGTGGGTAGAAGCTATCTTAATTTGAATTTTTTTTTCCTNACTTTGTCATTCCAGTGCATCACTCAATTTAACATGTAGAATAACGTTCTCTGGTGAATGATGCAGAATAATGATATAATAACTAGCAAGATGTAATGACAAATATCTGTGGGTAGAAGCTATCTTAATTTGAATTTTTTTTTTCCTTTTAAAATGAAAGGATCTTATGTATAGGCTTCCAGTATCGTTCTGTGATAACTAGCTAATAAAGGTATAGCCTCATCTGCTACCTGGGCATGATGATACTTCTGATGAAAAGTTAAAGACACCATCTATGATAGACGTTTCATAATATGAATAAATCTTTAGTTTTACAATTTTTGTACTGAAGCTATACTGATATTGCAGCTCCATTAATGAATCAAAAAAATAAGCCTCAACAATAGCAGTAAAGGAAATCACTGTTAGAACATACCCTAAATTCATTTAAATCTTAAAAAACTATATATATATTTTTTTTTCTAAATAGAAGATTTTGATTATATGCAAACACTAACATTTGATATTTTTAATTGAACTTAGCTATCTGTTCAATAAGTTTCCCCTATGATATCAAATACTATACTTCTTTATATTTCTTAACCAATATATGTGCTTCTTGGTATACATGGAAAGCTACTGAGTGATGAACTGCAAAATCATTAAGACTGAATATCTTCTTACTACAAAAGAGATCTTCAATTAATGTGGATTTATCCTTCACAAAAACCACAAAATAAATCCTTTTGTAGGCCAATGGGATAAAATTTTGAAGGTGGAGTTCATATGTGAAAAAGCAGCTTTCCTTTCTCCTTTTTATCTTTACAAACTCATTCATTATCTTCCCTATCCCTACTATATTCCCACAAGAAATTTTATTGTAGTTTTGCTGCACTGCTTATCAATTCCTCTCTCATCCTCCCTCATTTCACAGGTTACAGATTTTCAATCCTTCGTCCTGGACTGATATGCTAAAATTTGACTAAATATGGTGTTCAATATCAGGAACTGAAGGAGAGATTTCCTGGAATATCAAAATGAGCTACTCCAATGTCTACTGGATTGCCATATATTTTGGGGTACCCATAATGCTGCTTTATATCTTATACTGAAATGAATAGAGTGCCCTTTCCAGTTGAAAAATGATCTGTATTTTACCTCATTGTGTATTATTACTATAATGTACTTTACCTGTGACAATGGCAAAGAACCCAAAAGATGCTGTTATTGAACCACAAGTGACTCTCTACTTACTCTTCTAACCTTAGGGAGTCACGCTATATGATATTTATGTAGATTACAAATGGAATACAACATATACAATCTAGATGCTTAATATAAGACCTAGTTTTGTGACTTAGTCAACACAAAATGAATGCAAGATGATGACAGTAACATTGCTACATTTCTGATTGGCTTATTGACTTGCAACCTCCTTGGGAGCTGCCCCAAGTGTAATCTGGAAACATCCCTGTATGTGAAAGATAGAGACAGACTAAAGAAAAGGCAAACCATGTCAAATTGGTAGGTGGCAAGTTTAACAAGCAAGGGAACTTATGATGCTTGTTTTGGGTAGCTGCAAGGTTATTAGATTTCTTCACCTATCTGCAAGAATCTTAAAAGTTTATAAAGAAGTCTTAACTGGATTCAGTCATATGTCCAGTTCAGACAGCTTCAACATCACATTCCAATTTCAAGGCTGTATTTGGGAGTAGCTTCTGGGAGTGGGGAAAGCAAGCAGAACTCACACTCCAAGGATGGGGATTGGGGGTCAGTGGGATCCTCCTATTGCCTGGGTTTAGCTCATGGATCAACTGGATCTCCTCCAACACGGCTTTGAATAGCAATCATGCAGTAGGAACATTAAAGGAACTTAGATAAAATTTAGTTTAAATGATTGCAAGTGCAACATAAGTAGGTACAGTAGACACATAAATTTGTGCACAAGAGATGATAAAATTCCTAATATCTAAATTGTGGGCAAAGTAAATGTGACCTGAAAATATGTATAGGAAGCTATCACTGTCTAATATTGCCTTGAATATGAATTATGAGAAATGCATAACAGAAAAAATGTATTGTGTATGCATGTGTGTGTATCATAAAACTCCTATTCAGCATTTTGCATTTGAAAATATCTTGTTGATTATCGTATTTAGAAATCTTATCATGTAAAAAGGAGGAATACTAGAAAAATATGGAATGTTCTGCCTCTTTGCAATTCTGAGACAGTCTTCTAAAACCCTCATGATTCAAAGGAATTCAAAGTAAAGAACATCTTATAAATGAGATCAAATGATAAAAAAAATGGATGATGATGAAGAGATATCAGAAACCTTAGAAGCTTGTGACACCCAAGATGCAGCTGGTAACTCTCTGGAACATTGCTATAAACTCTCATTACCCTAGCTTGATGACAATTGTTCCCGCTTTTCACAGCTGTTTGAATTGCCAGAACAGCTGTTACCTGCAAAAGATTATTTGAAGAGATTAGTCTCCTGTAGCCATCCAACAGCCCTCTTAAAAAGACTGACATGCACAGCACAAATCATTCAGCAACAGAAGGCAAGCAGATACTAAATTAGATCTGAGCTGTCAATTGAAACATTGATAATTCATGGGGATTAGTTTTTTGATTCCTCAAACTTGTCTCTCTCAAACTACTAAAGTGATTTCTGCAACCAGTTTTTCCCTCCTTTAAAGGAAAAATAACTCTGGCAAATTTATGATTAATCATGATTTGGTATCTTATGTAGATAAGTTGCCCTGATACGTGATTCTATTGTCCTGATAATTCTTAAAACTGAATATTGATTTTTTTTTTTTATATACCTTGTGGAAAAAGTCCACCAAGAGTCGGACACGACTGAGTGACTGAACTGAACTGACACTCTGTGAAGGAAATATAAGAGTCTTTGGGCTCAGATGCTAAGGCATCTGCCTGCAATGCAGGAGACCCGGGTTCGATTCCTGGGTCAGGAAGATCCCCTGGAGAAAAAAATGGTAACCCACTCCAGCACTCTTGCCTGGAAAATCCTGTGGACAGAGGAGCCTGATAGCCTACAGTCCATGGGGTCGTAAAGAGTCGGAAACGACTGAATGACTTCACTTCACTTCAAAGTTCTCTTTCGATAATTTTAAAATATTTTTTAAAATTCTTTAATTTTTAGACCTTTAGGATTCAACAAATGCTCATGATCTGCTGAAAGTTCATTGGTAATTTTCCACCTGTCACGGAACTCTGTTTTGAAGACACTATAAATGGCTAACTGCTACTGAGAGCAATATTTTTTACCTAATTCAGAATCTGTAGATATGGAATTTGTTTGATCTTAATGAAGTCAAAAACACTGTGTCTAGTCCAGATAATTCTATTGTTCTCTGTGCCCTATAAATTTATGTAAATTATATCTCTTTTCTTAATTATATCTCTTTTCTTAGCCTTAATGCTAAATGTCTTTCATGCAAGAGTATTCCTTTTGATCTCTCTAATAATGCAAGTGTGGAAGAGTACATTGGAAGGCTTTTTAAGAGTATTATTCACTTTCTAGTAGCCTCTTCAATTTTGTACATAAAGGATGATCTGTCAAAAAAAAAAAAGAAGAGGTTTTTCCTTTATAATATTAAAAGATGGCAATTTGTAACATTTAAAATAACACTTCAAGTGACTAAGTTTTCTATTTACTAAGGCATCATGTTTGGTTAAATATACCTAACTTCAGTTCAGTTCAGTCACTTAGTCATGTTCGACTCTTTGCGACCCCATGAATTGCAACACGCCAGGCTTCCCTGTCCATCATCAACTCCTGGAGTTCACTCAAACTCACATCCATCGAGTCAGTGACGCCATCCAGCCATCTCATCCTCTGTTGTCCCCTTCTCCTGCCTCCAATCTCTCCCAGCATCAGAGTCCTTTCCAATGAGTCAACTCTTCACATGAGGTGGCCAAAGTACTGGAGTTTCAGCTTTAGCATCATTCCTTCCAAAGAACACCCAGGACTGATCTTCTTTAGAATGGACAGTAATCTCATTACTATGATCACACTTTTTGTCATGAAATAGCTAATATATTTGTTCCATCTTTAAACTTTGCAACTAATTTTTCTTCATAGTATAATGTTTATAAACTTTAAAAAGTAGATATGTAAGAATAGTGATATAATCTAATCCTTATATATCCTTGTTATGGGGCATTTAAATGGCAACCCACTCCAGTATTCTTGCCTGGAGAATCCCATGGATGGAGGAGCCTGGTGGGCTACAATNGTACTGGAGTTTCAGCTTTAGCATCATTCCTTCCAAAGAACACCCAGGACTGATCTTCTTTAGAATGGACAGTAATCTCATTACTATGATCACACTTTTTGTCATGAAATAGCTAATATATTTGTTCCATCTTTAAACTTTGCAACTAATTTTTCTTCATAGTATAATGTTTATAAACTTTAAAAAGTAGATATGTAAGAATAGTGATATAATCTAATCCTTATATATCCTTGTTATGGGGCATTTAAATGGCAACCCACTCCAGTATTCTTGCCTGGAGAATCCCATGGATGGAGGAGCCTGGTGGGCTACAATCCACGGGGTCGCAAAGAGTCGGACACGACTGAGAGACTTCACTTTCACTTTCATACCTCTATATGGCTTCCCTGGTGGCTAAGCTTTAAAAAATCCACCTGCAATGTAAGAGACATGGATTCTATTCCTGGAGACCAAAGATCCCTTGGAGAAGGAAATGGCAACCCACTCCAGTATTCTTGTCTGGGAAATCTCATGGTCAGAGGAGCCTGGTGAACTATAGTCCATAAGGTCACAAAAGAGTTAGACACTTAGCAACTAAACAACACAATCTTTTAAAAAATAATGGTGCCTCAAAAATTTTGAAAATAGTGCATACTTGAGAAAAGATGTTTTGAAGATCTAAAGATGTAATCTGACGATTTGATGCTTGCTGCAAATAATCAATTGAATCATTCACATACACTTAATTTTAGTAGAAGTTGCCAAATGTGATCAAAACCCCAATCAATTGTTATGTTATCATAAAACCTAAAGAGCAAATTTCAACTAAGCTACATTCTCATGTAGAAAGCATATAGTACATCTGCATTCTCCTTCTGACCAGAACATTGCTACAATAGTAAAATTTTTGAGGAAATAAAGCAATATCTTACATGCCTTTGATTGATGAGTTACTAATATAATTTTCAAAATGAATAAGACTGATTTTAGTTATTTATCAGAAGTCTCTTAGTTTCCATTTACATTTTGGGTAATTTTATTGATTTCCTTATTTTCTTCCCTTTTTTTTCCTATGGTAGACTGTGAAGTTTTTCTTGACTAGTTAGAATAATTATACATTTTATATACTGGTAAGGTTATTTAACAAGATTTAAAGCCATATTTAGTGGAATACTTACAGGACAAAATTTGTGAGTAAATTTAATTTTTCAGTTGACTATTAGTTTGCATAAGAAACAGGATGAATATTGTTATCAGAAATAAATCTCTCAGGAATATCAATTTATGTTTTTCAGTTTTTAGAAAGAAATAAGACAAAGGAACTCAATAGTTTCTTATAATCAGGTAAAGTCATGCCAACCATATAATGGTGGAGATGTAAATCAATGAAAACACAGTTTTTATTTGATAGGTGTTATGTGAGTCAATTCCTTTCCCCACAACAAACATTAGAGAAGCCATGCAATGATCAGATTCTTGCTATTTTATTTAGAATAAAATATTTTTTGTTACTGCTAAAATATGAACAAGATATGCCATTTTCCTTTCCATATACTCATTTCACCCAAACTTATTTCCCTCCTATAATATGAACCTTGTTAATCATACATCTCCTTTACTACCACTTTCATCTAACTCTTTTTATTTACCCTTAAATTCTGTAATGGATTTTTATCCAGAGTTCTTTGTTGTTATCATTTTTTTTTTTAAACATTGCTCTTAGAGATGCTCTCCAAATCTTGTCACTTTCCCTTTTAAAACTTTCAGTGACTCCCTACCACCATAGGATAGGTGAAAAATTCTAAAGCAAGACAAAGTCTAACTTCCTTAGCAAAACCTGAGATGATAGTCTTTGTTAGACTACTGTATTCAAGTATACTGGTCAATTTGTTCATTCTAAAAGAAGCTTTACATAAAGAAAGCAGGAAGATTTATTTGGGTATAATGTACAAGAAGAAAAGCGTGTTGCTTCCTTCTTTTAGTCCTTCATGTATCTCTTACATTTAGTTCCAAAGTCAGGTGATTTTGTATCCTAGTTTAGGATAGATATCCATTCTGCATCAGGATAGACATGGTAATAGATATACTGTTAGGGAATTCTGTTAGATCATGCCTTGACTGAGAGTGAAAAAGCTGGATTAAAACTCAACATTCAGAAAACTAAGATCATGGCATCCAGTCCCATAATGTCATGGTAAGTAGATGGAGAAAAAGCGGAAGCAGTGACAGATTTTATTTTCTTGAGCTCCAAAATGACTCCAGATGGTGACTGCAGCCATGAAATTAAAGATGCTTGCTCCTTGTAAGGAAAGCTATGACAAACCTAGACAGTGTATTAAGAAGTAGAGCCATCACCTTGCTGAGAAAGGTCTATATAGTCAAAAGAGTAGTCATTTACAGATGTGAGACCTGGACTATAAAGAAGGCTGAGCACAGAAGAATTGATGCTTTTGAATTGTGATTCTGGAAAACACTTTCGTGAGTCCCTTGGACTGCAAGGATATCAAACAGTCAATTCTAAAGGAAATCAACCCTGACTATTCACTGGAAGAACTGATCCTGAAACTGACGGTCCAATACTTTGATCACCTGATGCAAAGAGCTGACTCACTGGAAAAGACTCTGATGCTGGGAAAATTGAAGGCAAAGGTAAAGGAGGTGGCAGAGGATGAGACGGATAGCATTACTTACTCAGTGGACGTGAATCTGAGCAAACTCCAGGAGATAGTGATGGACAGGGGAGCCTGGCTAGCTGCTGTCCATGGGGATCACAAAGAGTGGGACATGACTTAGTGATTGAGCAACAACTACAGAAACAAATCTCTCATCTCGTGGTGATTGTTTAACCTTATTCATAGTATATGATATCATCTAACTTCCATTCCCAAGTTTTAAAATTATTTTCAGAATTCCTTTTTCAGCACTGTGACTGGAAGATTATTATAGAAATAGAATGTTTACAATTTGGAAAAATATTTTAAAGTATAATAAATAACGTTATAATAAAACTTTTGCTAAAATCATGGCAAAAACCCTGATTCATATAAACAGCACTTGTTTCAAACCAAGTTTTCATAGTTTGGTTGCTATTTTTATGTTTGACAGCTGAAGTTGAACAGTGTTATATGTAGCTTCTAGCAAATTGATCTGACAATCTTTAGCTTGTGCAATTATAGATAAATTTTCAAACAAACGTTGGATTTGCCTTTATTCAAACTTTGTGAGAAACAGAGATATGACAGATCTATAATGCAATATTTCTAATGTGCTACAATTTGTTCTCTAAAGTTAGTTGCTCAATATTCCTCTCTTCTCTGCACTTACTGCTCTGTGTGGAGTCAGTTTCCTATTTTATTATATCTGCATTGAACTTGCTTTGATCATTCAAATGGGCAGAAGTGACATGCTCCTATTCCTGGTATAGCTCATAAGATGTCTGGTAGCTTCTGAGGGATGACTATCTATGCTTCTAGAGGAAGAGGAATCATGAAAGGAAATCAAGGCTCACAGCCAGCATCAGCTGCCAGGCATATGAATGAAACTAAGTAGTCATCCAACTCCAGTCAAGTTACAAGCTGATTGCAGCCTCATGCATAATCCAAATAAATCATGTGCAACAGAACATTGCAGGAATCTTGACCCTCAGGATCATAAAAAATAACATTTAACAGTTTGAAGATCCTAACGTTCTAAGAAATTTGTCATAATTTGATACATGCATTATAAGCATTCTCTGTAAATGAGGCTATGCTGTTTCTGCAATTCATAAACTAGTGTATATATTCAGAAAAATTTTAAATAATCTAAGGTATATTCTTTCCTGATAATTATTCACAATATTGTCATTCTTTTAAAGTATTTCATCTTCTCTTTTATTTTCTACCTAGGTTTATGTTAGTCATACAGCTTACTTCTCTTGAAGGATTACACCCTAGCTGCTCTTCTTTAACTTCCACTTCCAATTCTAAATAAATGTAGTACACTCCTCAGTAAGTATTTCCTTAACTCATCCCATTGAATTATTTCCTCCTCTATACTCTCTCTATGTTCAGAAATGGAAGTTATCCTATTTTTTGTGATTTGCTTTATAACTCTGCCAGCTGTTGCCAAAGCTAAGCAGTTAGTCCTTGTTTTCTCTATATCAAGAATCAGGGGACTATTTGATAAAAAAAATTTGAAGAAATTTATTTCTTTCCTTTCTTGATAACCCACATGTACACAAAGTGTACAAAAGCAATCTACAAACTGTATGTTCTCTGCTAACATTGGAAGGAAAAACAACTCTTGCATAAGTAGATAGGATAGCATTTTTTTCAATAATTTCACTTATCATTTTGCTACCTGCAGGTAGAAGCCTTCTTCTTTTAAATCTCATGGTCATTAAAGGCAAAAATCCCACTGTAAAAATTAACTTACCTGGATCAAGGTGTGCCTATATATAGAGAGAGTATATATCCTCTTCACAAAATTAAAAAGAAATGTGAATGACTAAATATTGATATAATGTTTAGTTGCTGGAACAGAAATAAGACTTATTTATAATAGCCACTTTTATTGTGTTTAGAAAGGTGATTAACAAGCCAAATACACATTAGTGTTGATGGGACAGTATATATGAACGTGATTCTAAACAGAAGGGAATCATATTGTAATGATGTAATGATAGTGTTATTGCTTTTATTGTAATTATTTTTTAACATGAGTTTTTTAGTTAAAATGTTGGTTAAAAAGTTGACAGGTATCTGCATAAAAACAAAATAAAAGGGGTAGATTATCGGTAGATATTTTAACACTAAAATTTTCTAAATATAATAATCTTGCTTAATTTGTAGTAAATTGTGGAGACTAAGAGAACAGTAGCTGAACGACTAACACTTTCACTTTTCTCACATTATTTTACATTTTAGGAATGACAGCTATTTCATATGTTTTTCAGTATCTCTCAAAAAAATACCATCTCTATACCGTGTTTTATATACTAGCTTATCTGACACGTCTCAAAGATTTCTTAAATATTGTAATGTGCATCTTCTAAATGAAATGCTGTTTTTTTCATCCAAATAATGTATCAATCAGAGATCTGGCAGTCAAAGCTTATCTTTTTAGTCAAAGATAATCTCAATGGGAAAAGAACTTGAAATAGAATAGATACACACATATGTATAAGTGACTCATTTCACAGAAAAGCAAGCCAGTTATACAACCAAGTCTTCTGAGCCTGGTGGGTCACTGTTCAAGTTGAAAGAAACCTCACAAATCCCTCACCCAACTGTCTCTTATTTCACAACTATAACTCATGAAAATGAAACGAAATGACCTTTCTGTGGACCCACAGCAATACATAAAAAGAGACAGAACTTCCACCAAGGACTTTTGCTCCAAAACCGATACAAAAATTTTGACTTCTCAGCAAGCTCTTTTTCATCTTTTCGGCGGGGGTAGCGTAGGGGTGTCATGCCACAGTAGCCTGCAGGATCTTAGCAGTAGTTCCCAAACCCATGCCGCATGCAGTAGACCACTAGGGAAGTCCCTTAGCAAACTCTTGGAATTATATTCTACTATAAAGGCAATGGTAAATAACAGTAGTTACCATTTACTCTATAAAATATTTTCAGTGTACCAGGCTCTTTGTGTCCACTTTCTCACTTAATCCTCACAGCCTCCCTCTGTTATGTGGCAAATGAGAAAAATGAACTGAGAGCTCAGAGTCACACAGTTAGGAAGTACTATACACAAGGACTAGACCCTAGACTGTGCCACACAAAGTGTAGCCCATAAGACCAACTTATTAGAAAGTAGAATTTCAGGCCCTGCCCCGGACTTACTGGTCATGTTGTTCAGTCGTCAAGTCGTGTCTGATTTTTCACGACCCCATGGACTGCAGCACGTCTGCCCTTTGAAAAGATTTTCCAGTAATTCATAAGCATGCTGAAGTTTGAGAAGTAACAGTAAACCCCAAAGCTTAATTTTCTTACCAGTTTCACAGTACTATAATAAACTTCTGGAAAAGTCAGGAAAACTGTTAAAAATAATTATGTAGACATCACATAACTAAGACACCCACTGCTTTAAGAAACATAGCAGTCAACTCTAAAAGGAAAACTGCAAATGACCAGTCTCTAAAAAGCTGCCAAGCAGACAATCAAATGGCATATTTCTATCAATTCCAACAAAGTTTCAATCTACAAAAGAAACAAAACTTTAACCTCTAAAATCATAGAAATTCTGATATTGTTATTAATAGGAATCTCACAAATATGTGAAAAATAGGAAAACCTGGTGAGTTTATGGTGAAAACTTCAATTCTTAATTTTCTATCTTGGTTTTCCCTTTCACATGGAAGGAAGAAAAGCAATAACTCTTATTTGAAAAAGAATTGAAAAAGTATAAAGTGTTGCATCTAAAAAAAATTATCACAAATATATTGAGATGGTGTCCAATAACAACTAAAGGAACATTTAGAACAAGACAGCAAATTGAATACAAAACTCCCAACCACTGCCCACAGGAACACATTCAAGTTTAGTATTCTTGCCATAATCCCTTCAAAATAACCCAGCTTGAATCCATAAACAACACATGGAACCAGTAAAGTATAGGATAAATAATAAGCAAAAATTATTTGCCAGAACTTACAGTGAAAAAGCTATGAGAGGGGGACAATGGGGCCCTAAACAGTACAATTAGAGTTAACAAAGTTACATTAACACATAAATAATTTCAGTAGCAGGTCATAGGATTAACATGCATATTTTATCAAACTGTAAGAAATAATTTTTCAATCTGACCCTGATCCTTCTGTGTACTTTGAAGTCTGCAAATCAGCAGTATAGCATATAAGCTTAAAGAAGTTTAGAAAGAATTGTGAAGTTAAAAGGTACTTTTGATGTTTGTTCTTTTTCTTCCATCACAAGGGCATTCGATACAACCACCACAACCACCAATGAGTGGAAAATGTTAATGCCCAAGAAATTTCCATAGCAGGCATATTCATTTAACCATTTGTGACCACTGCCTGTCGTAAGCCAAAGGTTAACATCCTAATCCTCAGCGTCCTAATAAGTTCCTAAGCCCTGTAAGCCCTGTTTTTTAATAACTCTCATTACTATCACCAAGGCTCATTCCCACCCACCCCCACAATCAGTCCCTAACTTCTCTTCTTGCCTTGACACCCTTCATTTCACAGTGTTTCAGGCTGAATCTTCTGAAACACAGCTCACATAACAGTACTCCCTGCTCAAAAACTTTCAGCGGCTTCCCTTTATTGGCAAAAGGAAATTCAAACTCACAACCGAGCTCTCAGGGCCTTTTGAAATACGGCCCCAAATGCCTTGCCTATTTATTTCCCACATTTCCTCCACATCAACCTTAGTCTCAGGGCAAACTCCTTGCTATTTTCCACTTCACAACTTTCCCCTTCCTTGACTTTTCTTTATAGCAAGCTGGACTGCCTGAGTTTGAATCCCCAGTTGATCCCTTCCTAGCTGTACTGCTTTGGGGGAGTCATATAACCTCTCTGTGCCTCAGTTTACCCATTTATAAAATGGCAACAGTATCCAAATTGCAGAGGTGGACTTGCCTGGTGACCCGGTGGTAAAGAGTCCACCTGCCAGTGCAGGAGACAAGGTTCCCTCCCTGGTCCAGGAAGACCCCACATGCCGTGGAGCAACTAAGCCCATGAGCCACAGCTACTGAAGCCCACGAGCCCTGGAGCCCACGCTCAGCAGCAAGAGAAGCCCCTGCAACGAGAGGCCCACACACGGCAACTGGAGAATCGGCCCCACTCACCGAACTAGAGGAAGCCCAAGTGCAACAACGAAGACTCAGTGCAGTCAAAAATAAATATAAATAAAACAAATAAAATTTTTCAAAAATCATAGGAATAACATGAGAAACACTTGAGCTAATAAAGCATACACCAAGCATTTAGAATGGTACCTGGCACAGATTAAATATTACATAAGGTTAGTTACTGTTATGGCTACCTTATTTTCTTCCTAAAATCTTGAAAGTCCCCTCATTCTCACTCTCCCCATCACTCTCTCCTCATTCTCAGACATGAATGCTTTTCTCTCCCCAGCTCTATGCTCAAGCCCACCCTTCAAAATCCAACTCAAAGGAGACCTTCTCTATGAATTCATCTCAACTTTTCTTAAGGAATGCTTGGCATTCAGTAAGCAATGAAATTTATTTGTTGAAAGAATGAGATTTACCATTGACCGTGCCACATTGTAAATGCCTGTAAATGTCTGTGTCCTCTACTGATGTTTATACTCTTCCAGGACAACTGAAGTCATAACCCTGGCATTGACGCAATACCCTGTCCCTAGTGTCCTTAAAAAATACCCATTATGTGAATAAATAAAAAGGAGTTTAACTACTTTAGCATCGTATTTGTCATATGTTCAATTTCATCTTAACCATGGTATATTATTTATATATACATATATATATAACATTAATATATTATATTACTCAGGGTAAGATCTGTATCTGATTTATCTGGCATATACTCATACATACGGGGGCTTTCCTGGTGGCTCAGATGGTAAAGAATCTGCTTGCAGTGCAGGAGACATGGGTTCGATCTCTGGGTCAGGAAGATCCCCTGGAGAAGGAAATGGCAACCCACTCCAGTATTCTTGCCTGGGAAATCCCTTGGGCAGAGAAACCTGGCAGGTTACAGTCCATGGGGTCACAAAGAGTCAGACACTACTGAGCAGCTAACACTATTCAATTTTTTAAAACTTTTACTTTTGTATTGGGGTATAGCTGATTAATGATGTTGTGATGGTTTCAGGTAAAGAGCGAAGGGACTTAGCCATACATATACAGGGATCCATTCTCTCCCAAACTTCCTTCCCATCCAGGCTGCCACATAACATTGAGCAGAGTTCCATCTGCTATACAGTAGGCCCTTGTTGGTTATCCATTGTAAATATAGCAGTGTGCTAAGTACTTAATTTTTTAAAAAGGAAGAAAGGAAGGAGAAAGGGAAGGAAGAAAGGAGGGACGAAGGAAAAAAGGGAGGGAGGAAGGAAAGAGAAGGAGGGAACATGTCAAACACTAGTGCTAATATATGAAGAATTTTCCTTTTGCTAATTCCCATTGTCAGAGTGCTTCCATCCATTTTCTAATAAATAAAAAACGTATTATGCTATAAAAATTAGCTTTGTTATGCAAGACTTCTCTAGATTCCAAAAGCATATGCCAGCCACATTGCCAAGGATTTTTTTAAAAACTTCTCTATCTCTATTTAAGGTCTCCTTATAAAAAGAAAAAAGGGCTGTGACAGTTGGTCTCAACAAGTAACAGAACTGTCAAAGTGTGTTTTCTGTTCATTTTCCTTGTGGACAATCCTTATGGTTTGTGTCGGTTACAGGATTCAAAGAGCAGGAGTTCCTCCCTTTCCCTCAGCCCCACAGTGAAATTTAAGAATCCTGCTTGCTCCTTCCTCTGGAATGCTTCTAGGTGTCAGCTAAGCAATATTGCTCTAGTCTCCAGGGCTCAATAAAGACAATGCCATCCGAGGAGAAGGACATGGGAAGGAAGCTTCCATTGCTCTCCTCTGCCAGAAACCCACTCCCCAGCACGGACGACCCTCTGATGTTGCTCTCCCTTCTGGTCACTGTCACCAAGCCAGGAGGCAGAGGCTGAGAATACACTCAAAAGGTTCCAAGCAGAATTCTCAGGCCACAGCCTCCTCAGGAGCCCTAAGAACAGCTGGACCTGTCTGACATAGCCAACAGAATGTTCAAGCAAGGCAAGCAGAAAATGTGTTGCTTGTTTCTGCACTGGTACCTGACCTGTTGCCAAGGCACTGCAAGGAAAAGTAATAGAAAATTTCGAGAAATTGTCTACAATGAAAACTGCTGGCAGGAGAGAACTCTGAACAGTTCATATTTCCTGTGCAGCAGCAACCTAAGTATCTTTTGTCTACTAGCTACCCATTTTCCTTCCTGAACCATAGAATTTCCTATAATCCCCAATTTTATACCCACTATTCTATCATTATGGCATTGCGCTCCTTCATTGCCTAATAAGGCTGGACAATACCTTCACTCCACACAACCAAATCGAAAGGACTTTAATTTTGAGGATGAAGAATATATAAAACAAACTATTTCCCTGCTTTATTAGGCTTATTGTATTGCATGCTGTGTTTACTTAAAAAAAAGAACTACTCATACTATGTATACATCCAAAAATTTTGTATAAGGGCCCTTACTGAATTCATAAGGCTTTCTTTATACAGGAATCATCATAAAATATATTTGTGAAGTGTTAATAGAAGAACAGTTCCTGTGTCCACTCAATGGCATTCCCAATTTCTACCACGCCTTTTTTAAAAATAATTTTCTGCGTTAAAACACGCAAGAATCAATGTTCCTCATTAACAAATAATTCTTTGTTCATCAGTGAACAATGCTACTGAAATGACAAATTAAGAACTGTATTTTTCAGCCTACACATTTTAGTGAATGTTTCAGATAGACAGTGTAACTTAAAAGGTTATCCCGCCAATCATCCGGAGTTCCCAGACATTAAGAAAAGGTTGGAGCCAATTCAATCACCTTCAGATAGTTGCCAAAATAGAGGGAAAGAATCTTGCTAATCATAGAAGTAAATTCTCATTTGCAGCAACATGAATGGATCTAGAAATTGTGATGCTGAGTCAAGTGAGTGAGACAGAGAAGGAGAAATATCCTATGACATCCCTTATCTGTGGAATCTAAAAAACTGATACAAATGAACTTATCGAAAAACAGACACAGATTCTCAGACAATGAACTCCTGGTGGCAGGGGGCGGGCGAAGGGTGGTGGGAAGGGATAGATAGGGAACTGGGGATGAACATGTACACACTGCTATATTTAAAATGGATAAACAATAAAGTGCCTGTCTCTTATACACATCTAGATGTGTATAAGAGACAGGCCTTAGGAAGCATCACTAAAAACAAAGCTAGTGGAGGTGGTGGAATTCCAGTTGAGCTATTTCAAATCCTGAAAGATGATACTGTGAAAGTGCTGCACTCAATATGCCAGCAAATTTGGAAAACTCAGCAGTGGCCACGGGACTGGAAAAGGTCAGTTTTGATTCCTATCCCAAAGAAAGCCAATGCCAAAGAATGCTCAAACTACCGCACAATTGCACTCACCTCACACACTAGTAAAGCAATGCTCAAAATTCTCCAAGCCAGGCTTCAGCAATATGTGAACCATGAACTTCCTGATGTTCAAGCTGGATTTAGAAAAGGCAGAGAAACCAGAGATCAAATTTCCAGCACCCACTGGAACATCAAAAAAGCAAGAGAGTTCCAGAAAAAACATCTATTTCTGCTTTATTGACTATGCCTAAGCCTTTGACTGTGTGGATCACAATAAACTGTGGAAAATTCTGAAAGAGATGGGCATACCATACCATCTAACCTGCCTCTTGAGAAACCTGTGTGCAGGACAGGAAGTAAGAGTTAGAACTGGACATGGAACAACAGACTGGTTCCAAATAGGGAAAGGAGCACCTCAAAGCTGCATATTGTCACCCTGCTTATTGAACTTATATGCAGAGTACCTCATGGGAAACGCTAGACTGGATGAATCGCAAGCTGGAATCAAGATTACTGGAAAAAATATCAGTAACCTCAGATATGCAGATGACACCACCCTTATGGCAGAAAATGAAACAAACTAAACAGCCTCTTGATTAAAGTGAAAGAGGAGACTGAAAATGTTGGCTTAAAGCTCAACATTCAGAAAACTAAGATTATGGCATCCAGTCTCATCACTTCATGGCAAATAGATGGGGAAACAGTAGAAACAATAAGAGACTTTATTTGTGGGGGCTCCAAAATCATTGCAGATGGTGATTGCAGCCATGAAATTAAAAGACACTTACTCCTTGGAAGAAAAGTTATAACCACCTTGACAGCATATTAAAAAGCAAAGACATTACTTTGCCAACAATGATCCGTCTAGTCAAAGCTGTGATTTTTCCAGTAGTCATGTATGGATGTGAGAGCTGAACTATAAATAAAGCTGAGTGCTGAAGAACTGAGGCTTTTGAACTGTGGTGTTGAAGACTCTTGAGAGTCCCTTGGACTGCAAGGGGATCCAACCAGTCCATCCTAAAGAAGATCACTGTTGAATACTCATTAGAAGCACTGATGTTGAAGCTGAAACTCCAATACTTTGGCCACCTGATGCGATGATCTGACTCAGCTGAAAAGACCCTGATGCTGGAAAAGATTGATGGCAGGAGAAGGAGATGAAAGGGGATGACATGGTTGGATGGCATCACTGACTCAATGGTTTGAATAAACTCCGGGATTTGATGATGGACAGGGAGGCCTGACATGCTATACATGGATTATAGTCCACAGTCACAAAGAGTCAGACACGACTGAGTGAAAAACTGGACTGAAGATAGAATTCACACCATTTTTAGTAAGTGCGTGTTCTCAGTACATCTTAGTAAAAAACTATACAGTCACTGCCATTCTTTCATTTTTAGATAGAACCTAGTGATACTATGACTTTATCAAAACCAATCCACTTTCCTAACTCTTTTTCTTTCTTTTTTCTTTTAACAGTATATGTTAGTTATGCTCTGTCTCATGTATTTTAACAAACATTCATCAGCACATGATAAAATCAGTCTAACCAGGTTTTAATAATTCTTCATAATTCATAATATGAGAGTCATTGATCCTGTCTAAATAATCTGGCATGCAAAATTTTATAAAATATGTTTGAGGATAATTTAATATAGAGATGAAGATTCACATTTTCTACTAGAGCTGGTGTCTGTGGGAGGGATTATGAAAGAAAGAGGCATGAAGTGAAACGATAAGAAGTGGCACACACAGTGATTCATGAAATGACTCAAAAATAGGAAGAAACCTATAAGTCATTCCTTTTCCTTCAAAAAATAAGTGTTACCAGGTTTTTATTGATGCTTTTCAAAGTTCTCCATGTGACAACATCACTATCTAAACTTAGAAGAAATATTCCTGCAAGTGAAATAGAAAAAATGTCGAAATAACGGACTCAGTTTTGTTGAACAATCCCGACTGAAGGATTCCTTGATCCTTTGAGTCTTTTGAAGCAATGGCACATTGGAGTTCCATAAACAAAAAATGGCGCCCATGGAGTACATTGCTGAGCTCCTGAACTAAGATGTCCCTTAAAGAACATTCCTGGGACATTTCTAATTTCAATGTTGAGGTCACTTCAAAAAACATTTAGATTTGTTCCTGACAGTGGAATGGCCGTGACTTTTCTACTAGAATTGCTTAGATATTAACAAAATCATCTTTTCATATAAATCTGGGATTTAAATCTGTTTTTTTTTAGATATTTTCAAAAGAAAATATCATCTATCACTCTTCTATAAATTATATATGAATTTATAATACTGGTTCATCTAAACTTACATGCGTCCATCATTAAAACTAAATCTTGATCTTCCTGGATGACAAGGGGACTTCTAAGATTCATATAATATACCTTTCTATTATCCATATTGGTCTTAGCTCAAAAAAATACATACTATTCTTAATATATGTCTGTCATTTCTGTGATCAAAGAGGATGTTCCTGTGGTACCTTCCCCCCAACCCCACCCCCCAGAGAGTAATAAGGGGAAGGAGAGAGTGAAGCAGCTAGCTTTGCTTTCAAGGATGTGAAAGCATGTCTCATATACTTTCAAAGAAGTTGTAAACCTCACTTTTGCTTAGTTCTATTGGCCTGAATTTAATCACGTGGTTACATGCAGCTGCAAGGGAGGCTAGAAGGTGTCATCACCACCTTGAAGGCAATATGTGCTGCTAAAACTCAAACTAGAAAGAAAGACAGACAGAAAAAGAGAATGGATACTTAGAAACACTAAGAAATTTCTCATTCATTGTGCATATGTTGAAATAAGTTACTGGTATTCATGACCTTGTGTGGAAATTTATTTTACACTTTATTGACACATTAAATTATCCCAGGTGACACTAGTGGTAAAGAATTGCCTGCCAATGCAAGATACTTAAGAGATGTGGGTTCAATCCCTGGGTCAGAAAGATACCCTGGAGAAGGAAATGGCAACCAACTCCAGTATTGTTGCCTGGAGAATCCCTTGGACAGAGATGCCTGGTGGGCTATAGTCCACAGGGTCACAAAGGGTTGGACACAACTACAGTGACTTAGCACATAGTTACAAATATAGGCCTTCATAATTTTTATAAACAGTCTATTTTAAAGTTTTTAATTAATTTTAAAAGTATTTATATATTTATTTGGCTGCATCATGTCTCAGTTGCAGTGATCTGGCCCAGCTGCCCTGTGGCACATGGAATTCTTGTTACCCAGTCAGGGATTGAACCCTGTCCTCCACACTGGAAGGCAGAATTTCAACCTCTGGACCACAAAGGAAGTTCCAGGAGTTTTGAATTAAATCATGAACTACATATTCTTCAACTCTGTGACAAAATTATATGTGCATTGGTATATGCTTTTATATTTTAATCTCCTGGTATGTCTCTGCATGACGGTTAAAGTCTTTGAAGAAAAGAAATATTTCCAATACAGTTTCCTAGAATTTCAGTTTAAATTTCATACAACAATGGCTTTTAATTCAGTTGGGTTACTACACAGGGGAATACAGAGAATAACATATGAAGATAATACTTGCTATATTATCTATTTTATGAACATAAAAACTTATAGCCCAGATCTCAAGCATACGGTTATAGGAAGACCCTAGTAAATAAAATGTCTTTGGGATGTAACTTTAAAATTCCTACTGACCTCCTGTATGAAGATTTAGTGAGACATAGAAAAAGGATCCAGAAAAAGTGCTTGAAGCTCATTCTGAGGATGTTGTTGCTCAGAGAAAGCATTGCCCATATTATACAGGGATAGCACCGTCAGAAAAGAAGTGGCTTAAGACTAGCATAAATAAAATATTTGAAGCTAACCTTAAAATCTTTTAGGATTGATGCTTAGAATATGCATGTGGCCAACTTCTTCAGCTCTATTGCAAGACACAGCGAATACTGGATTGAAATATAATGAATCTATAGGGACTCACTGGACCTGCACTTTTCATGTAAGATAAATTCTTCTTTTCAGCTTTCCCACAGACTTTGCAGAACAGTTGAAGCAATTTAGACTTAAGTTCTGTGAGACCAGAGTACAGACTTGGGAATCAAGAGTTAAGCATTTTGGTTCTCTTTCTTTCACTCAGTAATTGTGTAACCTTGAAAATCAGTTCTTTATGTTTAACAAAAACACTGAGTGCTTTGGACAAGAATATCTTTAAGGGTTGTTTCAGCTCTAATACTCTGTGATTATGACCATCTACTCTCTACATTCCAGCATTCCTTTCTGGCCCAAATACTTTGCTTGCCTCTATTTTTTCTACCTCTTCTTTTAGAGTTTTTCTTTGGGTCTTTTATTTTGTGCACAGAAATGCACTATGTCTTTTTACCAATGGATTTTACCAAATAAGGGATACTACTAACTACATATTCTTTGTATAGAAAGGGTGAATTTTTCATAGGAATATATTTCATGTCACTCTAGAAAGCAGGCAGTGCAATGTGACAAATCACTGCTTTCTTCTCCATTCAATACATTGTCTTTTTAAAATATCATCAACAACTTCTTTATGACCCTAGTTACTACCGATTTTACTGTGCTATTCTTCATTTGCCTCCTCTTTTATGTTCTTTTCTTTATGTTGAGGTGGGCTATATTTTACTAAAATAAGGATGGAGTGTTCAAAATAATTAGCTGTAAACACTATCTTTATAACCCTTTTTAAAATTTTTACTCAAAAAGAAAAATTATTCAATGAATTTTCACACAAAGATTGACTTAAAAATTTTACTTTATATTGAACTATAGTTGATTAACAAATTTGTGTTAGTTTAGCTGCAAAGCAAAGTAATTGACTTATATGTATACATGCATCTGTTGTAGGGAGGAAACCAATTGTGACTCCATGTTGGAAACTGTATCTTTGACTTGCTTTTATTATTATAATCACACTCAAAGGCTTGCCTGGAGGACCCTGCCCCTCTGCTTAACTATAAACTAAACTGTCTTTGTTCAGCTCTTGGAGAGATAGTCCCTGCCAACCTATGAAGAGAAGAGGTTAACACACCCCTTTCAGAGACTGGACATTCCCTTGGAGATGTTTTACAAGACTGAAGACTCTTTCACTTTACTTCCCCACTGCATCTTCCTCTCTATTCTGCTTTTATATTTTTGTTCCTCATTGCTTCTTTCTTTCAGATCTATAAAAGAACCGGGCATCCAGACCCCAATAAGATGGTTATTTTGAGGTTCTTGCCTGCCATTTTCTTGGTCTGCCAGCTCCATTTTAAAATCTCTTCCTTGCCTCAACACTTGGCCTTTTAGATTCATTGGCCTATCATGCGGTGAGCAGAGTAAACTTGGACTTGGTATCATACCCATCATTTCTCAAATTCTTTTTCCATTTAGGTTTTTATATAATATTGAACAGAGTTGCCTGTGCTATACAGTAGATACTCACTGATAATCCATTTTAAATATCAGTCCACTACATTTCAGTTGCTCAGTGGTAGAGGACTCTTGGGACCCTATGGACTGGAACACGCCAGGCCTCACTGTCCATGACCAACTCCCGGAGTTTACCCAAACACATGTCCATTGAGTCACCATCCAACCATCTCATCCTCTTTCATTCCCTTCTCCTCTTGCCTTCAATCTTTCCCAGCATAAGGGTCTTTCCCAATGAGTCAGTTCTTTGTATAGATAGTCAAAATATGGGAGTTTCAGCTTCAGCATCAGTCATTCAAATGAATATTTAGGACTGATTTTCTTCAGGATGGACTGGTTGGATCTCCTTAAAGTCCAAGGAACAGTCAAGAGACTTCTCCATCACCACAGTTCAAAAGCATCAATTCTTCAGCACTCAGCTTTCTTTATTGTCCAGCTCTCACATTCATACATGACTACTGGAAAAGCCATAGCCTTGACTAGATGGACCTTTGTCGGCAAAGTAATGTCTTTCCTTTTTAATATGCTGTCTAGATTTGTCATAACTTTTATTCCAAAGAGCAAGTATTTTTTAATTTCATAGATGCAGTCACAATCTGCAGTGATTATGGAGCCCCAAAACATAAAGTCTGTCAGTGTTTCCATTGCTTCTCCATCTATTTGCATGAAGTGATGGGACTGGATGCCATGATCTTAGTTTTCTGAATGTTGAGCTTTAAGCCAACTTTTTCAATTTCCTCTTTTACTTTCATTAAGAGGCTCTTTAGTTCCTCTTTGCTTTCTGCCATAAGGGTGGTGTCATCTGCATATCTGAAGTGACTGATATTTCTCCTGGAAATCTTGATTCCAGCTTGCAATTCATTGAGCCCAGCATTTCTCATGATGAACTCTACATATAAGTTAACTAAGCAGGGTGACAATATACAGCCTTGACATACTCCTTTCCCTATTTAGAACCAGTCTGTTGCTCCATGTCCAGTTCTAACTGTTCCTTCCTGACCTGCAAACAAACTTCTCCAGAGGCAGGTTAGGTTCCCTGGTGTTTCCATCTCTTGAAGAATTTCCCACAGTTTGTAGTGATTCACACAGTCAAAGGCTTTGGCATAGTCAACAAAGCAGAAGTAGATGTTTTTCTGGAACTCTCTTGCTTTTTCGATGATCCAGGGAATGCTGACAATTTGATACCTGGTTCCTCTGCCTTTTCTAAATCCAGCTTAAACATCT
>SJYX01005016.1:76535-100523 GCA_006410675.1 Oreotragus oreotragus
TATGTTTTATTTGGCAGAAACTTTTAGGACTTAAGCCCAGGAGGCAGCATCTCAAGTAGTCTTGAGAGAACTGCTCTAAGGAAGAAAGGGAAGGAGAAGGTCATATAGAAGTTTTATAACAAAGGGCAGGTAGCCTGAATGTCAAGAGACTGTTATTAATTAAAGGAAACCAGATATCTCAAGTGAAGGGATTTAGTGATTTTCTACATATGGGAAGATGCAAGAGTCTGAGCTCGTTGAAATCATTCCTTTCATACACATCCCAGCGATCTTCCGCCAGTGTCCTGTTGCCACATCCTAGGTTCCTCAGGGCTCCCCAGAGGGAGTGGCTGCAGCCTGATGGCCACCAGATCCCACAGGTATTCTTTTCCTTTCTGAGTGGCCTGGAGGGCTGGAATTATTGATGACTGTGACATCACTCACCTAGAGCCAGACATCCTGGAATGCGAAGTCAAGTGGGTCTCAGGAAGCATTACTATGAACAATGTTAGTGGAGGTGATGGAATTCCAGTTGAGCTGGAAGATGATGCTGAAAGATGATGTTTCAAATCCTGAAAGATGATGCTGTGAAAGTGTTGCACTCAATATGCCAGCAAATTTGGAAAACTTGTTGTTTTTCTCTTTTTCTTTGCATTAATCACTGAGGAAGGCTTCGTTATCGCTCTTTGCTATTCTTTGGAACCCTGCATTCAAATGGGTGTAGCTTTCCTTTTCTCCTTTGCCTTTTACTTCTCTTTTTTTACACAGCTATTTATAAGGCCTCCTCAGACAACCATTTTGCCTTTTTTTGCATTTCTTTTTCTTGGGGATGGTCTTGATCCCTGCCTTTTACACAAAGTTCCAGTGTGTATTTGTCAATTTCAAATTCCCTAACTATTCTTCTCCCAGGCTTACTGCTGGTCACCATAAATTCCTTCTCTAAGTCTGTGATTCTGTTTCTGTTTACTGACATAGTTAGTTTATATCTTTTTATTTTTTAGATGCTGCATATAAGTCTTTGACTTTTCAACTTTGTATTATATGCAAGTAACATTGTTCTTGTCAGCCTAGGCCTGTCCATTGCTTATGACATTTACCTGGGTCTCACTTTGTTTGTATTTTTTAACTTAAGAAAGGCAGTGCAAGCATTTTTCCCCTCATCAGTTTTCCCTGCGTTTTCTGCTCTGTGCTCCCCCAATACACTTCTTTCCCAATATTTCTTCCCAATACAGTTTGATACTACTTCTAAAGTTGTGAGATTAAAATAAAATCCACATTTCCTTTTCATTTAGCATAATCCACAGGACTGGAAAAGGTCAATTTTCATTCCAACCCCAAAGAAAGGCAATGCCAAAGAATGCTCAAACTACCGCACAATTGCAGTCATCACACATGCTAACGTGAACCATGAACTTCCAGATGTTCAAGCTCATTTTAGAAAAGGCAGAGGAACAAGAGATAAAATTGCCAACATCTGCTGGATCATAGAAAAAGCAAGAGAGTTTCAGAAAAACATCTATTTCTGCTTTATTGACTATGCCAAAGCCTTTGACTGTGTGGATCACAATAAACTGTGGAAAATTCTGAAAGAGAGGGGTATACCAGACCACCTGACCTGCCTCTTGAGAAATCTGTGTGCAGGTCAGGAAGCAACAGTTAGAACTGGACATGGAACAACAGACTGGTTCCAAATAGGAAAAGGCGTACATCAAGGCTGTATATTGTCACTCTGCTTATTTAACTTATACGCAGAGTACATCATGAGAAACACTGGGCTGAAGGAAGCACAAGCCAGAATCAAGATTGCCGGGAGAAATATCAATAACCTTAGATATGCAGATGACACCACCCTTATGGCAGAAATTGAAGAAGAACTACAGAGCCACTTGATGAAAGTGAAAGAGAAGAGGGAAAAGTTTGGCTAAAGCTCAACATTCAGAAACTAAGATCATGGCTTCCAGTTCCATCACTTCGTGGCAAATAGATGGGGAAACAGTGGGAACAGTGGCTGACTTTATTTTTCTGGGCTCCAAAATCACTGTAGATGGTAACTGCAACCATGAAATTAAAAGAAACTTACTCCTTGGGAGCAAAGTTATGATCAAGATAGAGAGTATGTTGAAAAGCAGAGACATTACTTTGCAAACAAAGGTCCATCTAGTCAAGGCTATGGTTTTTCCACAGGTCATGTATGGATGTGACAGTTGCACTATAAAGAAAGCTGAGTGCCAAAGAATTGATCCTTTTGAACTGTAGTGTTGGAGAAGCCTCTTGAGCGTCCCTTGGACTGCAAGGAGATCCAACCAGTCCATCCTAAACGAGATCAGTCCTGGGTGTTCATTGGAAGGACTGATTTTCAAGTTGAAACTCCAATACTTTGGCCATCTGATGCAAAGAGCTGACTCATTTGAAAAAACCCTGATGCTGGGAAAGATTGAGGGCAGGAGGAGAAGGGACGACAGAGGATGAGATGGTTGGATGGCATCACCAACTCAATGGACATGGGTTTGGGTGGACTCTGGGAGTTGGTGATGAACAGGGAGGCCGGGTGTGATGCAATTCATGGTGTCGCAAACAGTTGGACATGACTGAGCAACTGAACTGAACTGAACTGAATCCTACATAAAACAAAAATATCTTTTTTTTTTTTTTTGAGTGCTACTATTATACTAATCAAGGTACTTCCCAGTTAGCTCTGTGGTAAACAATATATCTGCCAGTGCAGGAGATGCAAGAGACATGGGTTTGATATCTGGATTGGTAAGATCCCGTGGAGTAGGAAATGGTAACCAACTCTAGTATTCTTGCCTGGAAAACTCATGGACAGAGGAGCCTGGTGGGCTACAGTCCATGAGGTCACAAAGAATTGCACAGGACTGAGCACAAGCCCAGGCACTATATCAATTAAAGCAAAGATAAATTACTGATTTCTATTTCAGAGTTTCTTGCTTTTGAAACTAGATGTAGTAAAATAATGTGATAGTAGAAGGACAAGTTCCCTGATAGTTCCAACAGTTAAAACTTATTCCTATTTCTAAAATGTTATATATCGTTACATTCAATATTTGTATCCCATTTTCTCAGATTAAGTTTTTTAAGGATTCTATAGAATCACAAACTTCAAATTCTGGGACAAGAAATATACTATATTTCCAAAGTTAAGATTCTACATTTTATTTTATCCTTGTAGGTTGCTAATGAACTAAGTTAAAAATAGAAACAATTATATGGCACCCCACTCCAATACTCTTAGCTGGAAAATCCCATGGATGAAGGAGCCTGGTAGGCTACAGTCCATGGGGTCACTAAGAGGTGGGCACGACTGAGCGACTTCATTTTCACTTTTCACTTTCATGCATTGGAGAAGGAAATGGCAACCCACTCCAGTATCCTTGCCTGGAGAATCCCAGGGACGGGGGAGCCTGGTGGGCTGCCATCTTTGGGGTCGCACAGAGTCAGACACGACTGAAGTGACTTAGTAGTAGTAGTAGTATATTTAGTCCTGACATGAAAATTTTCTGTGCTGTCCACATCAAGGAGTTATTGGATATAGTCTTCCCCACATCTTCCTTGTCCCAGGAAGGAGCACAACCAGGAGTGAGGTGCCTCTCTTTAGCTGGGGAAAATTCCTGGAAAAATTTACAGCTAAGGGCACACAGCCTGGAGCACCCTTGCATCTGCAGAATAGGCCCAGATAATTACCTAAGGGGAATGTAGTGGATATAGTCTTCCCCACATCTTCCTTGTCCCAGGAAGGAGCACAACCAGGAGTGAGGTGCCTCTCTTTAGCTGGGGAAAATTCCTGGAAAAATTTACAGCTAAGGGCACACAGCCTGGAGCACCCTTGCATCTGCAGAATAGGCCCAGATAATTACCTAAGGGGAATGTAGAGAGTGGATCACAACATCACTGACATTCCACTTTACATTTTCTGGAAACATTTTAAAATAAAAACTTCCAGAAACAGCAACTACAGGATTCTGATGGACTTTTTTTGCCCCCTGGGAGGAAATTCACAAGTGGGAACTGGGTGGAAAAAACTATAGTATCTGTCATGACAGCTGGTCTTGGGCCACAATCAGTACTAGAATTTTCTTACTTTACAGTCCATTTCAAATTCCCCTCATTTTCAGCTCATTTCCCTGAGGTCTTTAGTGCAATTGCCTCAAACTCTTATCTCTAAAGAGTGTTAGCCACTGACTATGTGTGTGTTTGTGTATGACTATGTGTGTGTTTGTGTATGCATGCACTCAGTTGCTAAATTGTGTGAGGCTCTTTGTGAGTCTATGGACTCTAGCCCACCAGGCTCCTCTGTCCATGGGATTTTCCAAGCAATAATAGTGGAACAGGCTCTCATTCCTGGAACCTTCCCAACCTAGAGAGCAAACACATAGGTCTCCTGCATCTCGTGCACTATAAAGTTGATTCTTTATTGCTGAGCCACCTGGAAAGCCAATGGTCACTATGCAATTATTAAACAATGACTCCTGAACTTGTCTATTTACCATCAAAAGCAGGCAAAGTGGTATTAAGAGGTGACCAAGTGATTATTTGGAAGAAAACTGATTTCTTTCTATGCCACCCAATCATTATGTGACAGCAACTATACCTCTTTATTATCAAGTGTCTGGTTTTAAAAGGTTCAGATATAAATTTCAGGAACATTTCTGGTTTGACTCAGTGTTATGCTTTCTCAAAAAAACACTTACTATATGGGGGAAATGAATACATTCAGATTTCATTTTTGCTATTCATTTAAGCTGGAAAACCAACCTGTGAAAATAAAATTACCACCATAATAAAAATTAGTGCTTTTGATAAAAAACACATATATGTGGGGGAGCAGAACTTTCCACCCCCAAATATATCTCTTTGGTATATTAATTTTTAAAGCTAGTTACTTTCTAAGTAACAGCAGACATGGACAAACTCTGAAAATTATGTGAGAATTAAACTTCTGTAATAGTCACTACCAAGGGAACATTTCATGCAAAGATGGGTTCGACAAAGGGCAGAAATCGTATGGACCTAACAGAAGCAGAAGATATTAAGGAGAGGTGGCAAGAATAACAGGAAAAATGTACAAAAAAAAGAGCTTCATGACCTAGATAATCACAATGGTGTGATCAGTCACCTAGAGCCAGACATCCTGGAATGTGAAGTCAAGTGGGCCTTAGAAAGCATCACTATGAACAAAGCTAGTGGAGGTGATGGAATTCCAGTTAAGCTATTTCAAATCCTGAAAGATGATACTGTGAAAGTGCTGCACTCAATATGCCAGCAAATTTGGAAAACTCAACAGTGGCCACAGGACTGGAAAAGGTCAGTTTTCATTCCAATCCCAAAGAAAGGCAATGCCAAGGAATGCTCAAACTATCGCACAATTGCACTTATCTCACACGCTAGTAAAGTAATGCTCAAAATTCTCCAAGGTAGGCTTCAACAATACATGAACTGTGAACTTCCAGATGCACAAGCTGCTTTTAGAAAAGGCAGAGGAATGAGAGATCAAATTGCCAACATCTTCTGGATCATTGAAAAAGTAAGAGAGTTCCAGAAAAAAAATCTATTTCTGCTTNAAGGTAGGCTTCAACAATGCATGAACTGTGAACTTCCAGATGCACAAGCTGCTTTTAGAAAAGGCAGAGGAATGAGAGATCAAATTGCCAACATCTTCTGGATCATTGAAAAAGTAAGAGAGTTCCAGAAAAAAAATCTATTTCTGCTTTATTGACTATGCCAAAGCCTTTGACTGTGTGGATCACAATAAACTGTGGAAAATTCTGAAAGAGATGGGAATACCAGACCACCTGACCTGCCTGTTGAGAAACCTGTATGTAGGTCAGGAAGTAACAGTTAGAACTGGACATGGAACAACAGAGTGATTCCAAATAGGAAAAGAAGTATTTCAGGGCTGTATATTATCACCCTGCTTATTTAAATTATACTCAGAGTACATCATGAGAAATGCTGGGCTGGAAGAAGCACAAGCTGGAATCAAGATTGCAGGGAGAAATATTAATAACCTCAGATATGCAGATGGGACCACCCTTATGGCAGAAAGTGAAGAGGAACTAAAAAGCCTCTTGATGAAAGTGAAAGAGGGGACTGAAAAAGTTGGCTTAAAGATCTACATTCAGAAAACTAAGATCATGGCATCTGGTCCCATCATTTCATGGGAAATAGATGGGCAAACAGTGGAAACAGTGTCAGACTTTATTTTTTCGGTCTCCAAAATCACTTCAGATGGTGATTGCAGCCATGAAATTAAAAGATGCTTACTCCTTGAAAGGAAAGTTATGACCAACCTAAATAGCATATTGAAAATCAGAGACATTACTTTGCCAAGAAATGTCCATCTAGTCATCTACAAATATTTATTTACCACCTGTAGCATGTGAGGCACTGTAGGGGTCCTCAAGAGTTTCAGGTGTGAACCAGGTATGGATACTGACCCAAAGGAACTTGAATTTAGAGGAAAGATAAACCACAGGAGTACTATTAGCGAGGCACAGATGATATGCCAAAGAAGTTCAAAATAAAAGACTACTTTATACTGGGCGTCAGGGGGTGTGTGTCATAGAATCAGTAGCGTAGAGCTGGGCTTTAAAAACAGTGAGATATACCATATGATGGGTGAGCCAGCTCTTCTCCTGAGATGACTCAGAATTAGCAGAAAGGCAATGGCACCCCACTTCAGTACTCTTGCCTGGAAAATCCCATGGACAGAGGAGCCTGGTAGGCTGCAGTCCATGGGGTCGCAAAGAGTCAGAAACGACTCAGCGACTTTCCTTTCACTTTTCACTTTCATGCATGGGAGAAGGAAATGGCAACCCACTCCAGTGTTCTTGCCTGGAGAATCCCAGGGACGGGGGAGCCTGGTGGGCTGCCGTCTATGGGGTCGCACAGAGTTGGACACGACTGAAGAGACTTAGCAGTAGCAGCAGCAGGAATGTAAAACCTGTTAATGTAGCTTAAAAATTATAGGGATTGTGAAACAGGTGGAAGGAAGAGAAATATCAGTTAGAGGAGCCCTTAGCCAGAATGAAGACTGACTCCCTGATGAAATGGAAACACAAATATATTTATTCACCAGATAAACTGTTTTAGACATTTGGAAATGATTATTTTCATTCATGTCTGGAAAGAAATATTTTAAATATCAAGCTCTGGCTATTCCCTCATGTCGCTTGATCAAGACTGTTGCAAAAGTTTTTGTCTTTTGCCTCCTCGGTGCCGTTGCCTACTTTTTAAATAATCTGAATCCTTGTAAGGCAGAGTAGCTCAGCAAGAACTTTGTTATTTTGGGTAGCCATTTGCCAAGATTCACAAATTTTTAGTGTATAATTTCACAAATAGACAGTAGTGAAAGTGAAAGGGGAAGTCACTCAGTCGTGTCCTACTCTTTGCAACTCCATGGACTGTAGTCTTCCAGGCTTATCTGTCCATGGAATTCTCCAGGCAAGAATATAAGAGTGGGTAGCTAATTCCTTCTTCAGGAGAGCTTCCTGACCCAGGGATCGAACCTGAGTCTCCCGCATTTCAGACAGATTCTTTACTGTCTGAGTCACCAGGGAAGCCTCTGGTGTATACATAATTTCACAAATGGACAGTAGGCATAGCTCTAAAATCATTGGTAGGAAAAAGAAATTTGTGTTTTAAAAGAGTTAACAAAATTCTCCATTACCAATGCCCAGGAGTGGAGTTGTTGCATCATATGATAATTCTGTTTTTATTCTTTTGAGGAACCTCTATACTGTTTTATATAGTGTCCTCACCAATTTACATTCCCACCAGCAGTGTATGAGGGTTCCTTTTTCTCCATTTCCACATCCCTGTCAACACTGATTATTTGCTGTCTTTTTGAAAATAGACTTTATGACAGGTGTGATGTGATATCTCATTGTAGTTCTGATTTGCATTTCCCTATTAGTGATATTGACCAGTTTTTCTTGTCCCTCTTGACATCTGTATTGATTTTTTTGAAAAAATTTCTATTTACGTCTTCTGCCCATGTTCCAAATTAGGTTGGTTGTTATTTTTTATATTGAGTTGTGTGAGCTCTTTATATATTTGGGATATTAACTCCTTATCAGATGTATCATTTACAAATATCTTCTCCCAGTCCATAGATTTTGTCATTTAATTGATTATTTCTTTCATTGTGCAAAAGCTCTTAAGCTTGAATATTTTATTAGGCAAAATCATTTAGAAACTTTTTTTACTGCAAAGCACACAAAAAGAAACCATAAAAATAATTTACTAGGACACTGAGGGAAAAACTACTCTGGTTGCAGAAGTCCTGATATATCATTACACCAACCAGCTCAGTTGAAACAAAATACCCTGAAACCAAAAATGTTGTAGAGGGAACAGCTGTTGTTAGGGGTTGGGTAAAAGAGTTTGGAGTTCTTGTTAGTGTGTGGTTCATACAGTAAAACCACTGTCTTTAAAATGGAGCACCAAAAGCCTATATGTGCAAATTATGTTAAATTGCAGGATATAATACAAATATTTACTGTTGCAGCACACCATGGGGGAGATAAAGTTCATTGTACAGCTGAACATTGTCCAGCAACATTCAGCATTATGAAGTCAACCAAACAGAAAATACAGATTGTTATAAAGTTCATGACATCTTTTCACAGGTTATATATGCATAATTTGAATAAAAGTAAACAACAGGCATAAAATAGCAAATTTAAACTTTGAAATGAATGGACAAAAGACAGTATTTTACTTTTAAGCATTTAGATTTTTTAAATAGGAACTATACTATATCCATAACCAATAAAATCTCAGCATCAGCAGTAAGCATGTAAATACAGGTTAATGAATATTTATTATTATAAAGTTTGCAAGAATCTACAAGGTTTTAAGGCCAGTGTTAGTGTCACTCCTGTCTGTTGAAGCCCTATCTTGATGGGCATGTAATGCTACCAATATTTTCCTAATTTTATGTACCCTCCTTTCATTCAGTGAATACTATATTTTTATTTTTAAAGCAACTCTTTCCTAGATTGAATTTGAATTTTTTTTTGGGGGGGGGCGTCTATTTTGAACTATTATCATTTCCTCTATTACTTGATGCTTTAACCAGTGTCATTTAGGTTTTATTTTTTTCTTTTTTCTTTTCTGCTTTGTGGGCTGAAAACTTACTGTTCTCCAAAATAATCATATCTGTTTTCCAAGTAGCAATCTCAGACATTTTCTGAGGAGCCATCAGCTGCATCTTGAGGATCACATCTTTGTAGATGACATTCTTGTTTGCCATATATGATCCACTCAAATGAAGGTACATTTCTGCTTGGTGAGTAGTAAACACACTGAGACATGAGTATCAAAGAGAAGCAGCTTCTTCTCTGAGTAACAGCTCTCCTTTGGTGCTCCAGTGCAGGGACTGACCAAGGAATTAGCTGTCATGGAGGAAGCAAGAGCTGCAGCAGCCACCAGGAAACTACATAAATAACAGCAGACAAGATGGGCATAGTTTAGGCCATCACTTCCTTGGAAAAGGGAATGGCTACCTATTCCAGGATTCTTTTGATGCAGAATTGCATGGACAGAGGAGACTGGTGGACTACAGTCCACAGGGTCACAGTCAGACATGACTGAGCATTTTTTTTTTCGCTTTTCCTCTATTTTCTGGGTATATTCACTGCCTGTCCCTGTCTACCTAGCTGTTTCCCAGTCTTCAAGTTCTAATAGACTTGAGTTTCGTAAGGCAGATCTAATTGATGGCTTTTGAAACATGGTATTACTAAAACCTAATGGGACTGTTTGAAGAATTGGAATCAAGCAAGCTTCTCACAAAGTTCATTATAAATTGAAACTGAGCATTTGCCCAGAAGATAAGATATACAAGAGAGGTTTTTGCTTTGTCATAAAAAAAATTGCAGTGCGCTTGTATGGAGGATAATGCAACTGAGGGGGAGATTAATTATTAAATAAGGAAAGGAGATACTTTAAAGAGTTAAAATCTCTTAAGTATTTCAGAGAGCTGGGACCTAGGTCAGGACTGGAGGGGTCAGACTTGGGAAGGGGAAAGGCTATTCTAGGTATTGTAAAGGGGATTGCAAGGCTGGGCATGTGGGTTCTGATGTTGTTTTATTGTTTTAATCTTGAATCTTTGCTTTTTTGTTACTGGTACTCTTTAAGAATCTAACAGTTCTTGGATTTGTGTTAGAATACAAGGAGATGACTATATTAATGGCAACTAGTCTTTTAAGTGGAGAGGCGATGGCACTCCACTCCAGTACTCTTGCCTGGAAAATCCCATGGATAGAGGAGCGTGGTGGGCTGCAGTCCATGGGGTCATGAAGAGTCGGACAGTACTGAGCGACCTCATTTTCACTTTTCACTTTCATGCTTTGGAGAAGGAAATGGCAACCCACTCCAATGTTCCTGCCTGGAGAATCCCAGGAACGGGGGAGCCTGGTGGGCTGCCGTCTATAGGGTCGCACAGAGTCAGACACGACTGAAGCAACTTAGCAGCAGTAGTCTTTTAAGTGTATTCCATTGGAAGGAAAGGCTGCCTGCTATCTATCTAATGCCAATGAAATGTAGACTAGATGTCTCACTGGCTAGGGTGTTGGCAGTGAATAGCAAGCAATCTGCCTCCCCACAAGGCCTTTACAGTATGAACAGGAGAGCGCACCACACTCACTTTGATTGTGGGCAAACTCCCCAGCATCTTGTTCACTATCTTTGTCAGTGGATACGTTCAGTTTCTACCTTGGCCTGATCTACTACTTCTCCAAGTCAGAGGAAGTAAGGAGAATGATACTACTGATCTTCCATCAGCTAATCTTCTCAGGTCAATGTAATGTAACTCCTGTGTGATAAACCCACTCCACTTTATTCTCAGAATTGATACTTCCCTGCAAAGCTTTTATATTGAAAACTTCTTTCTTTCTCTAATTGTTAACATTTATTAATAGCTTCATAATCCTGCTTACATTGCTTTGAATGTAAAGTGAAGTGAAGAGAATTTGCTCAGTTGTGTCCAACTCTTTGTGACCCCATGGACTGTAGCCTACCAGGTTCCTCAGTCCATGGAATTTTTCAGGCAGTAGTACTGAAGTGGGTTGTTATTTCCTTCTCCAGGGGATCTTCCCGACCCAGGGATTGAACCTGGGTCTCCCACATTGCAGGCAGACACTTTACCGTCTGAGCCACCAGGGAAGCCTTTTGAATGTAAAGACTGATTTTGAGTAGAGGTTTCTTATAAAGTTGCTAACTCATCATTTTCTCTTAAAGTTGTGCACTAAGAATCTGCCTGCTATGCAGAAGATGCAGCATATGCAGGTTCGATCCCTGAGTTGGAAAGATCCACTGGAGGAGGGCATGGCAACCCACTCCATTTTTTTTTTTTTTTCCCGGAGAATCCGCATGGACAGATAAGCCTGGCAGGCTACAGTACATAGGGTCACAAAGAGTCAGACAGATGAGTGACTAAGCATATAAGGTATAATATGAAATTATCTTTAGTATTTTCATAAATTTTTTAGAGTTAAAACAATGTGTTTTGGGTTTTGATTTTTTTAAATATATTTTGAAAACCTTGGTTGATTACTTTAAAATTTTCTCTTTTCATGTATAGAAGAATTTCTAAGAAGATTTTTCCAAATGAGGCAATTCTTTTCTTCATTCTCAACAAATGCTAAAAGTGGTAACTGGCCCTAGTGTCAGTAGAAGTATTGCTTGTGTAAACTGCCAAATCAGGTCCCGTGGGTGGAATCTGACAGCTGTATAATGCCATACTGCAAATTTCTCGACAGCTGAGCACAGGAAGAAATTCCATTTGAAGATTTGAAAGTTCAGGAGAAATTTAGTTGAGTGGAAGGAAATTTCACAACTTGGAACATACATAGGCTTTTGAAACTATTTTTGCTTTTTCTTTGAAAAGTATCAGATTATTTATTTAAGTATTTATTATCAGATAATAAATGGTTAAGACTTCAGTTTTACATTGCTAGGTATATACTGTCCTGCTTCTTTGTCTGTCTAATCTTCTAGTTTAATGACTGGGATAATTCATGGTTTCAATAACAATTTTAAAATATTTTATGGTCAGGAATTTATTACCTAAGAAAATAATTTTATATATTAATGTGGAATCTTGGAAAAAACACAAATATTATACTTATATATACCTTTTGATGTTATAATTAAAGATTTCATGATTTTTTTCTCAAATGAAGTACTCAATTTTTTCTCTTGTACTGCTCAAATCAATTGCATTGTTTTTTCATTCATTTGTTAATTATTAAATATAAGATATCTGCCAGCAATAGTTAAAAACTAGTAGTTCTTAACCATAATAGATAAGATTTGTGCTCTAGGGTTTTAGTTTACTTCAATCTATTGGAATAAGTTTTCAAATAATGTGTAATAGGAGCTGTTACTTAGGAACAGTGTACAGGATTCTTAAAAATCAGATAAGCCTAGATTAAAATGGTAGCATTACCACTTACCCACATAGTAAGTTTACTTATTCAATAATACTATTTTTTAAAATTAAAAAGAGATAATGCTTTTTTGTGTTTAATACATAAGTATTCAATAAAATTTATCTATTAGTTTAGTATTAGAATCAGCTATAATTGTCCACAGTTATATGCTGTGAGAATACAAAATATATATATATATATCCTTATGATTATCTTGGAAAGCTTAAAAAATTTAGCTTTATTTCCCTAGACTTCAAAAGATTAATATAAATTTTCTAACTATTCAAGGGTATAGATTTTCTAAATGTTGAAATAACCCAAGAAATGTCTCAGTGGTTTTTAAGGAATTATATGTGTGTGGATACAAGTGGATGAATGAGAATCCAACAAAAAAGATAAAATATTAGCTTGGATTCAGATAAATGAAATAATTTACATGACATAATCATTAACACAGGAAATGTCAGACCCCTTACCTGGAATAAGAAAGAACATGAAAGTCTACCTAGTAGGTTGGTCTTGAAAGACTACTAAAAATATTTGACCAACTTTCTTAGGGTGCTTATTTTAAAAAGAGATGGGGGCTAAAAAGAACAAAAATAAAAAGAATTATAGATCCTATAAGAAAATAATAAAATGTTAATATTCAAATTAAAAAACAGATAAGAAACACCCATATGTATACATCTGGGTGAGATAAACAATAAAAAAAGAGAAGAAGCTTTAGGTAAGTTTTCAATCCAAAAATGTAAAGGAAAGTGAGTTTGCCATCAATATTTTGGGGAGAAGAGTAGTATATAAATCTAAGTTGACAAGGTTTAGAAAAGAAAAAAATAAATGTTTGGTTGACATTTGGTAGAAACAAATGATGATCTTTCTTTGGCATACAAATAACTTTTGAAGAGTAATATTTAACCTCAAGGGACAGTGAGACAGTTTTGATCTCTACCTGTTAGAACAACCCAGGGTATCTAGGGGCTTCCTTCATTGCTAAGTAGCTAAAGAGTCTGCCTGCAATGCAGGAGACTTGGGTTCGATTCCCGGGTTGGGAAGATACTCTGGAAAAGGAAATGGCAACCTACAGTATTCTGGCCTGGAGAATCCCATGGACAAAGGAGTGTACAGTCCATGGGGTCTCAAGAGTCAGGCATGACTGAGTGACTAAACCACCACCAAAGCATCTATTGGTGATACATCCTTTCTCAAATTAAGAGAATTTCTATTACATTTTAATTCATGCTGACTTCTTCCAGACAAAAATTATTCATGCCCCTCTAATGTTTCTGTGTTTCTTGAAAATTTCTGAATTCCATGTTAGCTCTCAAACTGACTTTGTTTATGAGTTAATTCTGCAGAGGGGTTCATAGGCACAGGAATTTAACATTGTAATAATTGCATTAAAAGGATTTATTATTATGTAGTTTCAGCTGAAGTCATGGTTATCCACACATGCTGGAGCGTCATTTTCAGCTGTCTATGAAAGGGTTGTACTGGTTACATATCTTTATCTTATAGCTAGAGGGATGCCCACTATACCTTCCCAACCCACCAAGTACTTAACACTGACACTGAACAAAACTTGGCACCCCCAGAAATATACTTAGGTGCCCACAGGTCCTTTTAACAATAATAAACAGTGAAACCACTCAGTTTATAAAGGCAGAACAGCTACCAGAGTGAAAATAATCATTATTCTCTTTTGGCCTAAATTTTACTTGAAGAATATATTTTTTTAAAGAAATTTGACTGTGCAGAAGGCTGCAAATTTGGAGCTTACTACTACCAGCACTTGAGTGTGAACTTTCTTCAGCCCATAGTTTCCTTCTTCAAATGTTTTGTTATGTCACAGACTTGTGACATATGAAACAGGCTTCCGTTATAAAATTCACAGGTTGTAGACTGTAGAGGGCTACTGTAAATAAGCAGAGAATCATTTATGTCACTGAAACAGCAAAATGTTGCCTTAATAGATTAGTATGTTAACTGATTCAAGGTCACAGCCAATTGTGAGAAAATTATAACTAAGGGATAGTTGATCTAAAAACAGCAATTAGTGTATTAGTATATTATATTAACCTATTGAGATACACATATTTTATTTATATAATATATATTCTCCAAGCATTAATACTGGAGTGGGTTACCATGCCCTGCTCCAGGGAATCTTCCTGACCCAGGGATCATGGCTTATGCCATACCCAAGTCTGCTACACCCAGAGCCCCTGGAACTTAGAGGTTGCTATATTCTGTAAGTTCTTTGGTCCCTGAAAATGTCTGCTTCTTTGCTTTATGACCGAGTGATATCTTGGCTGGATACAATGTCTGTGGGACTTGTTCTTTCAGCCCTTAGAAGACAGTGCTCACTCTAGTCTTTTCTGGCATGGATATTTGCCTTATCAAAATCTGAGACTCAGTGCAACATGCTTTTTTCTCTTATAAAAGACTTGTTTTGCTTGACTAATATTCTAAAATTTCTTTTAAGGCATTAATATTTTTAATTCTCCAAGTTCAGTAACTTAACTGCAGCATATCTTGATCCATACCAGTTTGTCCCTTATGTACAGTGTATCCTAACTCACAGTTCAGTATTTTTTCAGTAAAATTTTTCTACGTTTTAATTTTTACACTTTCCCTGTTGATTTTCAACTCAGGGATATCAATTATTGAACAGGTCATCTTTGTTCATTTTTTCATGTTCTCTGAAACTTTTAATCTCTGCTTTTTCCCTCTGCAATCTTTGTGATATCCTTAAGTCTTTCTTTCATGCCATCTAACAGACAGTGGTAGTTGCCTACGAAGTAAAAAAAAGTAAAGTCGCTCAGTCATATCTGACTCTTTGTGACCGCATGGATTGTGACCTACGAGGTTCCTCCATCCATGGAATTTTCCAGGCAAGAGTACTGGAGTGGGTTGTCAAGAGCTCATTCTTAGGTAGGTTGATAACCTAGCAGGAGAAAGGGACAAACTTTTTAATTTTTTTAACATTCCTTAATCACATAAGAGGTTTTTTCTTAAACTCTGAGTTGCTATGATAGCAGTCTTTAAGATTAACTTTCTTTAAGCCCAGGGGCTTCCCTGGTGGCTCAGAGGTTAAACCATCTGCCTCCAGTGTGGGAGACCTGGGTTCAATCCCCGGGTTGGGAAGATTCCCTGGAGAAGGAAATGGCAACCCACTCCAGTACTCTTGCCTGGGGAATCCCATGGACGGAGGAGCCTGGTAGGCTACAGTCCACGGGGTTGCAAAGAGTTGGACATGACTGAGTGACTTCACTTTCACTTTCTTTAAGCCCAGAAATAATGATTACACAACAAAACAACATATCTTGCTCAAGGGCATGTCTTTCCTTAAGCTCTGTACTAATGATTATATATATCTTGCTCAAGGACATGTTTCTTCTTCTTAACAAGAACTTTCTGACTAATCCGGTAAGACCTTTAGCAACCAACTGAAAAAGTATATAAGGCCTTGATAAGACTAGCCAGTGGGGCACCTGCTGATGTCTACATCAGAAGCTTCCTCTGTGTCTTTTTCACTGTGATAAAACTTTTGCCACATGAAACTCTGAGAGACTGAAGCTGTTATCTTTGGTCCTGCAGCAAAATTCTCTCCTTTGGAGATCACGAATCTGACATTGTTCACCATAAGCTATCACTACCTGATAGGTTTCTCTCTTCTTCATCATTAACAGAACTCCATTTGTTTTTGATGGTAATATGTATAGCTCAAAACTTGATTTATTGGACTTTCTTGAAGCTAGGGGTAGACATAGGACATATAGTACAGGTCTGGCCTAGAAGTTATGTCTACCATGTGGGATATTTAGAAAAGCTCTCTTTAAAGGGTCTAAGCAGGCACATGTATCTTGTCTTTCTTCCTTCTCATTATTCCTTGTGGAATGTAAGTACAGGTGGGGGAAGAGATATTTTGGTATCAAGATATGTTCACAGGATGAAAGCTAAACACAAGAAATGCTAAAGTAGAAAGTTAACTGGTTCTTTGATAGCTCCTTTGAAAAATTAATGAGAATAGATACCACAGTTTGTTTAAACAAGTGTTTGGTTAAGTTTCTCATTAGGTACAATTGAAAGTAATTCCAGCTGTAATTCTTTTAATTTTAATGAATTCAAATAATTTAAGTAATTCATTTAATTTAAAGCAATGTAAAAAATGTGGATACTTTAGTAGGTTTCATGTCATAGGGAGTTAGGGTCATGCTAATCTCATTTGGGGATTTGCTCTGATTTTGATATATATGTTATTGAAAGAAGCATGATTTTTTTTTTCTTTAGTGATGAAAAAATGTCGAAAGGAAAGAAGTCAGGTTTTCTTAGAGAAATGGGCATTATATTTTGTATCCTTCTGGCAGGCTTTCAAATGATCATTTTCAAAAAATTTGACAATGAGATGTTTTAAAATATTTTCTGTCTTCAATTTTCTACTGTTTTATACTATATGCATACCAAGATAACACATTTGATGACAAGTAATTAAAGCAAGAGAGCATAAAATTGTTCAACTGAAGAAAAAAGAACTATGACCTATACTGGCTTGGGATTTAGAATAAATTCGTACCTTTTGTTGTTATTACTGAATTAGAGTTGCCTGGTGGCTCTATGCAGCTGTTAATTAAGCACTTAGGCAGCCACTGTCATTAACTCTTTCAGGGAAGTTCTCCAGGATACTATTTAGTTATTGTTTCAATTTACTGTACTAAGCTCACTAATAGGTAATGCCTTAAAATACTGAGAATATCTGGTTCATAATACATTTAGTTTTCTATATAATTAGATGGAAAAAGCAATTCTAATTTATTTCCTCATTCATTTTAATTTGAATTAGCAGATGTTCTGTGTGTATTGCAGTCAACTATTTAATTTGCATTATGGAAGAGCCTGTAATAGCAGTTTTTCAGGGGTTTTGTTTGTCGTTGTTATAGTGTGGTTTTAATTTCCTCCAAAATGTCACGATAAAAATAGGATACATTTTATTTGCTAATTCATGTAGAATGTCCCAAAAGCAAGATTGGGTTCATAAAATCCAAGCAATATTTTAAAAGTAGTTTTGTTTGAAGAAGGAATCAGGAAATAGAGAAAAAAAACTAAAGCAAGGGAAAGAAGGGAAGTAAACTGAACAATGAAGCTCTCAGTTGGCTAAGGATCCACAGCCACTATAAGAACAGGCGGGGTGGGGGTGGTGGAAGCTCTTCAGGTGGAAAACATGTCTATTTTTACTATAATGTTACTGTTCAATAAAGGCTTCCCAGGTGGCACTAGTGGTAATGCAGGAGATGTAAGAGACATGAGTTCGATCCCTGGGAGGGGAAGATCCCCTGGAGGAGGGTATGGCTATGCACTCCATTATTCTTGCCTGGAGTATTCCATGAACAGAGAAGCCTGGCAGGCTCTGGTCCATAGGGTTGCAGAGTCGGACACGACTGAGCGTCTTAGCATGCAGGCATGCACTGCTCAAAAACTTCTCTCAAATTTATATATTTTCATGGGGTGTATATATTGAGGAGGATTTTTGTACAAACAACCATCTGAATAAATGGAAGGAAAAGTATCCATCAGCATTTTAGTTTCGTAATCATACAGGTTTTCCTAAGTCTTATCTATGATTAATTAAATAATAAGTGTTTATTGTTTTTAGTTTCTAAGTTTTGGGGCAATTTCTTATGCAGCAATAAATAATGAATACAATCCACATTGTAAGATTGTCTTGATGAGTAAATGAGATCAAGTGGAAAATACATATTAGTAAGGTCTATCAGAATTTTGGTCAGGAATTTACTTCTTTTTTATAGTTTATGCTTATTCTTCGGACAAGTTCAATTTTCTGATGTTTTGGCAACTTTTAGGACTTGTTTTCAGTTTCTTTAAATTCTTCCATCACTTTTTTTTTTTTTTTTTGGTCACATTGCTTGTGGGATCTTAGTTCCCCAACCAGAGATCAAATCCCTGCAATGGAAACACAGAGTCCTAACCACTGGACCTCCAGGGAATTCCCCTCTCATCACTCTTTAGAGGTAAAAGACATTTTTACTTTTACTTCATGCTGGAAACATATGTTTGTTGGCAAAAGTAGTGAATTTTTACATCTTATAATAAAAATAAATCGAAAAAATGCTCAACAACTCTCTTAAAAACCTGTATATATAGATTAGTGTAGGAAAAAAATAGTTTTGGCTTGTATGCTGAAAAGTCACCTTAGCAAAGCTTGTATATTCTCTGTTAAGGGTTTGATTAGAGAGATTACTCCTATAATCTGTATTTGGGCCTGATTCTCAAAGACCATTGGACCTTCTCAGCAACAACTTCAGTTTTACATACATTGGTGAAAAATGCTTACAAGATAGTTTGTAATCATTTAAGGGAAAGATCTCAAATTCAAATCCTTTAGAGCTGAGAAGGTAAGGAAAGGATGGAGTGAACTGAGAGCCGAGGCCTCTTCAGTTCAGTTCAGTCGCTCAGTCGTGTCCAACTCTTTGTGACCCCATGAATCGCAGCACGCCAGTCCCATCACTTCATGGGAAATAGATGGGGAAACAGTGCCAGACTTTATTTTTTTTGGCTCCAAAATCACTGCAGATGGTGATTGCAGCCATGAAATTAAAAGATGCTTACTCCTTGGAAGGAAGGTTATGACCAACCTAGAGAGCGTATTGAAAACCAGAGACATTACTTTGCCAACAAAAGTCCGTCTAGTCAAGGCTATGGTTTTTCCAGTGGTCACGTATGGATGTGAAAGTTGAACTGTGAAGAAAGCTGAGAACCAAAGAATTGATGTTTTTGAACTGTGGTGTTGGAGAAGGCTCTTGAGAGTCCCCTGGACTGCAAGGAGATCCAACCAGTCCATTCTAAAGGAGATCAGTCCTGGGTGTTTATTGGAAGGACTGATGCTAAAGCTGAAACTCCAGTACTTTGGCCACCTGATGCGAAGAGTTGACTCATTGGAAAAGACCCTGATGCTGGGAGGGATTGGGGGCAGGAGGAAAAGGGGATAACAGAGGATGAGATGGCTGGATGGCATGACCAACTCGATGGACGTGAGTTTGAGTGAACTCCGGGAGTTGGTGATGGACAGGGAGGCCTGGCCTGCTGTGATTCATGGGGTCACAAGGAGTCGGACATGACTGAGTGACTGAACTGACTGAACTGACTGACTTAAAATATAGAATTGCATGTGTCATCTCAGAACATGTCTAATGTTCAATCAACCTGATTTTTAATGAAGAGCTCTCAAACTAACGGCATGGAAATGAAGATCAGAGTAATTGTCCCCAAGGCAAGTTTATATACTGACTACTATCTTATCCTCTAACCTTATTTTGAGTGTTGCAAAGAGAACTCTGAAAAGTTCTTCATTCAAACTGCCTCCAGTTTGAATAAGTTGCCTTTAGATACAGGCTTCACCGAAGGCTCAGTGGTAAAGAATCCACCTGCAATGCAGGAGATACAGGTTCGATCCCTGGGTCAGGAAGATCCTCTGGAGGTGGAAATGGCAACCCTCTCCGGTATTCTTGCCTAAAAAATCCCATGGACAGAGGAGCTGGGCTGGCTACAGATCAAAGGGTTGCAAAGAGTCAGCCATGATGATGTGACTGAGCACACAGGCATTCAGATGGGTGTTAGTGCTTGGTAATAATGTTGTTAAATATGTGCTAGCATTAAACATCCGGAGAAGGCAACGGCACCCCACTCCAGTGTTCTCGCCTGGAGAATCCCAGGGACGCGGGAGCCTGGTGGGCTGCAGTCTATGGGGTCGCACAGAGTCGGACATGACTGAGTGTCTTCACTTTCACGTTTCACTTTAATGCATTGGAGAAGGAAAGGCAACCCACTCCAGTGTTCTCGCCTAGAGAATCCCAGGGACAGGGGAGCCTGGTGGTCTGCTGTCTATGGGGTCGCACAGAGTCGGACATGACTGAAGCGACTTAGCAGCAGCAGCATTAAATATGCTTGCTTTTTAAACTCAAGTATGTGAGCCTATGAAACTAAGATCGTATAAAAACAGTAAAATATTAAGAGTAATTGAGTATTAATAGGCATAGTACAGTAATTTAGAACACAAGCTTTAAAGTTAGATATTCAAATCTTCTACCTATTAGCTGGGTACCTTTTGGAATATTACTTAACCTCTTTCTTTTTTTCTCATCTATAAAATAGTCTTAAAAATTGTACTTAGTTCTTATGATTGTGGTAAAGGTTAAATGAAATAATATAAGGTATGAGTACAGTAAGCACTCGAAAATGCTATTGATCATAATTATTACCATTAGTAAAATGTTAAAATAATGACGTGCCAACCATAAAGTAAATGCTCTCATGAGGTTGTTTTGAAGGTTAAATGAGTGACTATTTTTAAAGTGCTTAGAACAGTACCTGGCACATAGCTCAGAGCTCTGTGGTGTTAATTAATACATAAATACAATTTAAGTACAAATACTAAGTATAATTTGATCTCTTTCTCTTTGCCTTTTAATTATTCTCAGTTTCTTCTCAAACTACTTTAGGTTTTCCCCGCATTTAAATAGAAAAGAACCTTTTAACCTTACCCTCAAATTTTTCTTCGTGCCAAAAACCTTCCTGAACTTATGTACAGTTGTTTCAATTTTTGATATATATATATATATATATTTTGGCCATGCCACAAAGTCTGTGGTATCTCAGTTCTCTAACAGGGAGGGATTGAACCCAGGAGATATCAGTAAAAGCCCAGTATTCTAACTAATAGGCCACTGCAGAACTCCCCAAGTTCTGATTTTTAAGCATCTGTGATTTTAAGCCAGTTTTCTTGAATATTTTATTCCTCACACTCCTGAAGGAGCTCTTAGATAATCTTTTCGCCACTATGGTGGAGAAACTGACTTTTCCCCTCCTAGTCCAGCCTCTCAGCTTTACCCTCCTGGGAAACAGAACTTGTGGAAGGAGTGGTCTGGGCCCAGAGCTGTTTACTGTCTGCTCATTCTGGGATTTGGGTACATTAAATTAAGATGTAACACAGGATAGTAAAGGGATAAAGGCTTTCTTAGTAAAATGAGGCCAGGATTATCACTCCCACAGTGTCAGATTTATGCTGATAGGGGAATGTGCATTTCTCTGGTAGACCAGATAAAGGTTTTTTATCCTGCATCAGTTCGTGAATTCTTGACGTGTGTTTTGTTACAGGTGCCCCCTGAGGAAGGCACCCACAGCCCAGTGTGGAATATTACTGTCCTGCTCCCACCCCTCACCCTCAGGTCTGATGGATGCTAAGATGCCTCCTTTCCTGGGGAAGCCAGGGAACCCTAAATCCAGAACCTTCCCTCCTTGCTACAGAGCAGTCCTGCTAAGGGTACCAGTAAAACCATCCAGAACCACAAAGACTGAGGATGTGGAATTTACTTTACACAAGAAAAAGGCTTGGAGGAGTTGAAATTTAGCTATTAATACTTTCCTTGGGAAGGTAGTGGATTCCAGGAGAAAAGGGGGATTGAACGGGGAAGGGAGAGGCGAAAAGTGAAAGGGGCAATTTGTCTATCTGTTCTCCTGTTGATGGACATTTGCATTGTTTCCAAGGTCTGGCTATTAGAAACAGAGTCACAATTAACATTCTTATACAGTTTTTTTTTTTTTTTTAGTATATATAAGTTTTCATTTCTTTTGGAATTCTGGATCATAAGACAGATGAATACTGATAAGAAAATGTCACTTCTGAGTTCTGTACTCAGAAAAAGTTTGCTTGCTAGATTACCAGTTGATTACAAAGGATGTTAAAGGGTACAAATAAACAGCCAGATGAAGAAATATCTATAGGAACGTTTGGAAGGGGACTGAGCACAGGAGCTTTGTGCCCAGGAAGTTTGGGTACCTCACCCTCCGGGCATAGAGACGAGTGCTTCCTCAACCCAGAAGCTCTCCAAACCCCATTCCTTCCGGGCTTTATGGAGGCTTCATTCAGTTCAGTTCAGTCTCTCAGTCGTGTCCGACTCTGCGACCCCATGAATCGCAGCACGCCAGGCCTCCCTGTCCATCGCCAACTCCCGGAGTTCACTCCGACTCACGTCCATTGAGTCCGTGATGCCACCCAGCCATCTCATCCTCTGTCGTCCCCTTCTCCTCCTGCCCCCAATCCCTCCCAGCATCAGAGTCTTTCCCAGTGAGTCAACTCTTTGCATGAGGTGGCCAAAGTACTGGAGTTTCAGCTTTAGCATCATTCCTTCCAAAGAAATCCCAGGGCTGATCTCCTTCAGAATGGACTGGTTGCATCTCCTTGCAGTCCAAGGGACTCTCAAGAGTCTTCTCCAACACCACACTTCAAAAGAATCAATTCTTCAGTGCTCAGCCTACACAGTCCAACTCTCACATCCACACATGACTACTGGAAAAACCATAGCCTTGACTAGATGGACCTTTGTTGGCAAAATAATGTCTCTGCTTTTGAATATGCTGTCTAGGTTGGTCATAACTTTCCTTCCAAGGAGTAAGCATCTTTTAATTTCATGGCTGCAGTCACTATCTGCAGTGATTTTGGAGCCCCCCCCAAAAAAGTTAGCCACTATTCCACTGTTTCCCCATCTATTTCCCATGAAGTGATGGGATCAGATGCCATGATCTTAGTTTTCTGAATATTCAGCTTTAGGCCAACTTTTTCACTCTCCACTTTCACTTTCATCAAGAGGCTCTTTAGTTCCTCTTCACTTTCTGCCAAAAGGGTGGTATCACCTGCGTATCTGAGCTTATTGTCATTACATAAGATTAATTGATTAAATCATTAGTTGTTGGTGTTAATTCACTTTCTATCCACTCTCCCCTCCCCAGAGGTGGGGGGTGGGGGTGGGCAGGGATTGGAGCTAAAAGTTCCAACCATCTAATCACATGGTTGGTTCCCTTGGCATTGAACCTCTAACCTTAGAGGCTTTCCAAAATCATCTCATTAACATAAACAGGCACAGTTGAAAGGAGCTTGTTATGAATGACAAAATACACCTTAATCTCTCCTATCATTTAGGAACTTCCGAAGATTTTAGGAGCTCTGTGGAATCCCATGGATAGAGGAACCTGGCAGGCTACAGTCCATGGGTTCACAAAAGAGTCAGACACGACTTAGTGACTGCTGCTGCTGCTGCTGCTGCTAAGTCGCTTCAGTCGTGTCCGACTCTGTGTGACCCCAAGGACGGCAGCCCACCAGCCTCCCCGCCCCTGGGATTCTCCAGGCAAGAACACTGGAGTGGGTTGCCATTTCCTTCTCCAATGTATGAAAGTGAAAAGTGAAAGTGAAGTCGCTCAGTTGTGTCCAACCCTCAGCGACCCCATGGACTGCAGCCTTCCAGGCTCCTCCGTCCATGGGATTTTCCAGGCAAGAGTACTGGAGTGGGCTGCCATTGCCTTCTCCGACTTAGTGACTAAATAACCACAATAATAAAGGCATGAAGTCTTGAACTTATTTCTTTTAAGGACCTTCCTGGTTTTTACATCCTGTACTCCATGAAAGTGAAGTCACTCAGTCGTGTCCGACTGTTTGCGACCCCGTGGACTGCAACCTACCAGGCTCCTCCCTCCATGGGATTCTCTAGGC
>SJYX01005016.1:103627-116432 GCA_006410675.1 Oreotragus oreotragus
TCCCTCCCCCCATTGTATCAGCACTCTTTCAAAATCCTGGTATGAAATTACTCCATCCAGAAAGTCTTCCTTGGTTAATTACTTCCAGATCTAATTATTGATACATATTTTCCATCATTTAAACAATAATTGCTAGTAAGTTCCGATTAGGTTCACCTTCTCTCGTCTGTGTATGGATTGAAAATTTCATGAGTCTTGGGTTATGAGTGTACCTCCTGCTTTCCCAGGTGATGGCTTGGGCAGGGATCTTCTTTTTTGTGTCTATATAATTATCCCTTTACTCTCCCCTCATCCCCAGACTGCTTTTGTTGTTGTTCAGTTGCTAAGGTGTGTCTGACTCTTTCATGAACAGCAGCTGCAACAGCGTCCAACTCCAAGGACTGTAGCATGCCAGGCTTCCCTGTCCTTCACTATCCCCAAAGTTTGCTCTAACTCATGTCCATTGAGTCGGTGATGTCATCCAGCCATCTCATCCTCTGCCGCCCCCTTCTCCTCCTGCCCTCAATCTTTTCCAATCAGCTGGCTCTTCGCATCAGGTGGCCAAAGTATTGGAGCTTCAGCTTGAGCATCAGTCCTTCCAGTGAAATTCAGGGTTGATTTCCTTTAGAATTGGCTAGTTTGATCTCCTTGCTGTCCAAGGAACTCTCTTTAAGCAAAGACAAATGAGGAACTTATTTACTGGTGTAGTGAGAGATCCTGGGCTCTGAAAATTGCAGAGGTGAAATTCCAGCTCTCCTATGCACAGCTGTGTGGGAGGAAAGGATCAATATTTAAAAGCTTAATTTTCTTTCATGAAAACATGATAATAAATTACTGAGGGTTTGTGTGATAACTAAGTCAGATCTGTATGTGTGATAATTAAGTCAGATCTGTGTTCAAAAACACTTGAAGATCCTTCAAAAATTAGTGATTGGATTGCAGAAGCTGCTGAATCTATGAAACATCTTTCTCCTTTGTTGGTGGCTCTTAAAATTTTTTTCCAGAAGACAACACCTTTTATACCAGATTAGAAAGAAGATGGAGGGAATTCCCTGATGGCCCAGTGGCTAGGAGTCTTCACTTTCACTGAAAAGGGCTCAGATTCATTCCCTGGTCGGGGAACTAAGATCCTGAAAGCTTTCAGGATCTTAAATAAATAAATAAGGTTGAAATCGTAAATAATCTTGAGGATAAGGAACAATCAAGTCAAATATGTTCACTCTGCCACGTCTGATAAATATACGGCCACAAACCCCATCACTGGAAGGACTGATGCTGAAGCTGAGGCTCCAATACTTTGGCCACCTGATATGAAGAGCTGACACATTGAAAAAGACCCTGCTGCTGGGAAAGATTAAGGACAGGAGGAGAAGCGGGCAGCAGGGGATAGGATGGTTGGATGGCATCACCGCTTCACTGGACATAATCTAAGCAAACTCTGGGAGATAGTGAAGGACAGGAAAGCCTGGTGTGGGGTCGCAAAGAGTTGGACACAAATTAGCAAATGAACAACAACAACATACTCCATCACTGCTCTTTTCCTAACCATTGATGGACACAAAGCAGAGTATCCCATTCAATCTGATATTAATACATCTGAGGATTCTCAACAAAGGGCTCTGGACTGACTCTGGCAGCAAACTGGAGTTTGTCCACTCATGCTAACAAATACTACTGACACCAGGCTACTTTCAAAAGGGCAGGATTTGATTAGACAATCCGGGGACAATTGGAGGAAGAGAGCGAGGGAGCATTCATCACTGGATGTAGATGTGAAAACGGGAAAGGGAAAACAGCAGAGGGGAAAAAAGTGCAGTTCTGTGGCCTGATATATTTTGTTATCAGTACCGATAGAGGTATTTCTCGGGGTCCGTTTGAAAGATTGTTCTGCAGACAACTAAATAGAATCATTGCCAGTTACACGGTATTTATCTGGGTGGTATGGTAGGAAGTAGTGTGAGGAGTTCTGCTGCAGACGGACTAGTCTGTGGAGGCCCCTCTAAGAAGGTGTCATTAGGGCTGAGACGTAAACCATGGTCTTCAGGAACCAGCCCTACACAAAGGAATAGGAAGAAGCAAGCAGGAAGTTTCAGGCCAGGATCAAGGAGCAAGGGGGAGTGGCAAAGGATGAGCACAAAGGGGAACAGTGCTGGATCACACATAATTCTGGGGCCTAAATAGGAAGTTTACATACACGCTCAAGGGCTTTTATACAAGATCTTAGGTAGACTTATTTTATCTTCTATTTTAATGAATTAAAATTGCTTTACAATATTGTGTTAGTTTCTGCTGTACAACAAAGTGAATCAGCTATGTGGACACATACATCCCCTCCCTCTTGAGCCTCCCTCCTACCCCACCCTCATCCCACCCCTCTAGGTTGTCACAGCGCACCCCGCGGAGCTTGCTGCACTATGCAGCAGCTTCCTGCTAGCTATCTGTTTTATACACGGCAGTGTGTATATGTCAGTGCTATTCTCCCAATCTGTCCCACCTCTCCTTCCCCTCCTCTGTGACCACACGTCCGTTCTTTACATCCGCGTCTCTATTCCTGCCCTGCAAATAGGTTCATCTGTACCATTTTTTAAAATGTGTTAATATATGATATTTGTTTTCCTCTTTCTGACTTGCTGCATTCTGTATGACAGACTCAAGGTCCATCCACATCACCACAAATGACCCAGTTTTGTTCCTTCTTATGACGGAGTAGTATTCCTTTGTTTGTATGTATGATCTTAGGCCAATTTTAAAAGCCCTCTCTGGTTACTGTGTACAAACCAGGTGGGAAGTGGAGATGGGTCAAGAGTTGAAGAGAAGAGACAGATCAGGAGACTGTGTGAAGAGGACCGTGGTGATATGTATCATATCTTCAGGGGACAGTGATATGTGTCTGGGAGGTTGACCCTCCAGGACTTGCTGACATGCTGAGAAGCGGGTAAGGAGAAAAGAGGAACCATGGGTGACTGCATTCTTGGTGATGGTACCTTTTATCCAGATAAGGGCCAATAGGAGGAGAAACTTAAGTGTGGAGGGTGGGAGGCAGTGATTTTCTTGCAGAACAAGCTGCATGTCATTCAGCAGCCACTTACTCTTATCCAGTGGGAATTCTGGGCATGAAATTGAGAAAAAAAAAGAGAGAGAACAAGAGGAAATGTGTGCTCTTCTTAAGATCATTCATTCACTCAGCAGATATGTATCACATGCCAGACCCTCTTCTAGCTTTTGTTGTTGTTTGGTTGCTTCAGTTATGTCTGACTCTTGTGACCCCATGGACTGTAGCCCACCAGACTCCTCTGTCCATGGGATTTCCCAGGCAAGAATACTGGAAAGGGTTGTCGTTTCCTCCTCCAGGGGATCTTCCAGACCCAGAGACTGAACTCAAGTCTCCTGCATTGGCAGGTGGATTCTTTGCCACTTAGCCACCAGGAAAACACTCTCCTAGGTTTGGGGATTGCCAAAGTTCTTGGTCTCATAGAATTTCTATTCTACTAGGTATGGTGTATACATGTGTACACACAAAAAGTACATAATATACCAAATGGTGATGAGTACTGTGAATAAAATGAAACAATATAAAGGATAAAAAATTAAGTGTATCTATACATAAGGGAGAGGGCAATGGCAACCCACTCCAGTACTCTTGCCTGGAAAATTCCATGGATGGAGGAGCCTGGTAGGTTGTAGTCCATGGGGTCGCTAAGAGTCAGACATGACTGAGCGACTTCACTTTCACTTTTCACTTTCATGCATTGGAGAAGGAAATGGCAGCCCACTCCGTTATGGACTTTGGACTTGACTGTGAGCCAGATGAGAGCCCCTACAGCATTTCTACCTGTACTGGAAGACACACTAAAGATTCCCATGTGTAGTCCTGGATTCTTATTAAATAAGGAAACATTTTCTATATCTGGCCAATTTGTGGTGAAGCATAAAAAATAAATCAAGAATAAAATGAGCATGGCGGTATCTTCTAGCAAAAATCACCTAGCCCAAAAAGCTATCAACATTTTTCTCACCCAGGCCATTTCATCCCTGAGCAGCTAGGGATACAGTCCTTGCAGCTTGCAAATCCTGCTGTAGGCAGGGCATGGTTTAGGGATAATAGGGAAGTGACACCCTTCTCACTCAAAGCTTCTCAACTACCAAAAATCTTATCCATTCATCCAGCCAGTCAATATTTATTGATCTTGGTCAGATGGCATCACTGATTCAATGGACATTATCTTGGCTGAACTCCAGGAGATGGTGAAGGTCAGAGGGGCCTGGTGTGCTGCAGTCCATGGGGTCTCAAAGAGTCGGACACAACTTAGCAACTGAAAAATAATAACAAATACTACATGTACGGTGGTGAACTCGGCACTACAAATACATACAGATGGATGACTCCCAAGATCTGTGTTTTCTCAGATTCTGTTTGTCTATTTGCATCCATTAATCACAGGGTCAAATTATAGCCAAAGTATTAATAGTTTATGTCTCTCTAGTGATCCAGCTTAAGTCGGTTCACAAAAATTACATTTTAAACTAACCAACCAGTCCTGAGGCCGTACTCCCAATCACCTTCTTCTCTACCTCTCACATATCAAGCCGGCATTTCCCCTGCCCTGAATCAATCAACACAAGGCCAGGGACCAGGAAACTAGGGCCAGTCCCTCTGCCCCAAAGCTCACAGGAATGAGTCAGACTAGCCGATCCTCAACTGGTTTACCTTGTCCAGCCCAATCTTTCCCACAGAAAAAGAGTCGAGCCTGTGCTTTTCTCTAAGTCCTATTTCTGCCTCCTGACCCAATCTGGTGCTTCTCCATGTGGCCCTGTGTGGCACCAGTACCTCCTACTCTCAGGAATTGTAATTCCCAGGTGGCATTAGTGGTAAAGAACCTGCCAGCCAATGCAAGAGATGTAAGAGACGTGGGTTCGATCCCTGGATGGGGAAAATCCTCTACAGAAGGAAATGGCAACCCACTCCAGTCTTGTTGTCCGGAGAATCCCATGGACAGAGGAGCCTGGAGGGCTAGAGTTGGACACAGCTGAAGTGACTTAGCATGCACATGTCTTTCAATAGCATTAACCTCTTCCTGTTGACATGCGATCACCTTACAACTTCCTTCCTCTTCTCCCTCTCCTTCTTTCTTTGAGTCAAGAATCTCTTCCTTCCCTTTGTCTCTTACCTAATTTCCTGTTTGCTTTGCCTACGGTATAGTTTCTTTGCTCAAGCAGACTGATCCGTGTTCTTCCTGCCCTCTGAGACCTGGAACATGGGCAGTGGGTGATTCTTGCTTCCCTTAGGTTCACCGTGGCCTCATCGCTTGTGGACAGCAGGCTCCCTCTTATCTGCCTTTTGACGCTGCTTCAATCCCCCTTGCTCCTGATAGTCCTCAATGAAAATCTAGCGTATCTTCGAGCCACTGCTCAGTCTTATAAATACATTTCTACTCTATTTAGTGCCTCTGAGAAGTTACCGTGGTTAATGTCCCCTCTTAAGTGATGGTTCATCCAGCTAAGTCACACATTTGGTTTAATTACAAAAGAGGTGACCAACAGGGGGATTTGATTTGATGGCTTAGTTTGGGAGAGGAATTTTTCTGTTATTAACTCATATGACAAATCTAAGAGGTACTCTTGGCTATGAGAAGTTACCGTGGTTAATGTCCCCTCTTAAGTGATGGTTCATCCAGCTAAGTCACACATTTGGTTTAACTACAAAAGAGGTGACCAACAGGGGGATTTGATTTGATGGCTTAGTTTGGGAGAGGAATTTTTCTGTTATTAACTCATACGACAAATCTAAGAGGTACTCTTGGCTAGCATTCATTTAAGTGGGTGAGAGGTTGTGTTTTTCTGTTTAGTTGAGCTTGCTGACCTTTTTAAAGTCAGCGAAATCCAATAATATTGTTTAAGCATCCTTGTAGAATCTATGCTAAACACTAGCAATTGAGTTCAAATGGATATAATTGGTGTCCTCTGAATATTTATATTCCAAAGCTGACATGAACACAAAACAGTTTAACACAGTACTGTGAAATATGCTCATGTGTCAAAATGACTAATACACAGTTGCTTCCTAGCTAAAGTTTGAACAACTAAGTGCTGAGTCTCCCCTTCTACTAGATCTACTGAAATACGCTAGAACTGCCTGGTAATCAGAACTGCCTGATCCCAATAACAGTGAGAACACTGAAAGCTTTTAAGCTTTCAACAACAACAAAAAAGCCTTAAAATTTGTTGTATTCCCCTCTCCCCAGGTGTGCTAGTGGTAAAGAACGTGCTGCCAATTCAGGAGATGTGAGAGACGCAGGTTTGATCCCTGGGTTGGGGAGATCCCTGGAGAAGGAAATGGCAAAACTCTCCAGTATTCTTGCCTGGAGAATCTCATGGACAGCTGGCGGGCTACAGTCCATAGCGTTGCACAGAATCACACATGACTGAAATGACTTAGCATGCACCTTCTCTCCAGAAAACATCTTAGGCTTTTTCCTCCTACTGCTTTTATTCTGAATTTCCCTCCTCAGTGACTGCTGTTTTGATTCAATATTAAGTTTGAACTGATGAGAATGCATCAGGAAACTCCATTCTCCATGACATACATTTATTGAACACTCTATTCTTATTCTTCAGGCACCACTTAAGAGACCCCGCAGTGACATGGGAAGTCCATCTGTCTTTACAGCACAAATCTGAATACACCTCTCCATCCCTCAGGAAAACTGTAACTCTCCATCTTTTTGTAAAGCCAGTTGGAGCAAATCTTAACGACTACTTAATCCTGCATTTCACAGGTCAGCTGGCATTTATCTGAGTAATTAACAAGCCCAATTTCCTGCTGTGCTAAGAAGCTTTCAAAATCCTACAAAACTGGACCTGGAAATTCCTAAGTCCATGACCACACCCTGGCACAGAACTTGATGTCAGTCATTTTGTGTGAAATTATTCTTTAGAGTATAATAGGAAAACCATTCTGCACTTTGGGCAAGAAATCTCAAGACAAGAAACCGAAGTAGGGGGATAGAGAGGTCCTTTGTGAATCCACTAAAGAAAAACCTCAGGCTGCCAACTTCAGCTCTGCAGGGAAATGGTGACTATGCCAAAGAGATGGATTTCAACCCTATGTCAGCTGAAATTTAAAATGCAGTCAGCTGTTTGAACTGTAGCTGCAAGTTAGTTCTATGTATTTGTAACTTTGAAAAGGCAATTTAAATTGTGGTGCTATTTCCCTTGGACTTGGGGCAAAAGGACTTGAGTCGAAGGTTCCAATTACTACAGCAACATTTGAAGGAGGGAGAAAGAACAGTATATTTCTTATTTGGAGATTTTATGTATGCTTCAAGACTGATCTTTCTTATTCCTTAGGCAGTGGTCTTGCAAACTGGCCATAAAAAAGAAAACCTCACTATGTCTTACAGTGCCATCAACTCACCCTTTGAAAAGAGAAAAAGTGTCTTTACTGGTATGAGGTTAATTAATTTATACACACACACACACACACACTGCTGTTCAGTCGTTCAGTCGTGTCTGCCTCTTTGCATGGATTGCAGCATGCCAGGCTTCCCCATCCTTCACCATTTCTCTGAGCTTTCTCAAACTCAGGTCCTTTGAGCTGATGTTGCCATCCAACCATCTCATCCTCTATTGTCCCCTTCTCCTCCTGTCTGCAATCTTTCCCAGCATCAGGGTCTTTTCTAAGGAGTCAGCTCTTCTCATCAGGTGGCCAAAGTATTGGAGCTTCAGCTTCAGCATCAGTCCTTCACATGAATATTCAGGGTTGATTTCCTTTAGGATTGACTGTTTTCCTTTAGGATTGACTGCTTTGATCTCCTTGCTGTCCAAGGGACTCTCAAGAGTCTTCTCCAACACCACACTTCAAAAGCATCAATTCTTTGGTGCTCCCTTCTTTATGGTCCAGGTCTGACATCCATACATGACCACTGGAAAAACCATAGGTTTGACTAGATCTTTGTTGGCAAAGTAATGTCTCTGTTTTTAATATGCTGTCTAGGTTGGTCATAATTTTTCTTTCAAGGAGCAAGCGTCTTTTAATTTTATGGCTGCAGTCACCATCTGCAGTGATTTTGGAGACCCCCCAAATAAAGTCTGTCACTGTTTCCACTGTTTCCCCATCTATTTGCCATGAAGTGATGACACTGGATGCCATGATCTTCATTTTTTGAATGCTGAGTTTTAAGTCAGCTTTTTCACTCTCCTCTTTCACCATGATCAAGAGGTTCTTTCATTCCTCTTTGCTTTCTGCCATGAGCGCAGTGTCATTTGCACATCTGGGGTTATTAATATTTCTCCTGGCAGTCTTGATTCCAGCTTGTGCTTCATCCAGCCTGGCATTTCACATGATATATTTTGCATAGAAGTTAAATAATCAGGGTGACAATATGCAGCCTTGATGTACTCCTTCATAATTTGGAACCAATCCATCGTTTCATGTCTGATTCTAACTGCTACTTCTTGACTTGCATACAGGTTTCTCAGGAGGCAGGTAAGGTGGTCTGGTATTCCCATCTCTTTAAGAATTTTTAAGTTTGTTTTGATCCATACAGTCAAAGGCTTTAGTGTAGTCAATAAAGCAGATGTTCTTTCTGGAATTCTCTTGCTTTTTCTATGATCTAACAGATGTTGGCAATTTAATCTCTGGTTCCTCTGCATTTTCTAAATCCAGCTTGAACATCTGGAAGTTCTTGGTTCATGTACTCTTTAAACCTCATTTGGAGAATTTTGAGTATTACTTTGCTAGCTTGTGAGATGAGTGCAATTGTGCAGTAGTTTGAACATTCTTTGGCATTGCCCTTCTTTGGGATTGGAATGAAAACTGACCTTTTCTAGTCCTGTGGCCACTACTGAGTTATCCAAATTTTCTGACATATTTAGTGTAGTACTTTAACAGCATCATCTTTTAGGATTTGAAATAGCTCAACTGGAATTCCATCACTTCCACTAGCTTTGTTCATAGTGATGCTTCCTAAGGCCCACCTGACTTCACATTCCAGGATGTCCGGCTCTAGGTGAGTGTGAGTGATCATGTCTTCATGATTATCTGGGTCATGAAGATCTTTTTTATATAGGTCTTCTATATATTCTTGTCACCTATTTTTAATATCTTCTGCTTCTGTTAGGTCCATACTATTTTTCTCCTTTATTGTACTCATCTTTGCATGAAATAGTCTCTTGCTATCTCTAATTTTCTTGAAGAGATCTCTAGTCTTTCCTATTCTATTGTCTTCCTCTATTTCTTTCCACTGATCACTGAAGAAGGCTTTCTTATCTCTCCTGCTACTCTTTGGAACTCTGTATTCAAATGCATGTTTCCTTTTCTCCTTTGCCTTTCACTTCTCTTCTTTTCTGAACTATTTGTAAGGCCTCCTCAGACACCATTTTGCCTTTTTGCATTTCTTTTTCTTGGGGATGGTTTTGATCACCGCCTCCTGTACAGTGTTACGAACCTCCTCCATTCATAGTTCTTCAGGCACTGTCTATCAGATCTAATCCCTTGAATCTATTTGTCACTTTCACTGTATAAGCATAAGGGATTTTATTTAAGTCATACCTGAATGGTCTAGTGGTTTTCCCTACTTTCTTCAATTTAAATCTGAATTTTGCAATAAGGAGTTCATTATCTGAGCCACCGTTAGCTCTTGGTCTTGTTTTTTTCTGGCTGTATAGAGTTTCTCCATCTTCAGTTGTAAAGAATATAAACAATCTGATTTTGGTATTGACCATCTGGTGATGTCCATGTGTAGAGTCTTCTCTTGTGTTGTTGGAAGAGGGTGTTTGCTATGACCAGTGTGTTCTCTTGGCAAATCTCTGTAGTTTTTGCCTTGTTTCATTTTGTATTCCAAGGCCAAGCTTGCCTGCTACTTCAGGTATCTCTTGACTTCCTACTTTTGCATTCCAGTCCCCTGTGATGAAAAGGACATCCATTTTTTGGTGTTAGTTCTAGAAGGTCTTGTAGGTCCTCATAGAACCACTCAACTTCAGCTTCTTCAGCATTAATGGTTGGGGCATAGACTTGGATTACTGTGATGCTAAATGGTTTGCCTCGGAGAAGGTGATGGCACCCCACTCCAGTACTCTTGCCTGGAAAATCCCATGGACAGAAGAGCCTGGTAGGCTGCGGTCCATGAGGTCGCGAAGAGTCAGACACGACTGAGCGACTTCCCTTTCACTTTTCACTTTCACACATTGGAGAAGGAAGTGGCAACCCATTCCAGTGTTCTTGCCTGGAGAATCCCAGGGACGGGGGAGCCTGATGGGCTGCTGTCTATGGGGTCACACAGAGTTGGACACGACTGAAGTGACTTAGCAGAAATGGTTTGCCTTGGAAATGAACAGAGATCATTCCATCATTTTTGAGATTGCATCTAAGTACTGCATTTTGAACTTTTGTTGAATATGAGGACTACTTCATGTCTTCTAAGGATTCTTGCCCACAGTAGTAGATATAATGGTCATCTGAATTAAATTTGCCCATTCCAGTCCATTTTAGTTCACTGATACCTAAAATGTCGATGTTCACTCTTGCCATTAACTGTTTGACCACTTCCAATTTGCCTTGATTCGTGGATTTAACATTCCAGGTTCCTATGCAATATTGTTCTAAACAGCATCAGACTTAATTTTCATTACCAGACATCCGCAACTGGGTATTATTTCCGCTTTGGCTCAGCCTATTCATTCCTTCTTGAGCTTTTGGTCCACTCTTCTCCAGTAGCATATTAGGCACCCAGGGAGTACCTACTGACCTGGGGAGTTCATCTTACAGTGTCATATCTTTTTGTCTTTTCATACTGTTCATGGGGTTCTCAAGACAAGAATGCTGAAGTGGTTTTCCATCCCCTTCTCCAGTGGACCACATTTTGACAGAACTTTCCATGACCCATCTGTCTTGGATGGCCCCACACAGCATGGCTCATAGTTTCACTGAGTTAGACAAGGCTGTGATCCAATGTGATCAGTTTGGTTAATTGTCTGTGTTTGTGGTTTTCATTCTGTCTGCCCTCTGATGGGTGAGAATAAGAGGCTTGTGGAAGCTTCCTGATGGAGGGGCTGACTGTGGGGGTAAACTGGGTCTTGCTCTGGTGGTTGGGGCCATGATCACTTCAGTTCAGTTGCTCAGTCATATCCGACTCTTTAAGACTCCATGGACTGCATGGAGCACTCCAGGCTTCCCTGTCTATCACCGGCTCCTCAAGCTTGCTCAAACTCATGTCCATTGAGTCGGATGCCATCCAGCCATCTAATCCTCTGTTGTCCCCTTCTCCTTCTGCCTTCTATCTTTCCCAGCATTAGGGTCTTTTCCACTAAGTCAGTACGTTGCATCAGGTGGTCAAAGTATTGGAGCTTCAGTTTCAGCATCAGTCCTTCCAATGAATATTCAGGACTGATTTCCTTTAGGATTGACTGGTTTGATCTTGCAGTCTAAGGCTCAGTAAATCATTTACAAGCCTTGCTCAGTAAATCTTTAATCCAATTTTTTCTGATGGGTGGGGTTGTGTTCTCTCCCTGTCATTTGGCCTAAGGCCAAACTATGGGAGGGGTAATGGCTACCTCATTCAAAAGAACTTAGGCTAGCTGCTGTGGTTCCCAGGACTATTGAAGTCAGTGCCCCTGACCCCGCAGCAGGGGACTGTTGACCCACACCTCTGCTGGAGACTCTTGGACACTCACAGGCAAGTCTGGCTCAGTCTCTTGTGGGGTCACTGCTCCTTTCTCCTGGGTCCTGGTATGCACAGGCTTTATTTGTGCTCTCCAAGAGTTTGTTTCCCCAGTCCTGTGAAAGTTATGCAATCAAATCCCACTGGCCTTCACAGTCAAGTTCCCTGGAGGTTCTCAGTCCTCTTGTCAGATCCCCAGGTTGGGAAATCTGCTGTGGGCCCTAGAACTTTTGCAACAGCGTGAGAGACCTATTCTCCAGTTAGTGGGTCGTCTGCTTGGCAGCTCTATGGTGGTGCTAATGGCGATCTCCTCCAAGAGGACTTACGCCATGCGCCGCCTCCCAGGTCTGCTGCAACCAGAACCCTTGTCCTCATGGCAGGCCACTGATGACGTGTGCCTCACAGGAGACACTCAAACACTCAAAGTCAGGCCTGGCTCAGTCTCTTGTGGGGGCCACTGCACCTTTCCCTAAGTCTTGGTGCTTTTTCTGTTTGCACCCTCTGAGCATCGCTGGTGGGTCTGAAGTTTGATTCTAAACATGATTTCACCCCTCCTACATCTACCATATATATGTATGTAATATGTATTATATATATAGTTGTTGCTTAGAAACTAAGTCATGTCTGACTCTTTTGTGACCCCACGGACTGTAGCTTGCTAGGCTCCTCTGTCTGTGGAATTTCTCGGGCAAGAATACTAGAGTGGTTTGCCATTTGCTTCTCCAGGGGATCTTTCCAACCCAGGGATTGAACGTCACAATGCAAAGGGATTGTGTCCCTTGCATTGAGAGGAGGATTATTTACCACTGAGCCACTAGTTGTTGTTCAGTTGTTAAGTCATGTCCAACACTTTGCAGCCCCATGGGCTGCAGCACACCAGGTTTCCCTGTCCTTTACAGTCTCCTGGAGTTTGCCAAGTTCATGTCCATTGAATTGGTGAAGCCATACAACCATCTCATCCTCTGTGGCCCACTTCTCCTGCCTTCAATACTTCCTAGCATCAAGTTCTTTTCCAGTGAGTTGGCTCTTTGTATCAGGTGGCAAAAATATTGGAGCTTCAGCTTCAGCAACAGTCCTTCCAATTAATACTTAGGGTTGATTTCCTTTAGGATTGACTGATTTGATCTCTTGGCAGTCCAACAGACTCTGTCTTTCCAGCACCACAATTA
>SJYX01005016.1:126790-179535 GCA_006410675.1 Oreotragus oreotragus
TCAGTCCTGGGTGTTCGTTGGAAGGACTGATGCTAAAGCTGAAATTCCAGTACTTTGGCCACCACATGCGAAGAGTTGACTCATTGGAAAAGACTTTGATGCTGGGAGGGATTGGAGGCAGGAGAAGAAGGGGATGACAGAGGATGAGATGGCTGGATGGCATCACTGACTCGATGGATGCAAGTCTGAGTGAACTCCAGGAGTTGGTGATGGACAGGGAGGCCTGGCGTGCTGAGATTCATGGGGTTGCAAAGAGTCGGACATGACTGAGCGACTGAACTGAACTGAACTGAACCACTGGACCACCAGGGAATTCCCCTACTATGATTTTAAAGCTTGCTTTCCCTGGGTTGGGAAGATGACCAGCCACAGGAAATGACAGCCCACTCCAGTAATCTTGCTTGGAAAATTCCATGGACAGAGGAGCCTGGCAGACTACAGTTCATGAAATCACGAAGGGTTGGACATGATGGACTGAGCACGCCCATACCCTTACTGAGCATTTGTGTGGAAGGCTAATCACTTTACATGCATTTCTCATGTAATTGTGAAACAACTCTATGTGGTATATACTCTGTTTTGTAGTTGGGTAAACAAGATTTGTGGAGGTTTAAGTAACTTTCCCAAAGTCACAGTCTTTGTAGGTGGCATATTCAAGGTGGAATTCATCTCTATCTGATGAAAAGCCCAAGTTCTGTTTTTGTGTGTGCGTGTATGGTTTTCTCTGCTTTGCTTTGTTTTAAAGCCTGAGTTCTTAACCATTACATAATAAAGTACACTTAAAAACACCAAGACCCATATCTGACAATATAGTTGAAACAGGTGAAATTCAGTGACTCAGTAAGGCAGGCTGATTCAAGTTTCTAGTAAAGCAACTGTACAAATGCTTTAGCGTAGCTGGCTAGGCACTTGCCTGTTTGATTTTACCTACTTCTCCATTTTTCTCTTTGTTGTTCATTATTGCAGGAAACCACATTTTTGCCCATTAGACTTTCTCCTCTTTGGATTCAAGGAATAATAAAAGGAAAAATCAATATAGTTGAAACAGGTGAAATTCAGTGACTCAGTAAGGCAGGCTGATTCAAGTTTCTAGTAAAGCAACTGTACAAATGCTTTAGCGTAGCTGGCTAGGCACTTGCCTGTTTGATTTTACCTACTTCTCCATTTTTCTCTTTGTTGTTCATTATTGCAGGAAACCACATTTTTGCCCATTAGACTTTCTCCTCTTTGGATTCAAGGAATAATAAAAGGAAAAAAAAGACATAACCAAGGGATTTCTTCAGAATTAAAGCAAGTGACCCCAAGAAACAATTCAAATCCACATCGTAAAAACAAAGAGCACCAGTAAAGATAATACTGTAATTTAAAAGACAGTGTAAATGTCTTTGTGTTCTTTCATCTCTTAACTGATTTAAGAGGCAATTGTATAAAATGGTATGTATAAGATTGTCTGGTTGGGCTTAGAGTGTGTAGAAATAAGTGGGATATTGTGATTTAAAAGAAGAAGTGTATGTTTGGTCTTCATCCGTATTCCTGGCACGTAGCTCTCAGAACCCTAGGAATTTCCCAAGCTGGAAAAGTAATGGGAGCATCTTTTGCTGCAGCATTTGGTCATTTGTCCTTGGCTCCTGAAACAGCTCCAGAGCCAGAAAGGTCAGAGGAATGTCTTGTTATTTGTAACAAGCCCCTTTTGGTCATGCTTGATTTTATAAGTTTAATCACCTAAGGCCAATGATTTAATCAATCATGTCTATGTAATGAAGGCTCCATAAAAGCACAAAAGCACAGGGATCAGAGAGCTTCTGAGTTGGTGAAAACATGGAGGTACTGGAAGGGTGGCATGCTCAGAGAGAGCATGGGAACGCCACACCACTTTCCCCATACCTTGCCCTAAGCATTTCTTTCTTCCATCAGGTTGTATGTCTGTCACCTATATCCTTTTTTTCATTTTGGAAGAGCATGTTAGTTCCCTGACTGGGGACTGAACCTGGTCCCTTGGCAGTGACAGCTCGGAGTCCTGACCGCTGGACTGCCAGGTGTCCAGTATGTCCTTCTGTCTTTTTGTCCGTCATAACATCTTTTACAATAAACTGGTTCAGCTGAGTTCAGTTCAGTCGCTCAGTCGTGTCCGACTCTTTGGGTAAACGTAAGCAAATGTTTCTCTGAGTTCTGTGAAGCGCTCTAGCAAATTCACTGAACCTAAGGAGAGGTTTGTGGGAATCTCCCATCTATAGCCCATATGTCAGAGGTACAAGTAATAGCCTGGACTTGTGATGGGCATCTAAAGGGAGCAGAAGGGACAGTCTTTAGGGCTGAGCCCTTAAGCTGTGGGATCTGATGTCAACTTAGAGATAGAGAAGGTCAGAAATGATTTAATTTCTTGGGTGTTGGAAAAAACAGTGGAATGAAAGGAAGGGAGGAGTCAAGGATGACCTCCTGAAGACTAGTATTTGGAAGGCATCTCCATTATTTTAAAATACAGTTTACAACTAGTATCACAAAGATCCGAACATGTGGCTTAACCAGGCAGAAAATTTAACTGGATAGTTACTCTCTTACTTAACAGTTTGTGTAGTTCAAGCCGAGAGAGGAGTGTTGGATATTGGTACTGGGAACTCAAGTTCCTTCCATCTGGTTTCTTTGCAGTTTCTAGGTTTGTCCAGAGGATCAAAGATTTCTCATGACCACATTCCAGACTGTAGGGTGAGTGAGAGTTAAAGAAGGAATGTGTGCATGCATGCATGCATGCTATGCTGCTGCTAAGTCGCTTCAGTCGTGTCTGACTCTGTGTGACCCCATAGATGGCAGCCCACCAGGCTCCACTGTCCCTGGGATTCTCCAGGCAAGAACACTGGAGTGGGTTGCCATTTCCTTCTCCAATGCATGAAAGTGAAAAGTGAAAGTGAAGTCACTCAGTCGTGTCTGACTCAGCAACCCCATGGACTGCAGCCTACCAGGCTCCTCCATCCATGGGATTTTCCAGGCAAGAGTACTGGAGTGGGGTGCCATTGCCTTCTCGCACATGCATGCTCAGTTGGGCCCAACTCTTTGCAACGCCATGGTCTGAGCCCACCAGGTCCCTCTGTCAGTGGGATTCTCTAGGCAAGAATACTGTACTCCGGTACGGTATTGCCATTTCCTCTTCCAGGGGGTCTTTCCAATCTGGGGATTAAACCTGTGTTTCCTGCATTGTCTGGTGCATTCTCAACCACTAAGCCACCTGGGAAGCCCGGGAAGAGGGACTCCTCCTTTTCTATTAAGTGCATTAGCAAGTGGATCATTTCTGTTTACATCCCACTGGACTGAACCTAATTTCAACACTATACCAAGGAAGAGTAGAAAACGAATCTTCAGCTGGTCAGCCAAGGGTCCAGCATAAAGTGCTATCACCAGGAAAGCAAGGAGGAGATTGGATACTGGAAGGGAAAGGCAGGGTCCACCACAGATGTGAGTAGATCCAGTTGTTAGAAAGTTCTGTGCTCCCTAAACTGAGTCTGCCTCTCTGACATTCACCTGTTGGTCCTATATCTGTCCACACTCAGGGAGCATAAATCTATCTCACTTTTTACACAATAGCTTTTCAAATATTTGAAGACAATTGTAACTTCTCCCTAAGACATTTCCAGGTTAAATGTCTTCTCAAATTTCCTTCAACTATTTCTCATAGGACGTATTCTTCAGATTCTTATAACATTGGCTGGTGTATGCCAGTTATTGTTTTGTGAATTTTGCATTTCTTAAAATGTGGAACCAGAATAGATTGCTTATGTAACATGGATAGACTAGAATTACCATCTGTTCTGGAGAGTATATTTTAGTTAATATAGCCTAAGATTGTATTTTAACAACCGAATTATACTATTGACTTATGCGGGATCTGAGATCAGTAAAAGAACACAGCTCTCTCTCTCAGATCCTGAGTCTTCACCTTATAGTTATGCAAATGATTTTATAAACTTAAAAGTGATATATGTGCTTTACCCCTACAACTTTTTGTTTTATCACTTTTACCCTAATGTTCTAAGATATCAATAAGATTTCATCATCTGATCTATTATTACCTATAACTTTCTGAATAGATTTTAAAAATTTAAACAATAAAAAACCAAAATAATTATTATCTCTAGGAAAAAACTTTTTACAACAAGGGAAACAATAACATATGACTCAATTTTTACTAGTATACTACCAATATAATACTCCAATGAATAGTAATAAATGTTATTTATACAGGTATAATGGAGAAGGGAATGGCACCCTACTCCAGTGTTCTTGCCTGGAGAATCCCAGTGACGGGGATCCTGGTGGGCTGTCATCTGTGGGGTTGCACAGAGTCAGACATGACTGAAGCAACTTAGCAGCAACAGTAGCAGCAGCATACAGGTATAATAATGTAAGTATTGAATATGGATTTAACAAAAATTGAGATTAACAGTAAAGAAAGAGATGAAAAGAGAGAAGTATAAGAGCAAGAAATCCTCATCTCCTGAAATATAAAAATGAATAGATATTACCTAAAATTGTTGAACTAATACACACTAATAAAAGCAAGTTATTTACAAGTACAGAAATAAATACCAGAAGAAACAGCTTAAACATTGAAAGTCAGTACATCTGAGGATTGGGGCCATTGACAAGAGGTATACATGCAGTTTTCATTCCAATCCCAAAGAAAGGCAATGCCAAAGAATGCTCAAACTACTGCACAATTGCACTCATCTCACATGCTAGTAAAGTAATGCTCAAAATTCTCCAAGCCAGGCTTCAGCAATACGTGAACCATGAACTTCCTGATGTTCAAGCTGATTTTAGAAAAGGCAGAGGAACCAGAGATCAAATTGCCAACATCCGCTGGATCATGGAAAAAGCAAGAGAATTCCAGAAAAACATCTATTTCTGTTTTATTGACTATGCCAAAGCCTTTGACTGTGTGGATCACAAGAAACTCTGGAAAATTCTGAAAGAGATGGGAATACCAGACCACCTGACCTGCCTCTTGAGAAATCTGTATACAGGTCAGGAAGCAACAGTTAGAACTAGACATGGAACAACAGACTGGTTCCAAATAGGAAAAGGAGTACGTCAAGGCTGTATATTGTCACCCTGCTTATTTAATTGCTATGCAGAGTACATCATGAGAAACGCTGGACTAGAAGAAACACAAGCTGGAATCAAGATTGCTGACAGAAAGATCACTAACCTCAATATGCAGATGACACCACCCTTATGGCAGAACTAAAAAGCCTCTTGATGAAAGTGAAAGAGGGGAGTGAAAAAGTTGGCCTAAAGCTCAACATTCAGAAAACGAAGATCATGGCATCCGGTCCCATCACTTCATGGGAAATAGATGGGGAAATAGTGTCAGACTTTATTTTTAGGGACTCCAAAATCACTGCAGGTGGTGACTGCAGCCATGAAATTAAAAGACGCTTACTCCTTGGAAGAAAAGTTATGACCAACCTAGACAGCATATTCAAAAGCAGAGACANTTTTTTTTTTTTTGCAAACTAGTTCTGAGTGATTTTTATCTTACTTTATTTTTTAATTAATTCTTTTTGGAGCATAGTTGCTTTACAATGTTGTGTTAGATTGGAATTGACATACAAACACTATGTATAAAATAGATAACTAATGAGAACCTACTGTCTAGCCCAGTACTCTGTGGTGACCTAAATGGGAAAGGAATCCAAACAGAGGGGATATATGTATATATACAGCTGATTTACTTTGCTCTATGGTAGCTTCTTACAAAACTAAAATACTCTTTCCATACAATCCAGCAATCACCTCCTTTGTATTTATCCAAAGGAGCTGAAAATTATGTCCACATGAAAACCTGTACACAGATATTTGAAAGTCAAGTCAGAAAGTCAAGTCGCTCAGTCGTGTCTGACTCTCTGTGACTCCATGGACTGTAGCCCACCAGGCTCCTCCGTCCGTGGGATTCTCCAGGCAAGAATACTGGAGTGGGTTGCCATTTCCTTCTCTAGGGCATCTTCCCGACCCAGGGATCGAACCCAGGTCTCCTGCATTGCAGGCAGACGTTTTAACCTCTGAGCCACCAGGGAAGCCACACAGACGTTTAGAACAGCTTTATTCATAATTGCCAAAAATTGGAAGCAACAAGGATGCTCTTAGGTAAGTGAATGGATAAACAAACTGTGATACATCCAGACAATGGAATAGTATTCACTGTTTAAAAATAAATGAGCTACCACGTCCATGAAAAGACATGGAGGGGCCTTAAATACATGTCACTGAGGGAAAGAAGCTGATGGGAAAGGCTACATGCTATATGATTCCAAGTACAGACATTCCGGAAAAGGCAGAACTGTGGAGACGACAGAAATGTCAGCAGTTGCCAGGGGTTGGGAGGGGGTCTGAATACACGGAACACAGATTTCCAGGACAGAGAAGCTACCCTGTAAGATAAAGTAATGGTGTATACATTTGTCCAAACACAGAAGGTACAATAAATACACAGAGTAAACCCTAAGGTAAACTAAGGACCTGGGGTGATTATGATTTGCCCATGTATGTTCATCAGTTGTAACAAAGGTACCACTTGGTGGGGATGTTGATAATGATGGAGGCTGTGCATGGGCAAGGGCAGGGAGGAGAGGGGAAATTTATGTACCTTCCTCTAAATTTTGTGGTGAACTGAAACACTGCTCTAAATTTTAAGTCTTGGGAATTCCCTAGTGGACCAATTCTTAGAACCTGAACTTAGCACTTTCACTGCTGGGGCCTACATTCTATCCCTGATTGGGGAACTAAGATCCTGCAAGCAGTGTGGCAAGGCCCCCCCCAAAAAAAAAAGCTATAGAGAACTAAAATCTACTATTAAAAATTCAAGTCTTAAAAAACAATAAAGATGCAACAATTTCACTGAATAGGTGCCATGACTCTTCTCTATTTTTAAAGAAGTGAGAAAACACAGAACATCAAAGTAACACGCTCACAATCACACAGCGGTTAAGTGGCAGAGTCAGTATTTGATCAGTGCAGTCTGATTCTCGAGTTAGAAAAACGAGTTTATTCCATGTCCCAATAAAGGGACTGATGCTCCATCATAACATGTTGGCTTGGAATTATTGTCCCTGATTTCGTACTTTTCTGCAGTCAGGGCATTTTCTGGGTAAGGAGATCAACCCTGGGATTTCTTTGGAAGGAATGATGCTAAAGCTGAAACTCCAATACTTTGGCCACCTCATNTTAAACTGTGGTGTTGGAGAAAACTCTTGAGAGTCCCTTGGACTGCAAGGAGATCCAACCAGTCCATTCTGAAGGACATCAGCCCTGGGATTTCTTTGGAAGGAATGATGCTAAAGCTGAAACTCCAGTACTTCGGTCACCTCATGCGAAGAGTTGACTCATTGGAAAAGACTCTGATGCTGGGAGGGATTGGGGGCAGGAGGAGAAGGTGACGACAGAGGATGAGATGGCTGGATGGCATCACTGACTTGATGGACGTGAGTCTGAGTGAACTCCGGGAGTTGGTGATGGACAGGGAGGCCTGGCGTGCTGCGATTCATGGGGTTGCAAAGAGTCAGACAGGACTGAGCGACTGAACTGAACTGATGCAGGTAGGATTTGATTTAGGTCATACCTGAAAGGCCTAGTGGTTTTCCCCTACTTTCTGTAATTTAAGCCTGAATTTTGCAATCAGGATCTCATGATCTGAGGCACAGTCATCTCCTGGGCTTGTTTTTGCTGACTGTATAGAGTTTCTCCATCTTTGGTTTCAAAGAACGTAATCAATCTGATTTCAATATTGACCATCTGGTGATGTCCATATGTAGAGTCTTCTCTTGTGTTGTTGGAAGAGGGTGTTTGCTATGACCAATGTGTTCTCTTGACAAAACTCTGTTAGCCTTTACCCTGCTTCATTTTTTACACCAAGGCCAAATTTGCCTGTCATTCCAGGTATCTCTTGACTTCCGACTTTTGCATTCCAATCCCCTATAATGAAAAGGGGATTTTTTTTTTTTTTTTTTTTGGTGTTAGTTCTAGAAGTTCTTGTAGGTCTTTATACAATGGGTCAACTTCAGCTTCTTCATCATCAGCGTTTGGGGAATAGACGTGGATAATTGTGATGTTCAATGTTTTGCCTTGTAAATGAACCAAGATTATTCTGTCATTTTTGAAACTGCACCCAATTTCAGACTCTTGTGTTAATTATGAGGGCTACTCCATTTCTTCTAAGGGATTCTTGCCCACAGTTTAGTTCAGTTCAGTCACTCAGTCGTGTCTGACTCTTTGCAACCCCCTGGACTGCAGCATGCCAGGCCTCTCTATCCATCCCCAACTCCTACAGCATGCTCAAACTCATGTCCATCAAGGCAGTGATGCCTTCTAACTGTCTTAGCCTCTGTCAGCCCCTTCTCTTCCTGCCTTCAATCTTTCCTAGAATCAGGGTGTTTTCCAATGAGTCAGATCTTCACATCAGGTGGCCAAAGTATTGGAGTTTCAGCTTCAGCAGCAGTCCTTCTAATGAATATTCAGGACTGATTTCCTTTAGGATGGACTGGTTGGATCTCCTTGCAGTCCAAGTGACTCTCAAGAGTCTTCTCCAACACCACAATTCAGAAGCATCAATTCTTCAGCACTCAGCTTTCTTTATAGTCCAACTCTCACATCCATACATGACTACTGGAAAAACTATAGCTTTGACTAGACTATACAGTAGTAGATATAATGGTCATCTGCGTTAAATTTGCCCATTCCCATCCATTTTAGTTCACTGATTCCCGAGATGCTGATGTTCACTCTTGCCATCTCCTGCATGACCACATCCAATTTACCTTGATTCACAGATCTAATATTCCAGGTTCCTGTGCATGCCAAGTCACTTCAGTCATGTCCAGCTCTTTGTGACCTTATGGACTGTGGCCTTCCAGATTCCTCTGTCCATGGGATTCTCCAGGCAAGAATACTGCAGTGGGTTGCCATGCCCTCCTCCAGGGGATCTTTCCAACCCAGAGAGCAGCCCGAGTCTCTTATGCCTGCTGCATTAGCAGGTGGTTTCTTTATCACTAGTGCTGCCTGGGAAGCAATGCTGTTCTTTACAGCACTGGCCTTTACTTTTACCACCAGACACACTCACCACTGAGCATCATTTCTGCTTTGGCCCAGCCACTTTATTCTTACTGGAGCTGTTACTAATTTTCTTCCAGCCTTCTCCACTAGATGACCTGGGGGACTCATCTTCCGGTGTCTTATTTTTTTGCCTTTTCATACTCTCTCTGGGGTTCTCCAGACAAGAATACTGAAATGGGTTGCCATTTCCTTCTCCAGTGACCCATGTTTGTTCAGAACTCTTCACTATGACCTGCCCATCTTGGGTGGCCATACAGGGCATGGCTTATAGCTCCATTGAGTTATCCAAGCCCCTTCATCATGACAAGGCCATTTAGGTATGACCTAAATCAAATCCCTTATGGTGATACAGTGGAGGTGACAAATAGATTCAAGGGATTATATCCGGTAGACAGAGTGCCTGAAGAACTATGGACAGAAGTTTATAACATTGTATAAAAGGCAGTGGCCAAAACCATCCCAAAGAAAAAGAAATGCAAGACGATAAAGTGATTGTCTTAGGAGGATTTTCAAATAGCTGAGAAGAGAAGAGAAGTAAAAGGCAAGGGAGAAAGAAGATATACCCAACTGAATGCAGAGTTCCACAGAACAGCAAAGAGAGATAAGAAGGCCTTCTTAGATGAACAATGCAAAGAAATAGAGGAAAACAATAGAATGGGAAAGGCTACAGATCTCCTCAAGAAAATTGGAGATATCAAGGAAACACTTCACGGAAGGGTGAGTGTGATGAAGGACAGAAATGGCAAGGATCTAACAGAAGCAGAAGAGATTAAGAAGAGGTGGCAAGAATACACAGAAGAATTGTACAAAAAGGTCTTAATGACCCAGGTAACTATGATTGTATGGTCAGTCACTCACTCACCTAGAGCTGAATATCCTTGAGTGTGAAGTCAAGTGGGCCTTAGGAAGCATTACTACAAACAGAGATAGTGGAGGTGATGGAATTCCAGCTGAGCCTATTTAAAATCCTAAAAAAATGATGATGTTAAAGTGCTGCAACAAAATTGGAAAACTCAGCAGTTGGCCATAGGACTGGTAAAGGTCAGTTTTCATTCCAATAAGAAGAAAGGCAAGGCCAAAGAGTATTCAAACTATCACACAATTGCACTCATTTCACATGCTATCTCCTCCAGGGGATCTTTCCAACCCAGAGAGCAGCCCGAGTCTCTTATGCCTGCTGCATTAGCAGGTGGTTTCTTTATCACTAGTGCTGCCTGGGAAGCAATGCTGTTCTTTACAGCACTGGCCTTTACTTTTACCACCAGACACACTCACCACTGAGCATCATTTCTGCTTTGGCCCAGCCACTTTATTCTTACTGGAGCTATTACTAATTTTCTTCCAGCCTTCCCCACTAGATGACCTGGGGGACTCATCTTCCGGTGTCTTATTTTTTTGCCTTTTCATACTCTCTCTGGGGTTCTCCAGACAAGAATACTGAAATGGGTTGCCATTTCCTTCTCCAGTGACCCATGTTTGTTCAGAACTCTTCACTATGACCTGCCCATCTTGGGTGGCCATACAGGGCATGGCTCATAGCTCCATTGAGTTATCCAAGCCCCTTCATCATGACAAGGCCATTTAGGTATGACCTAAATCAAATCCCTTATGGTGATACAGTGGAGGTGACAAATAGATTCAAGGGATTATATCCGGTAGACAGAGTGCCTGAAGAACTATGGACAGAAGTTTATAACATTGTATAAAAGGCAGTGGCCAAAACCATCCCAAAGAAAAAGAAATGCAAGACGATAAAGTGATTGTCTTAGGAGGATTTTCAAATAGCTGAGAAGAGAAGAGAAGTAAAAGGCAAGGGAGAAAGAAGATATACCCAACTGAATGCAGAGTTCCACAGAACAGCAAAGAGAGATAAGAAGGCCTTCTTAGATGAACAATGCAAAGAAATAGAGGAAAACAATAGAATGGGAAAGGCTACAGATCTCCTCAAGAAAATTGGAGATATCAAGGAAACACTTCACGGAAGGGTGAGTGTGATGAAGGACAGAAATGGCAAGGATCTAACAGAAGCAGAAGAGATTAAGAAGAGGTGGCAAGAATACACAGAAGAATTGTACAAAAAGGTCTTAATGACCCAGGTAACTATGATTGTATGGTCAGTCACTCACTCACCTAGAGCTGAATATCCTTGAGTGTGAAGTCAAGTGGGCCTTAGGAAGCATTACTACAAACAGAGATAGTGGAGGTGATGGAATTCCAGCTGAGCCTATTTAAAATCCTAAAAAAATGATGATGTTAAAGTGCTGCAACAAAATTGGAAAACTCAGCAGTTGGCCATAGGACTGGTAAAGGTCAGTTTTCATTCCAATAAGAAGAAAGGCAAGGCCAAAGAGTATTCAAACTATCACACAATTGCACTCATTTCACATGCTAACAAAGTGATGCTCATAATTCTTCAAGCTAAGCTTCAACAGTACAGGAACTAAGAACTTCCAGATGTAGAAGCTGAATTTAGAAAAGGCAGAGGAACCAGAGATCAAATTGTCAACATCTGTTTGATCATAGAGAAAGCAAGGGAATTTCAGAAAAATATCTACTTCTGCTTCATTGACTATGCTAAAGCCTAAATAAGAGATGGGACTATCAGACCACCTTATCTTTCTCCTGAGAAAATGGTATTCGGGTCAAGAAGGAATAGTTAGAACCAGACATGGAACAATGGACTGGTTCAACACTGGGAAAGGAGTATGTCAAGGCTTTATATTGTCACCCTGCTTATTTAACTTTTATGCAGAATATATCATGTGAAATGCCATGCTAGAGGAATCCCAAAGTAGCATCACAATTGCCAGGAGAAATATCAATAACTACAGATATGCAGACAATACCACTCTAGTGGTAGAAAGGAAAGAGGAACTAAAGAGCCTCCTGATGAAAGTGAAAGAGAAGAATGAAAAAGCTGGCTTAAAACTCAACATTCAAAAAAATAAGATCATGGTATCTGGTCCATTACTTCATGGCAAATAGAAAGGGAAAAAGTGGAAGTAGTAAAAGATTTTATGTTCTTGGCCTTGAAAATCACTGTGGATGGTGACTGCAGCTACAAAATTAAACAACACTCTTTGGAAGGAAAGCTACAACAAGCCTAGACAGCATATTAAAAACAGAGATATCACTTTGCCAAGAAAGATCCCAAAGAAAAACCAAAGCTGTTTTTCCGGTAGTCATGTACAGATGTGGGTGTTGGACCATAAAGAAGACTGAGTGCCAAAGAATTGATACTTTCAAATGGTGGTGCTGGAGAGGACTCTTGAGAGTCTCTTGGACAGCAGGGAGATCAAACCAGTTAGTCCTACAGGAAATCAACCCTCAGTATTGTTGATTCAGGACTGTTGCTGAAGCTGAAGCTCCAATACTTTGGCCATCTGATGCAAAGAACGAACTTGTAGGAAAAGACCCTGATGCTAGGATAGATTAAAAGCAAAAGAAAAGAGGGCAACAGAGGACAACGAGATGGTAAGATAGCAACGCCGACTCAACGGACATGAATTTGAGCAAACTCTGGGAGATTGTGGAGGATGGAGTGGCCTGGCAGGCTACAGTCCATGGGGTCGCAAAGAGTTGGACAAAACTTAGCAACTGAACAGCAACAATGAAAGCAGGAAAAACCAAGTTTCCTTCTGTCTCTTCACTGCCACTTGACTATTTTTCTATTTTACTGTGTGCATTTATTGCTGTGTTAAAAATAAACATAATTTAAAAAATAAACTTGGTTTAATTTGAGCTGTTCAGTAAGCTGAAGTTTAGGAATCTTTTTGTGTGTCATTACTTCACAGTTTAGACCAGCAAAGGCAAAGATGCCCTTTTCTACACAATATAACACTGCATCTGGTATGGAGTTATCTCTTGTGTCAGGGAGTTAAATTTAATCACCTCTTTGCTGTCCTATTGTTATGAAGTGACAAAGTTAATGCAATTTATTCAGTATTCTGTTCCGTTATTAATGTGTCACTCAGAGTAAGGCTCTAATTTTGTGAAATAATTTTTGTTCTAGGTTTAAAAATCATCACTTCTGTCAGTTGGCTTGCCAAAAAAAAAAAAATCAGAAATTGGAATGAGACATAGTTCAGATCCAATTCCCTGAATTATTTTAATTCAGGGAGAACATTTTTTCTTGGTGAGAAAATTTGTTACTTTTCCCCTGAAAAAAGTGACAGAAACCTTAGTGGATGCCTAGTCCAGACTCTTAAGACATAGACACAGGTGGTGAGGAAGGTCAGAATTATGCGAGTATTGTGATGATGCTAAAGCAACCGGTTCTTCCAGTGACTCAATTTTCTAACTAACCAGCCCTATTTCTGTGCTTTGTATTTTGGCTCAGGTGGAGAGAGAACCTGGATCCTGTCCTTTGTTGTGCTCCACATGCCATGGGTGCCCAGTCAACTTTCATTATTTAGCAAATATTTACTTGGCTTCTCTAGTGCATGAAGACAGTGGGTTGAGTAAGCAGCCTGGTTCTCCCTTCTGAGAAAGAGAACACTGGGGTTTAATAAGACCTTTCTCTTCTGCTGCCCTTTGCAGGGTGGACAAATACTCCATGTGCCTAGGCAGAGACTGAGTGTTCATAGCAATTTATACCTGTCCATCAGCCCCTGGAGGGAGGAGAGCAATTCTTTAGAAAAACAATGGACTGTTGTCCCCTGGATGAACTCCCTTTTGTTCAAAGCATGGTTGCTGCAGCTTGTGGGGGAGGCGTGGGGTTTTGCACAAAGTACCAGACACATGGAGGTAAGCATGTGCCTTGGAGTCTTTATAGTTCTTGATGCTGCTGCTGCTGCTAAGTCGCTTCAGTTGTGTCCGACTCTGTGCGACCTCATAGACGGCAGCCCGCCAGGCTCCCCCGTCCCGGGGATTCTCCTGTTCTGTATGTGTGCCTGCCAATGGGCCAAAGCCAACTGCCTGATATAAACCCTCTCCCAGGCATTTTGGTTTGCAGGAGCAAAAGGGGGCAAAAATGATCACACAGAAAATAATGTCTTGCCTACAGTGAAGAATTGAAAGGAACTCCTGTTCAGATCTCTGTCCCTCTGCATTTTGACTGTGTGACTGGGGAAACATCTTGGGAAGAGCACAGGCAAACCTGGGTTCAGACCCCAGCTTCACACCTTATCCCAGATGACACTGCACAGGTCACTTACTGACTCTGAGCTGCAGTTTCTCCTACTTTGAGACGTAACATGTGTAGAAAGCTCCTGAAACACAGCAGGTATCCAATTAAAATTATTAAAGCTGTTAAAGTTATGTTTGTGGAACACCAGCAGGATTCAATATAAAACTTGCAGGCTGGAAAAGTGTCATCAAGACACTTGACATATTTTCTTTTCTGAAGAGATGATCATTTTCCCAACTCCTGTGAGCTCTGGCTCCTGACTGCTTGCAGATGCAGTGCAGATTTCTGGCAGAGACCTCTCTGTAGTCATTGTCAATAAGAGGTTATGTCCCATTTTAGCATCCTTCCCCGGACTTCTATCAACCAAACAAACGGATACTCCCATGAGCTGGAAACCAAGAGGGGGCCAATCTCTTTCTGCCTGGGAAGTACTTTTTGATTGTTACTAATTGGTATTTATCCTAAGCCTTCTTACAGCATCTTTCCGTCCACATCTTTTGCACAGGCTGAAACCCATCCTTACCACAGGAGAGAGTAACATACCCAGGAGGCAGGAAGAAGGCTGAGGGCCCTCCAGGCAGGAAGAGAGATGCAAACTGGTTCTAAAGGGTGGAAAGGGCTAGAGGGCAAAGGAAATTGCTGTTCAACTGGTTTACTGAATAGAAACTCCTCTGAACTTTCCTAAGAATTCTGCATGGAAAGAGAAAGAAAGCAGACACTTTCTCCAGAGCCTATCCATAAAGGGAAACTTGCAAAATAGTCAAGTTTATCTATGTTGTGGCTAGGTCAAGGCTGGGCCAAATGCCTCTGTTTCTAAGAACCCATGATATCCCAATGTTATGCACTCGTATGCAACAGGGATATTCATTCCTTGCAGCCCCAGCTCAGAGTGTGCTAATACGGTGGCCATCAACTCTTGTGGCACCCTGGTGTTCTTGAGGGTCCTGGGGAGTTGTGGGTTGGCAGGTGAGCACAGACAGGGCCAGCATCCCGCTCATGCCCTGATAAAGGGTTTCTAGGCTGAGATTCTGGCGTTCACAGCTCCTAGACACACACAGGACTCTCATGCATTTCCTTGGGGTCCACTTCCCCTGGCACTTTGGAGGCAGTGGGTCAACCTGATCCAACTCTCAGGAGTAGATGCCCCCAGACTCAGAGCCTTTCTCCTTATTTCCTCTTCAACTCCACCTCCTACCCTCATTTTCTTTTTTGGCCTCACTCTCAAAAGCCCCTATTCTTCTAATTCATTTTGTTTTTTAAACCATAAAAGGGCTTAATAGTTCCTCTAAAGAGCCTGATGGTTGATAATGGACTGGAAATTTTGTCCAACCGTTTGTGGGACAACCTAAAACTTGTTTGCCCTCATGTAGGGGCAGAGGGAACTCAATTCCTAGAAACAGATGTTGATTTTTTCCCAGAATAAAACAATGTTTCGCATCCTTTCTGATGAGTCATCACCTATCAGAGATGGACAAAAGGACTCTTTGCTAGAGTTAACAAAGCATAAACAAAATAGAAAACCTCAGTAAAATAAGTTCTTAATGGTCTAGCCTGCAAGCTAAGCTGTGAGTTACCTTGTACACATTTATGTAAATATCTCCTGCCCCTGTGAGAAGAGGAGCAAGGTATGTATCCTTCTCACTTTTTTCTGCCCCATGCTACTTGGCATGTCAGTTGTGCCTTTCAGCTGATAAAGAGTCCTCTTATATCTTTATTGCTGCTCCTTCAACTCTTTCATATGCTCTGAACTCAAGTGCCTCCACCATTTCGCTACCATTTCTGACATACTCTTTTGTATCTACAGCCCTCTACAAGTGAGGCCCTTGGAAGAAAGTTAAGCATTTCAGCTGTGATCTGTCCTGTCCAGAGCATGGACAAGGCCATAACATTAAAACCTCTGTAGAGATTAATACCAATCTGTTCATCTCTATCCTTACAATCACTCAAGCAGTTATACCACCTAATTATGGCTTTAATCCATATTTCTCCAGCTTGAGTATATTGAAATCATAGGAGATTTTGATAAATGTTGCTAAAGTACCAAAATACTGAAAATTATAGCTCCCTGGTCTTCTAGAATCATGTATTGTCAGGTATGATTCTATCTGTAAGAGTTAAACAAGACAGGAATTTATTTTGCTCTGATGTAAAAATTCAAGTTGGTATACTAGCTCTGCTCCAAGGGATTGTCAGGGATATAGTCTCTTGTTGCTGACCCACACTTACATACTGTCCTCATCTGCATGGTCCAAAAGGACCCACCCATCCACATTTTGGCAAATAACATGCATCTTTGTTTGGGGGGCATGACTCAGAAAAGGTGTACTTTGCTTTTGCTCACAGCCATTGGTACAACTTGGTCCATGTTCTAAACCTAGCTGCAAGTGAGGCTAGGAAATTTATTTTTTTTAAGGTAAGCTAAATAAAGTCCCCTACTCTCAAGATGCCCATGTCCTAATCCACAGGACCTGTGAATGTGTTACCTTATGTAGCAAAAGGACTTTGTATATATGATTAAGTTAAGGAAGCTGAGATGTGGAGATTATCACTGATTATTCAGGTAAGTCCAATGTATTAAAAAAGGGTCTTTAATTTTTATTTTTTAATTTTATATTGGATTATAGTTGACTTTGAAAAAAAAAAAAAAGGCAACTCAGTCCAGTATTCTTGCCTGGGAATTCCCATGGACAGAGGAGTCTGATTGGCTACAGTCCATAGGGTCACAAAGAGTAGGACTGACTTAGTGAGTAAACCATCACCACATAGTTGACTTACAGTGTTGTTTTAGTTTCAGGGATATAGCAAGTGTACAGTTATAATATATCTATTCTTTTCCAGATTCTTTTCCCATACAGGTTACTACAGAGTGCTGAGCAGAGTTTCCTGTCCTATACAGTAGGTCCTTGTTGTTTATCTGTCTTAAGTGCATGCATGCGTGCTAAGTCACTTCAGTTGTGTCCAACTCTTTTCGACCCCACAGATTGTAGCCTGCCAGGCTCCTCTGCCCATGGAATTCTCCAGGCAAAAATACTGGGGTGGGTTGCCATGCTCTCCTCCAGGGGATCTTCTGGACCCAGGGATTGAATCCACACCTCTTATGTCTTCTGCATTGAAAGACAGGTTCTTTACCATTAGCACAACCTGGGAAGCCCCTATCTTAAGTATAGCAGTGTGTATATATCAATCCTAATTTCCCCAAAGGGTCCTTTTAAGAGAGATACATGAAAGGCAGAAGGCAGAGGATGAAAGCAGAGGTCACTGAGAGGGAGAAAGATTTAAAGACGTTATGCTGGTAGTTTTGAAGATGAAGGAAGGGGCCACAAGCCAAAGAATGCAGGCAGCCTGTACAAGCTAGAAAAGGCATGAAAGAGAAAGTGTTAGTCATTCAGCCATGTCTTTGCTACCCCATGGACTATAGCCTGCAAGGTTCCTTTGTCCATGGAATTCTCCAGACAAAATACAGAAATGGGTTGCCATTCCTTTCTGCAGCGGATCTTTCCAACCCAGGGATCAAATCCAGGTCTTCTGCATTGCAGGCAGATTCTTTACCATCTGAGCCACTAGGGAAGCAGAAAAGGCATATAAATAGATTTATCTCCTAGAACTTCCAGAAGAAATGCAGCTCCGCTGATCCATTTAAACTTCTGGCCTCCAGAACAGAATAAGTTTGTGTTGATTTAGACCACTAAATTTGTGGCAATTTGTTATAGTGGCAGCAAGAAACTAACATAGTATCTATTTGCTCTGCTGAAATTTCTGTTACTTTGGAAAAAGGCAAGGCTAGATATTGGGAGATAACTAGAAGTCTCTACAGCAAATTTTTTCAGGGCGGTGGGGGGTAGGGGGCGGATAGTCTTAATCCACTTCTAAAATTCACTTCTTTCTCTCCAGAAGTCGACACACATTCTTCTGAAAATCCCATTGTTTACCTTGCTTGGGCTCACTGTTAAACTCAGAGGCTGTATGTAGTTCTAGGAATCCTTTCCGTTTCTGAAAACAATTTCGTCTTTCAGTCCTCTAGATAGCCAACTAGAGTTTAACTACTTACCTGTTCTTTTGGTGTAAGTTGTAGGAGCTCAAGCTCTGAAGTCAATTAAACCATTAGGGTGCTCACGCGCCTCGGAGCACCTATCCCCACCTAGGAATGGTCATTCACCCTTTCAGTAGGGGGATCATCTCCTTGAGACAGAGTTCAGAAACAACATAGGTGCTGAGTTCTGCTTTCTTTATGTCATCTCCCAGCAGTGTACCTTCAGCATTCTGCAACAAACTTGGAAGTTCTGGCTTAAATTGCCTTCGATGATGTTAGATCACCTCCACAGGCCTATGAAGGCCTGAGCCATTGCTGCTCTGTATTGCCCAACCGAAAAAATGCAAAGGATGCAGATTTCTCCAATAGCTCTCTTAGCAATTGCTTGACTGCTTTTCAAGAGAGATCAAGTGCTCATGTTTCCAGGCCTCCAGCCCTGTTAGGCCTCCGCTCCCTATTCCAGCAGTAGTTCTGGGGTTGCTAGAACTGATGCACTGCTTACCTTGGCTCACCCAAGATCTGCTGTTTCTTCTGAGAGCCATTTGCTCTCAGAAGAAACAGCCTATGGGATGACAGCCAGGATAATAGGAGAATCAAATAATTCTAAGGCTTAAGGTTTCCAACAGATGAGCACATCTCTGTTCTTTCTCCTCACCTGCTCCGTGTTCTCTTTGCCAACCCTCTCCCTGCCCCAGATTCATTGGCAGTCAAGGCAGGAGCCAACTGCCTACCGAGTGTCCTCATTAAAATGCACCGCTCCTGCTAATTAGGAGCCAAGGTTCTCCCACGGTGGGCTTGGCCTGGGTACTGCCATTATCTTCATAAATAGACTCTTTACTTTGCAAATGGTGCTGTCATAGCCAGGCATTCCCGACCTGGCAAATGCTCTGTGCATTCTTAAGTGGAGCAGGGAATGTGTTAGCAAGAGAAGGCAGAGGCATTCACGCTGAAACAGGGGCTCTGTCCTGACTTCACCCCGCTGTCTGGGCAGCAGGCAGCCAACACAAGGGCTGAATCTGTGTAGACAACCACGATGTGCAGGAACCATATGGCCCAGATTTTCTGGGCGATCTTATTTCTCCTCATTTTAATCTTTATAGTACAGGCAACTTTTAAAATGCACAAATATATATATTTTTAAGTTATCCAATTGCTTTACCTTTTAAAAGACCATTCCTATCAATACATTCACAAATGGGGGAGAGGTGAATCAGAATAACTTCTTGGTCTCCCCAAAATGCCTTATGCAATCTTCTGAGAATGTGTTTACTTATTTATTTTCTTTCACCTTTACAACCTCTCTCTGGGAGGACTTTCCTGGTAGTCCAGTGGTTAAGAAGATGCCTTCCAAAGCAGGGGACGTGGGTTCCATCCCTGGTCAGGGAACTAGATCCCACATGCCACAGTTAAAGATCCCCCGTGACTCAACGAAGACTGAAGATCCTGTATGCTGCAATTAAGACCTGGCACAGCCAAGTAGATAAATAAAAATAAATATTTTTTAAAGGAGAATTTCAGTTTAAAAATATAAAATAAAACCATGATTTTGCTGCCTGTCTGAGGCTTCCCTGTCATTTCCAGTGCTGGTTCTTCTGGGTCTGACTTGACTCCCTCAGTGAAATGTGACGTCTCCTTTTTTCTGCAGCGTCAGCATATTTGTTTCTCTCTCTTTTGTGCCATCTATTTCTGAAACGCCAACACTGTGCCAGGTCTCATCTTGAGCACTTTATACCTGTCACCTCTAATCCTTACAACGAACTTGCATTATGAACCAATTATGTGTTATACCTATTTTTTTTTGTATGAGAAAACCGAGGCTCACTGACATCAAGAAACTTGTCCAGGGATATCTCTTAGCAAGAAGCAGAGCAAGGCATGAAGCTGAGTTGCAGTTCATAGGGACCTAGGTTGCAGACTCTGAAATGGAAGATTCTGTCTCTATCATATCAGCATTTTCTTTCTGCCTGGGGCACTTAAGAGTAATGAATTGAGGAAACATAGTCCTTGATTATAACCTAATTAGGGGGATAAAAACATGTCTTCAAGAAAAATAGCTATATTAATAGTTGTTGTTTAGTTGCTAAGCCTGACTTTTTGTGATTGGATGGACTGTAGCTCACCAGGCTCCTCTGTCCATGAGATTTCCCAGGCAAGAATACTGGAGAAGGTTGCTATTTCCTTCTCCAGCGTACCTTTCTAAACCAGGGGTCGACCCGTGCCTCCTGCATTGGCAGGAGCCACCTGGGAATTCCATATTATTAAGAAGATAGTCTAAAATGTAGCTGGTACAAGCATTATATGTTTTGCAGGTGAACTTACATTGTGCAAAGTTTATTATTAAACGGTTTGTGTGATTGATTCAGTTACAGGGCAAGTTGTTAGCCTTCCCCCTGATACTACAGTATTGTGTTAATTTCAGGTGGGAAGCATAATGAGTCAATACCTTAAAGATTATATTCATTACAGGTTATTACAAGATAATGGGTATAATTCCCTGTGTGTGTGAACCACCTCAACATCTTGTTAGAATGAAGATTCTGATGCACGTCGGGGATGGGACCTAAATCTGCATTTAAAACAAGCTCCCAGGTGATGTTACAGCTGCTGGTCTGCTGCTCACACTTTGAATATCAAGACTGTAAGAGAGTCTACTAAGAAACTATAATCAGAAGACTGTGGGGCGAGGGAGGTGGGGGGAGGAAGAAGTGGTAGGAGGGGCCTGGGGGATGGTGGTGGAGATTAGAAACCAGAAAGGATTAGAAATGGGAGAAAAGTGCAGGGAACATTTCGCTGCTGGTTGGTGTCTCTCACACACAGGTCCCCATGTTTTTCCCTGTGTTGAACTTTGCCTGCAGATTTCACTGACACACTTTTGTTTATCCTTTAAAATAGCTCAGAGGTCACTTCCAGAAAACTCTGCTGAGTGTCCAGGCTGAGTGTCCACGTAAGTTCATGATGGTCAGCGCACACCTCCTCCTCTCTATCTGCTTCCCCACCTGCTGTCAATCCCTGGAAGTCAAGGAGTGTGTATTAAAGGTCTGACACATGATGGATGATGGATGCTGTCTAATAAGGGAGTTTATGAATGGAGACCTAGGGGTGGGTGGTGAGAAGGTGATAGTATAGCACTAGAGAGAGGAAAGAAACAAAGCTAGGGCAGTGAAGGAGTTCTGTTTCCGTCATCTGTCACCACAATAAGATTATGTAAGAAACAACCCCCAAACCCAGTAACTTACACTATGAGAAACAGTATGGGGTTTCCTTAAAAAGCTAAACTTAAAGGTACTATATGATACAGCAGTCCCACTCCTGGGCCATATATCCAGAAAAAGCAAGAACTCTAATTTGAAATGATAACACATGCACCCCGGTGTTCATACCAGTACTATTTACAGTGGCCAAGGCGTGGAAGCAAACTAAGTGTCCGCCAACAGATGAACAGGTCAAGAAGACGTGGTGCACAGATACAGTGGGATATTACTCAGCCACGAAAAAGGCAAAAGAATGCCATTGGCAGAAACATGAGTGGACCTACAGACTATCATCCTAAGCGAAGTAAATCAGACAGAGAAAGACAAATATCATGAAGTGTCACTTATATGTGGAGTCTAAGAAATAGTACAAATAAACTTATTTACAAAAGAGAAATAGACTCACAGACAGAATACAAACATGGTTACCAAAAGGAAAAGGAGAGGGGGATAAATTAGGAGTTTGTGATTAGCAAGCTTGGGATAACATACTATTAATATATACAAAATAGATAAACAACAAGGACTTACTGTATAGCACAGGGAACTATATTCAGTATCTTGTGAGTGAGTGAAGTTGCTCAGTCATGTCTGACTNATGGTTACCAAAAGGAAAAGGAGAGGGGGATAAATTAGGAGTTTGTGATTAGCAAGCTTGGGATAACATACTATTAATATATACAAAATAGATAAACAACAAGGACTTACTGTATAGCACAGGGAACTATATTCAGTATCTTGTGAGTGAGTGAAGTCGCTCAGTCGTGTCTGACTCTTTGCAACCCCAGGCTCCTCCCTCCATGGGATTCTCCAGGCAAGAGTACTGGAGTGGGTTGCCATTTCCTTCTCCAGGGGATCTTCCCGACCCAGGGATCGAACCCGGGTCTCCCGCATTGGAGGCAGGCGCTTTAACCTCTGAGCAAGTAATAATAAAAATACATATAAACCCATCTGGCCCCTATAAGAGAAAAGAATCTGAAAGAATATGCATTATTTTCTGAACCCAAGGAGATGCTCAAGTGTCAGCAGTCAATTGACAGGCTGACTCGGCTGATCTTGCTGGGCTCTGTCCCACAGTGGGGACCGCTGCTCAGGTCCATGTGGTCTCATCACAGCCGTTAACCCATGTTTGGGCTCATGTCCAAGGTAGGGTTCCAAGAGAGAGAAAGAAGTGTGCAAGGCCTCTTGATTTTTAGGCCTGGACATGAGATATGGCTACTTTTGCTTCATTTTATTGGCCAAAGCAAGGCAAAAGGCCAGTTCTGAGTCAAAAAGTTGGGCAGTAGACTCTACCTCTTGATAAGATGAGCTGCAAGTCAGAGTAAGTGTGTGACAACATGAAGAGGAATAATTGGGCGTCACTTGGGGGATCAACTGTCATCATTTTAAATTGACTCACACTCTTTGACTGTTTGTAAGAATATGCAGATTCCAGGGCACCCTAGCAGTGGGTCTTGACCTTCACACTGTCACCATCAGAAGATAGTGGGGCTGAAAACATAGCCACTCTCCATTATTTGCACATCAGTCACTCAAGGCAAATGTTCTTTCCCAGAATGGATTCTTAACTGCTTCCTCCTACTGTCCAGCTGGTGTGTACGTTCATATAATTCAGATTTGGCCTAAAATTAGGGTGAGCAAAATACGATTAGAAAGGCAAATTTGTTGGAAAAAAAAAATGAAACCAAACTAAAACTAGATATAAATACTTCAATATTTAGCTTCATTTGGATTACATGTGTCCCTTCAAGTTTCAGTTGTTAGTGTACATATATATTTTAATTCAATGTTTTGAACAGGTAACCCATAAACTAAAGTATAAAAGGCTATAGGTGAATTCTCCCTCATACCTTATATACCCATGTGTGTATACACATGGGTATACACACACACACCACCAAATAGTGTTTTTTCAGAAGCAAACAATGTTATTATTTAAAAATGTTCTTTCAGGAATGCACATGTAATCAGATATAAACAAATGCATACATATGTCATTTCCTTGATTCTGCATTTTGCTTTTATTTTTCAATTAACATCACATTCATAAACATTTTTTGCCAAATCAGGACACACAAACTTTTCCTTTTGTAGGACTGCATCATTTTCCACTGTATCCTTTCTCATGTAATCAGCCTTTCATTGACAGGCATTTGATTTGTTTCCTTTCTTTTTCTCTTGCAGAATTAAATCTTGAGATGATTTGTGTTAGCACAGCAATGAATTCCAAAGTTTGGCCTTATGAATGGATAGATGACAATGACTGCTCTCTTTCTTCTGTTCTGATTGGAGTCTTTGTCTTGGTTTGTAACCTTGCAACATTTAAAAACAAACAGAAAATCCCATGAAGATGTTGGTTTGGGCCTGTGCCCAGGATTTATGGAACCTGATGTTCGAAGTGACCTCTAGAGGAAGGCATGGGGGATTGTGGAGAGAGAGTGAGTGAGCTGAATGATATGATTAAAAATACAGTCGGTTCTGTTGCATTTTTAAAGGGCTGTTGAGAACTGTTTAGGGGAAACGCCAGTTTGTTCAAGCGTCCCTTTGTGCTTAAGAGCTTTTCCACATTAGCCAGCTCTGCTTTCTCCAGTCAGCATTTTCTGTGCCAGAGGGTGAATTGGAGATGTGCAGAGCTGATGTCCTGAAAAAACTATGGTATGGCCTTGAGAGCTGGACTCTTATGGGTCCCTGAACAACTCAGAACAGTCTAAGTGCCACAGTCCCCATTTAAGATCAGCTCATCTCACTGATTGATCCAGAGTCGTGACATGCCAATTGTCTCCAAATGTGAGCCTAGTGCACCTGCTGCCTCAGAGTCACTCCAGATGTGTTGTGAAGAACAGATTCCTGGGCTCCAGCTCATCAGACCATGGAACCAGCTCCTCTGGAATCCCTAATAAGCTCCCTAGGTAACTCAGAAGCATCATCAGACCTGGGAAGTCTACCAAGGCATCAGTGCAGATAAACATTTCTGCATTTAGAAACCAGGAAGCTCAGGCCTTGCAGACTCTATATGTGGGACACGCCAAATGTTCTGTGCTCCATCAGCCTCATGCTCAGACATGGAAAAGGCTTACTGTTCCCTCTGGCTTTAAAGGGATCAAATGTGAACTTCTGGCCCCACCTGGCTCTTCGTCAGTCATGACGAGGACCCTGAACGGGACTCTGAAATCGTGATTTATGGGGAACCATGCTGTAAGGCACTGCTGACTCAAGTGCCCACCCAATTCTCCCCCCACCCCCGCTTGCCTTGTGGTAATAGACACGAGCCCTTCAGAGTAAGCAAGCAGTGGTCCCCTTGGTGGAAGGGGGGAGGTTAGATCAGGTGCTGGGGCTGGTCAGGCTGGCAATGAAGCTAATTGGAAGAAGCTAGATAAGGTTGGGCAGAGAGGTGGCCCTGCCCAAGGAAGAGCAGCTGCCTTCTCAAAGAAGAGACTTAGGGCATTGGGTAGTGGTGGAGGAGGGGAGGAAAGGAGACTTGGGTTCCCTCCCCGCAGCACAGGCTCACACTCCAGGGAGAACTGTCTGGTCTTAAAGTTCAGAGTCTATTTAGGAAGCTCTGGGACTTCTGTGGGGGTCAAGTGGTTAAGACTTTGCCTTCCAATGCAGGGGTCTTCCCAGGTGGTGCTAGTGGTAAAGAATCTGCCTGTCAGTGCAGGAGACATAAGAGATGCAGGTTCAATCCCTGGGGTGGGAAGATCCCATGGAGGAGGGTATGGCAACCCACTCCAGTATTCATGTCTGGAGAAGCCCACAGACAGAGGAGCCTGGTGGGGTACAGTCCATAAAGTGGCAAAGAGTTGGACACGACTGGAGTAACTTCGCACACACACATGCAGGGGTTGCAGGTTTGATCCCTGCTTGGGGAGCTAAGATCCCCCATGCCTGGGGACCAAAAAAACAAAACATAAAGCAGAAGCAATATTGCAACAAATAAAGGCTTTAAAAATGGTCCACATAAAAAAGTCTTTTAAAAAAGGAAAAAAGAAGCTCTGCTTTTCTAGAGGGAGATAGGCCATATGTGTGTCCAGCCTTGAAAGGGAACTGTTCTCTCTGGGGGTGAACTGTCAAGGTTGGCCATTCTCCCCTACTTGCGTTTTCATGTACGTGAGACAGATCTTCCCACTTCTGCTTGAATGCACTACGGGTTTAATTTCCAAACTCCAACCAGGATTCTGGAGAAGCAGGCATTAATACTTTGCTATTTCAGGATGGAGCTGTGCAAACAAAGCTTCTAACAGTCAAAAGCAGTTTCTCAAAGTTTTATTTGTGCTCTGAGCATAGTTGCTTCTCAATAAATATCTGGCAAATTAATGACAGCAGATCAAGTAAGTGATATCTAGATATAGAAATATACCCCCTCCTATGATGAAGACATGGTAATGTTCTTATATTTTTCAATATCCTGAATCCACAATGATTTGCAGTAATCCTTGGTGCTTTGAAAATATTCCACTTATGTGAAGGAAAAAATGGATAAAGGATTCATATGAAAATGTCTTCATGGATTAAGGAATTTTAGGTAAGTACTTCAGAGAGACTAAGAGAACATATTCTAAACCCTGTTTCTCTGAGCGTCAAACTCTGGTTAAGCCCAAAGCAACTAGGAATGCCTTGACTCTACAGTGCCTTATAGTTCATATCTAGGGCTTAGGTAACTGACAGTAACAATTTGGACTAATGACAAATTTTTGTCTTATTGAGTTGGATATGAAAGGGATTTGGGGAGATGTGGAAGAGGGGAAAAGGAGGAAAAAGACAAAGGCATTCCAAAGAGAAAATGCTGTATACATAGGGAGAGCAAGGGAGGGAGGAATGTAGTAATTAACACAAGAAATGGGGCTGAGGTTGTGAGGATGGGGAGATAAAGACAAAAACAGAGAGTTATCAGTGTAACTGATCTTTTTAAGGAAACAACTTTTGGTTTTTCTCTATTGGCTTTTTGTTTCCAATGTAATTGATTTCTGCTCTTATCTTTATTAGGATAATAATAAAGATTATTATTGTGTCTTTTCTGTTGTGTCCTTGCTCTTAAGTTGCTCCCAGGTTTTTTTCTTTTGTTTCAACAATTGTGATGCATCTTGGTATGGATGACTTTGGATGTTTACTTTTGTGAGTTTGCTGAACTGCTTGATTTTATACACTAATGTTGTTTTGTTTAGTCTCTAAGTTGTGTCTGACTCTTTGCAACCCCATGGGCAGAGGAGCCTGGTGGGATTTGCGACCCCATGGGCAGAGGAGCCTGGTGGGCTCCTCTATCCACGGGATTTCCCAGGCAAAAATACTGCAGTGGGTTGCCCTTTCCTTCTCCAGGGGATCTTCCGGACCCAGGGATTGAATCCAGTCTCAAGCATTGGCAGGTGTGTTCTTTACCACTGAGCCGCCAGAAAAGCCCCTATGCATTTATTTGTTGTTCAGTCACTAAGTCATGTCCGATTCTTTGTGACCCTATGAACTGCAGCATGTCAGGCTTTCCTGTCCTTTGTTATTTACCGGAGTTTACTCAAACTCATGTCCATTGAGTCAGTGATACCATCCAACCATCTCATCCTTCTCCTGCCCTCAATCTTTCTCAGCATCAGAGTCTTTTCCAATGAGTTGGCTCTTTGCATTATTGGCCAAAGTATTGGAGCTTCAGCTTCAGCATCAATCCTTCCAGTGAATATTCAGGGTTGATTTCCTTTAGGATTGACTGGTTTGATCTCCTTGCTGTCTAAGGAAATCTCAAGAGTCTTCTCCAGCACCACAATTCAAAAGCACCACAATTAATATCTTTCACCAAATTAGGAAATTTTGGGCCATTATTTCCTCAAATGACTTTTGTGCACTGCATTCTTTATAGGACTCCAATGACATCAATATTAGACCTAAAAATGTCCAATGACATTTGGCAATGTCCCATATGTCCCTGGGGAACTGCTGTTTTGTTTACTTTTTCCAATTTTTTTCTTTACTGTTATTGAGATTGGATGATTCTACTGATCTATTTTCCAGTTCATTCATTCTTTCTTCAAACATCTCCATTCTTCTATTTTAAGATATAATATATAAAATGTATCCCATCTATGCATTAAAAAATTAGTTATTATATTATCTAATTCTAAAATTAACATTTGGTTCTTTATTTAATATCTTCTAGTTCTTTACTGAGACTTTCTACGTTTCCATTTGGTTCAAGAATATTCAACCTTCTTGGAAGGTTTTTTATAATAGTTGCTTTAAGTCTTTGATTATTCCAACATCTATATCATCTTACTGTTGACATCTGTTGGTTACCTTTTCTTCTGCAATTTGAGATTTTTCTGATTCATTGTATGCCAAGTAGTTTTAGACTATTCTGGACATTTTCAATATTATTCTATGAGATCCTAGGTCTTATTTATATCCTGTGAGGAGTATTGATACTTCTGTTTTAGTAGTAACCAGCTTGGCTGGGCTCAGGACACATGTTCCAACTACATACTTCTGTGTGTGTGGTTCCAATGTCAGTTCCATTTTCAAAGCCTTTGTAGTGTTACTCAGATTCCTCAGTGTCCTCCCATGTAAGGACCCTGTGGTCAGTCTGGGATGGGGGCAGTGGTCTCTCCCATAGTTCAGTTTTCAAAGTCTTTAGTATATTGCTTAGGATCAGATTCATGCATGTCAAGCTTATGGGTGAGCTCAGGAATTCATCAACAATATCCCTAGGTCCTCCTTCTCCATAACCTCCTCATTACTTTCTGGGGCTCCACTTCTCATTCCTTTAGTCAGAAAGTTGGGGCTTTAATTTCCTTGTTCTGCTGTGTACTTTCACAAGGGCACCTAAATCTGGGTCCAGGCAGCAGGAGAACAAGAGAGATAGTAATAGCAATGGGGGGACATCCCCTGGAGACCACAGCTTCTCAAATCAGAGTGGGAAGTCCCTCTTCTCATGATTTTAGATGCCCAGCAGCCCCTCTGCTGCCATGCCACCATCGCCTCAGGATCTTCTGGGGTCTGGGGCAAAAAGAAGAGAGGAGGAAAAATGGACCATTTTCTCTACTCCCCCTAAGCATTAAGGAGTCTCCTTTCTGTTTGATGAGCTGGAAGTGGAGGCTTCTCCTGGAACTCTATCCATGTCTCTTTCTCACTTCCAGTTTTCAGACTGCCTTGAGTTCAGCCAGCAGACACCAAGGGGAACAAATGGGAGGAGGAGATTCATTTCTGGTTCTCTGGTACTTCAAATTCCGGTCTTCTTTCCCAAGCCACCTGCCATCATTTTTTTCAGCTACCCCACGCATTCTTTTTTAAGTGGAGGCTTCTCCTGGAACTCTATCCATGTCTCTTTCTCACTTCCAGTTTTCAGACTGCCTTGAGTCCAACCAGCAGACACCAAGGGGAACAAGTGGGAGGAGGAGATTCATTTCTGGTTCTTTGGTACTTCAAATTCTGGTCTTCTTTCCCAAGCCACCTGCCATCATTTTTTTCAGCTACCCCATGCATTCTTTTCAGTTCTTATAGCTGCCTTCAGTGGGAGAGATGAGGTAGAGTATGCTTGCTCCATCTTCATGCCTCTGTTTTGCTTTGCAAGAATTCCACTTAACTCTGCTCCACAACTTATAAACTAACAAAAGAGGTTTTTAACTTTTACTTTATTTCATTCAGAGAAGAGTGTACAAAAACCAAAATCACTACAAAGAAGCTTATCTATTAAGGAAAGCAACATATGTCTGGCTTCTTCATTTTTTACTTTACTTTGTTTCCTCCTTAAGATCATGGGCAAGAGAAATCAAAGATAGACCCTGGTTCCCATGCACTTTACATAGCTGCTGAGAAAACTGTCTGTGATGCCTTCAGGTGCTTATAGCATGAAGTAAGCCTAGGACTTGACCTCAGAATTGTGGTTTAGGAAAATAGCTTATTGTCCAAACAGAGAAGTCTTTCATAAATGCCTCGGGGTTTAACTGCACTTCACAGAAAAACCCTAACGATCTTGCTTTCTCATAACTTTTTGAAAAGACACAGTGGATTGCCAAGACCAGTACGTTCTTCATCAAGGACTTCTGAGGAGATGAGATGTAATTTGCTCTTTTGCTGGCCTTACTGGGGAGGGTGAATTCCAGGGAGTGATGTATGTTTCCTGTAAATGCAGCAAGCCATTGTGGAACAGAATTTCTTCAGATATTGTCAGTGGGAGCATAATTTGGGTCAATGAATCATAGATTCTAGTTGGTAATCTACCACAGACAACACTAAGAATGCTATTCCGGTGGGAAAAATTGGAAAAAGACACTCGTTACTAAACAGCATGGCGTGAGGGCAGGAGGGGAAGAAAAATGGCCAATCTGCCCAATAGGCTGAAGACTTGATTTCAACCAGTTAGTCGCTGAGCAGGCAGGGTGGTTGTTCTCCACCCCCCCCGCCGCCACCCCCCCGCCCAGGTGGTGGGAGTAACTATGAAGCCAGAACACAGACTGCACAGCCACAAAAAACAGAGACATGACCCTCGTAAGTCCCCTGAGCCCCTCAGACGACCGCCTCTGTTCAGGTCATCAACACGGAGACTTGTCCCTTGGAACAAATCTATGGCTATTACATGCAACGGTCTCATACTGTCCTTCTGCAGGCTACAGAAAGGAGCCAGTCCAGAGGCTGGCTTTAGCTGCCCTTCTTTTTGCTTCACAAAATTCAGATGAAGCTGTTGGTGGTGGTGGTGGTGGAAGTTGGGGGAGGCGCAGAGCAGTAGGATAAGTGCACATAAGGATGATTCGTTCCTTGTTACCGTCGCTGTTTAGTCATTAAGTTTCATGCAACTCTGTGACTCCATGGGCTGTAGCCCACCAGGCTCTTCTGTCCATGGGATTTCCCCGACAATACTAGAGTGGGTGGCCATTTCTAGAGTGGGTTGCCATTTCCTCCTCCAGGGGATCTTCCCGACCCAGAGATCAAACCCACGTCTCCTGCATTAGCAGGTGGATTCTCTACCACTGGGCCACCAGGAAAGCCCTGATTTGTTCCTTAGATGAGGCCTTCCCTCAAAACAATGTCATCCCCTTTATAAGTGAAGAGACAGAATGAACAGTAACAACCCCAAGTCTCAGTTATTCATTCCAGGAGTGAAACCTAGGAGCCTTCACTTGAATGACCTTCTGTTTAGTTCATTAGGGTCCCGGAGGAAGAGAAGAATTTTACTTGAGGGCTTACACACAACCAAGGTCAGACAGTTCGTCTTTACCCTCTGCCACCAGCCTGTCCACCAGCTAGTCCTTGGGAGATTTGTACAAGGGGAGTCGCGGTTCTTCGTTTCCGACAAGGACAGACAAGAAGACTGCAGTTTCACTGCGGCAGAAGGGGTTTGGAATACATGTGAGAAAGAACTGTTAGACTCCGAGCATCTTGAGATGGAGGAATAAGGGACGGGGAGGGCAGCAGGCATCTTTCTAGATTTTAGAGACAGCTCTCCTTATGGGGTGGCTGACAACAGTCCTTACGGGACAAACTGCCAGAATCCAGGCTTCCAGTGTCCCTGGAGGCTCAGTGGTGAAGAATCCACCTGCCAGTGCAAGAGACATGAGTTCGCTCCCTGGTCCAGGAAGATCCCACGTGCTGAGCAGCGTGTGCACCACAACTATTAAGCCCGGGCTCTAGAGCCCGGAAGTCAAAACTGCTGAGCCCACGTGCTGCCACTACTGAGGCCCATGTGCCCTCGCGCCCATACTCCGCAACAAGAGAAGCCACTGCAATTAGAGGCCCAAGCATGGCAACTACAGCGTAGCCCCTACTTGCCACAACTAGAGAAAAGCCCATTAGCAACGAAGACACAGGACAGCCCAAGGCAAAAAAAAAAAAAAAAAGAATCCAGGTCTCTGATTCCACCCTTTCTATTCTCATTCTTCTGACTATAAAGAGGGTTCTGATTCTGGCCCTCGATGCAGTTTCTCCACCAGGACTGCTGAGGCAGACAGCTTTTGTCTGGAGGGTCTCTGCTCTCATGAGACCCCAGTACGTAGGGATTCTCTGGTCCACATGGGGAGGGAAAGAGAAACAACTTTTTCTCATTATGAGCAATTGCCTCCCTCTCATAAGAGAAGAGTTACTTAGGTTTCTCCAGGAGGAAAGAAACAACACGTTCCCAAATTTAAAAGACATTCTTAGCACTAGACCAGCAGCAATATCCTAGGGTTGGGCTTCCTAAACATGGTCACCCATTAGAATCCCTGGGGACTTTGGGCACAATCCTAACTCAGTTAAGCCAGAAGTTCTGGTTGGTAGAGTTATGGGTTGGTTTGTTTGTTTGTTTGTTTTTAAAGCTCTTGGAAAGAGCATCCAGGGTTGAAAAACACCATTCAAGGAGTACAGTTAACACCCAGTGGAGACGGGGGCGACAGAGGATGAGATGATTGGATGGCATCATCGACTCAATGGTCATGAGTTTGAGAAAACTCTGGGAGACAGTGAAGGACAGGGAAGCTTGGCATTTTGCAGTTCATGGGTTCACAAAAAGTTGGACACAACTGAGTGACTGAACAAACTAGTAGTTCAAACATGATACTGGACCAAGGGAAGGGAGTACAAAATGTCCCATGCGTCTCTGCAGTTTACTTCCATTCAGTGGCTCTGTGGGAGGATTAGAGCCCCAGGCATTATACTGTGAAGACAGGTGGCTGGCTGGCTGGCAGGCAGCCCCGTTCATAGCCCTGTTTCAGGAGCCCAGGAAGGCAGACTCCTAGAACAAAGTCTTGAAGGCTCCCTACAGGGAGCAGGAGGATGTGAGTCTATTGTGAGGGTAGGTGGCTCCGTGCTGCTAGTCACAAGCTGTTCCTCCATCTCCAACCCTCAAAGGGAAGAATGTGTAACAGTTGTCCTCTGTAAAACAGAGACATGGCTTCTGTGAAGACGTAGTGGCTGGGAACTTGTAGGGGCAGCCGAGTGCAGGAGTTACAATTACAGTTCCAGATCTGGACCAACCTAAGGTCAAAGTCCTACCATGTCCTAGCTTCATGCTTGTAGGCATATTTCTTAATTGCTTTTAGTTTTGATTGTCTTATCTATAAAAGTGAAAGACAATGAAGCCACTCAGTGGTGTCCTACTCTTTGCGACCCCATGGACTGTAGCCTACCGGGCTCCTCCATCTATGGGATTTTCCAGGCAATAGTACTGGAGTGGGTTGCGTTTCCTTCTCCAGGGGGTCTTCCTGACCCAGGGGTCGAACCCGGGTCTCCCACATTGTAAACAGACGCTTTACTGTCTGAGCCACCAGGGAAGTCCTTTCTTATCTATAAAATGAAGGTAATAATAGTGACTACCTCGTATGGTTGTGATGATTCAGGGAAGTAATGAATGTAATACTTGAGATAAGGCATTCAATAGAAAGTACCTGTATTTCCCTTGTTGGGGTGGGCATTGCCATGGGGGTGGTGATGGTGGTAGAGGAGGGGGAGGTTTCCTCCACAACAGAGTGGTGACACAGGGTGTGAAGGAGGAGGTGGGAGAGAAAGGCATTGGCCAGGACACCAGGCTGGCGCTGGTGGTCTCTGCCCACATCAAGGGGCATGCTCATTGGGCCTTCACAGCTCCTGCATTTTTTTTTTCCCAGCTGCACCAGGCATGTGTGATCTTAGCTCCCTGACCAGGGGTTGGACCAAGCCTTCTGCAATGGAAGCATGGAGTCTTAACCACTGGACCACCAGAGAAGTCCCACAGCCCCTGCAGTTGATAGGGAAGGAGGACACCTCTCGGTGTGGGGGCTGCGCAGCCCAAGTCTAGATGCTCAACCTTAAGAGCTAGTGACATTGTCACCTACGTGTTTGTCCTCTTCATTAGCCCTGGAGATTCTGAGACAGAAAGCTGATGGTGGAGCCAAGGAATCTATTTCTTTTTGAGTTTTCTGGATGACTTCTCTGCACAGACAGGTTTGAGAAACACGGTGCAGCCTGCTCAACTCAGTGAAAAGGGGTCTGCTGCTACTGCTGCTGCTAAGTCACTTCAGTCGTGTCCGACTCTGTGTGACCCCATAGACGGCAGCCCACCAGGCTCCCCCATCCCTGGGATTCTCCAGGCAAGAATACTGGAGTGGGTTGCCATTTCCTTCTCCAATGCATGAAAGAGAAAAGTGAAAGTGAAGTCGCTCAGTCTGTCCGACTGTTAGTGATCCCATGGACTGCAGCCCACCAGGCTACTCCGTCCATTGGATTTTCCAGGCAAGAGTCCTGGGGTGAGGTCACAAAGGCATTTCTACTGAACTCGTGGGCTCCCTCTGTGTCTCACTGCCAGAGATCAGCAGTCCCAGAATCTTAAATTACCAAGTCTTTTCTTTTAAATGCACTTGGGCCTTGATGGGACATTACAGAGTCCTAGTGCTCAATATCAATGGGACAAGTACATGAAATTCTGAAGAGGTGGAGAGGTAAGAGGTGATCTGGGGATGGGCGTGGTATGGGAATGAGAAGGTTCAGGTCAAGTGTAGTTCCTTTCAGCTTTCCAGGACTGCCCATGATGGGTGTGTGTGTGTGTGTGGGAGGGGGGGTCCTTCTGTTGGTGGGGAGTCCCTGACCTTCAGCAGCCAATGGACACACTCAGCATGTCATTCTGCCCCTATCTCACATCCTTCTCCAGGGGAGACAGTCCTAGCTGAAGCTGCTCAGGCTTTTTACCTAGCACCAACATGGTCTTTCCTCATTACTTTTTCCACCAGATGCCCTATGTTTCAGTGATATAAATGACTTATCATTTCACTCACTTGCACTGGAATCCACAGTCTTCCAAAACCCCATCTAACTTTCTCTTCCTGATTGTTATACACAAAGGAAAACCCAGCCTACTGCAACTACTACTACACCACAGCTGACATTTACTTAGCACTTAGCAAGATTAACTTACTGTATCTTCATAATAATGTTCTATGATAGGCACATTATCCTTACTCTAAATACAAGGAAGCTGGGGCCATCTGGTTCCAAACTTTGTGCTTCTAACCATTGTGTTATGCTGTTTTTTTAGTGAACAATCTCTGAATGGAAAGACGATGGCCTTTGAGGTTGGAAATACCATTGGCTTTGACATGTATTAGTTAAAACATCTTGAGCAGATTACTTAACTTTCCTGAGCCTCCATTTTATTATCTGCAAAAGAAGTATAATTCCAACACATAGTAATGGATAAATAAGAAAATCGAAGGATCTCATGTCTTGGTCTCTTTCGTCAACTACGGAGGTTCGTTCCTCAATATCTAGCCTCTACATCTTCTGGACCCTTTCTGGCACTGCTAGCAATAAGGCTGTTTCCCTTTCTTATCACTCATGTGTTCGCTGCAGTAACACTTACCGTTTTCTTCAAGGTCTTTTCCTTTGGACTTCCTTGGTGGCTCAGTGGATAAGAGTCCACCCGCCCATGCAGGTGACACGGGTTGGATCCCGGATCTGGGAAGAGCTCACATCCACGGGGCAACTAAGTCCGTGCATCACAACTGCTGAGCCTGTGCTCTAGAGCCTGTGCTGTGTGACAAGAGGAGCCGCCAAAATGAGAAGTCTGAGCCATGCAACGATGAGTGCCCTCTGCTTCCTGCAACCAGAGAAAGAAAGAAAAAGGTGTGCAGCAACGGAGATCCAGCATAGCCGTGTATATACACACACACAACTGAAATTTGCATTCACACCTTGGCAAACTTTGGCACGAGAAGCCTCGTTTGGGCCCATCTTGGCTTCCAACGTAACTTCCTCACTAAGCTGAATCATTTACAAATCATTTTTACTAAAGTAAGAGATATGTGACTCTTCCTTTTGCTTGAACACTTGGAGGTCATTGTAGGTTTTTTTTTGTTTTTTCCTTTATTTTTGGTTGTGCTTCATGGCATTCGGAATCTTAGTTAGCCAACCAGGGATTGGACTCATACTCTCTGCAATGGAAGCGTGGCGTCTTAACCGTGGGACAACCAGGGAAGTCCCATAGGGTTATTAATTGGCCTAATTTCAATACTTTTATGTGTCCGGGAATAAGGAGGTCTGAAGAGATGGAAGAAGGGGCAACAGCTGGTTGATGGAGCAATCAGAGCACATTAACATCTAGTGATTAAGTTATCTGTCTTACATGGTAAGGTGGTGCCTCAAGACAGTTACAATAGTAACATCAAAGATCACTGACCACAGATCGCCGTAACAAATACAATCAGGGCGAAACAGTTTGAAATATTGTGAGAATTATCAAAATGTGACACAAAAGACATGAAATGAGCCAATGCTGTTGGCCAATGGCACTTAGATAACAACTCAGNGCCTCAAGACAGTTACAATAGTAACATCAAAGATCACTGACCACAGATCGCCGTAACAAATACAATCAGGGCGAAACAGTTTGAAATATTGTGAGAATTATCAAAATGTGACACAAAAGACATGAAATGAGCCAATGCTGTTGGCCAATGGCACTTAGATAACAACTCAGTGTTGCCACAAACCTTTGATTTGTTAAAACAAACAAACACACGGAAAAACACTCAATAATAACAACTCAGGATCTGCAAAGTGCAATAAAATGCAGTGTGCCTACATTGAAGATGCAGTTGACTCTCTCTCCACACGCCCACCTGTGGTTATATTTCCGTGTGTCCTATGCCCTGAAAAGGCCACCTGAAGGCAGTTCCCATGGAAGGCTGTGACTGGGTGCAACCAACTGTTCCATCACCCTGTGTCTTCAAGTTCCTGGCAGTACAGCCTGGAAGGTGCTCAAAAAGGTTTTATTGAACAAAGAACAGTTGCTCCTCATTTTTGGCTACAGGTTCTGCTAATGTATTGAGTCTGCTCAATTCCAATACCAACTCGGTATTGCAAATACACAAAACAGTAATAGTGAAAGCCTAGTATTTGTGAAGTCCCAGGCTACCATGAATCATCTCACTTAATCCCCAAAATGACTACGAAGAAGGCACTATCATTGTCATTTTATGGATGAGGGGGAGGCCTGAGTTTAGGGGAAGAATGAACTTGTTCAATATGAGAAGAAGTCATTGGAAGAGCCCATACTCAACCTCTATCAACACCAGAGAGTAAAGCCTTTTTATTGTCTCCCTCCCTCCTTATTAAAGGCTGTTTTCAGGACTTCCCTGGTGATCCAGTGGCTAAGACTCCATGCAGGAGGCCCAGGTTCAATTCCTGGTCAGGGAACTAGATCCCACATACTGCAATTTAAAAAAAAAGTCCCTCATGCCACAACAAAGATTGAAGATCCTGCATGCCACAGCTAGGACCCATCACAGCCAAATAAAATAAATAAATTTTTTTTCAAAAATAAAAAAAAGAATAAAATAAAAGGCTGTGATGGGTCCTAGCTGTGGCATGCAGGATCTGAAGTTGGTCCTAGCTGTGGCATGCACACCCCACGCACTGTGACTTTCTCCAGGGCTCTCTAGCAAGAGCTCTCATTCCCAGACCTCTTCAAAATCCTTGCAGGTCTGGCTAGATGCCCCCACCAGCATCACCTTCCTAGACTCTCCACTCTGTCCCCCATCCCTCCCCCTTGCCCTGCTTGGCTCCTTTCCTTCCTCCTTGAGTTCCCGGCGGCCCTGCCTGGTGGTCTTGAGAAGGTGTTGGTCCAGTGAGCTTGGTGGTAATGGAAGCATGACCCACCCCACTGCTTTGTTTCCCTCCTGCATCCCTGTAGGCCTTGGTTCTCTCCCCTGCCCCAAATACCATCAGCTGGTGACAGAGAAGAAAAAAAGGCCATCTTCTGCTGGAGCTTAACTTTTTAATTAATTCTCAGTTTAGTGACCTTGTAACGATAGTTTCTTATCATGCCTCCTTTTTCAAGTATTTTATTGACTTGCATTTGCTCTCACAAAGAGCACCCTTTCCCTCCCCATCTCCCCAAACTTTACACAGCTTCCCTATGGGTCTGCAGGGTCTGTAAGATAAACAGATTGTTCATTTCAAAATCAACTCCCTTCACTGGACCTGGTTCGAGCCCCTGGCTGGGCTGGTGCTCCGCTGTCAGGCTGAGTCTCTTCTGTGCTGCTTAAGGAAGGTCTCTGTCCCATTGCCTTTCTTTGAAGGCATCAGCCTGACCTGAATGCCAGCTGCACCCTCAGCTCAGCCTTTAGGGTCTGCCACCTGAAAAGACAAAGGGCCAGCTCTTACAGACAGTGGGGAAGCCTGGATGACAACTGAACTGATGAGGCTGAAATCAGAGTCTGTGAGCTCAGCTCTAGCCATGCTTGAGAAATGGCATCATTCACCACAGAGAGTCAGGAGTTGTCAATGAGCTTTATAAAGCAAGATGATGTGTCTGGCTGGGGAGAGATGAGATAGTGGGTACAGTCAAGGTGTTGAGTCTTTCTTACTACTCTGCCTCTGACATGTGACCTGTCAGTCACTGAGTCAAACACTTAGTAGATGTCTATTCTAAGTGCCTGGGGACATCACCATGGATACTGCAGGGTCCTGGGCCTCATGGAGTCAAGAGAGTGAGCACTGACAGTCTCTTTTTCCCTGTTGCCTCCTGAAAATGAGGCTGCATGACAAAAAGCCAAATGACTGGCTTTTTCTAAGATATTTTGAGTACCCAGAGGATAAACTGCCATTTTGTTTCATCAATTATTCCCTCTAATGCCCTCTGGGGTTGGGGTGGCACAATGAGGAGATGGAGTGGAAATGGGAAAGAAGATAAGCAGGTAAACGGTAGGACCCACTTGTCCCAGATGATTGTTGTCATAACCTCCCTGAGCCGTGACAATCTCAGGGCACACATCTTATTCATTCATTGGTTCGATCATTTATCAAACATTTACGGTATGCCTACTGTATACCAGGCACAGAACTAACTGCAGAGAGCTCAAAAAAGACATAAACCTTGAAATCAATAAGCTTTAGTCCAAGACTGAGATTGTTTAGAGGCACATATGCTATCTTGAAGTTGTGTATAGGATATAGTGGGGAACCAAAGAGAGATGGGTCAGTACCCCTTGAGTTGAGTTGTTGTTTTTTTTTAGATCAGTAAGTCATGTCTGACTCTTTTGCAACCCCATGGACTGTAGCCTGCCAGGCTCATCTGTCCATGGGATTCTCCAGGTAAGAATACTGGAGGGGGTTGCCATTTCCTTCCCTGGGGGATCCTCCCGACCCACGGATCAAACCCACATCTCCTGCATCTCCTGCATTGCAGTCAGATTCTTTGCCACTGCACCCCTGGGGAAACCCTTTAGCTGAGTTCTGAAGGATGGGTGTGGGTTCACCAGGCAGCCAAGTAGCAATGACAGGGTAAGAACGTATGCAAACAGCGGAGCATGGTAAAGAAGTGGCCAGTTTGTCTGTGAAGCTGGCGTGTCCACTGTGGAGCAATGGCAGTGCTTGGGGCATGAGGAAGGGAAGGGGAGTAAGGGTGAGTGAGAAGGCAGAGACCGTCAGCCGCCAGACCACAGGAGTCTAACGCGTCATGACACGGAGTTCCGAGTGTATCCTTATCTCAGGTAAGGAAATCGCTGATATTTCTGAGATAATGAGATAACACAGCCATGTCTGTATTAATATTGTGTGCATCTTTCATAAATCATAATATATTTTAGAAAGTTAACTCTGGTAGAATCAGGGAGAACAGATTGAAGGAGGTGGTGGTGAGATGAGAAGCAGGGACACCGTCTAGACATCCAGATGTGTATTTGTCAGCTCTTCGCTTCAAACACAAATCCAATTCAAACTAACTTCAGATAAATAGAGAGAGACAGAGTCATAGAGCAGGGTGTAAAGGCACCACTGGATTCAGGAACGCAAAAAAGGTCATCAGATCTCTCTCCATCTCCCTCTCTCTCCTTTTAATTTGGCTGCACTGGGCCTTCACTGTGGCAAGTGGGATCTAGCTCCCTGACTTGGGATCGACCCTGAGCCCCTGCATTGGGTGGGTGGAGTCTTAACCACTGGACCACCAGGTAAGGCCCTGTCTCCATCTCTCGACTCTGCTAGTTTTCTCTTTTCTTTATGTGTTATAGCCTCTCATCCTACAGACAGATCACATCCACAGGGCAGGAACAATGGTTGCTGAAAACTTCAAGACTATATCCTTATCATTTTTGATTCAGAAGTGAAAGAGGGACTTCCCTGGTGGTCTAGTGGTTAAGACTCTATGTTCCCAGTGCTGGGGGCCTCGGATTCCATCCCTGATGAAGGAACTAGATTCCACATGCTACGACTGAAAAAGATCAGTATGGCGTAACGAGGGCTGAAGATCCTGCATGCTGCAGCTAAGACCCAACACAGCTAAATATTAAAAATATTTTTTAAAAAAGAATCAGAAGAGACCCTCTTCCTCCCTGAAACTTCATATCAAATTTCACATACGTGCTCTGATTGGCTCTGCATGGAACACATCCTCCTTGGGGGCAGATGTGTTGGGCACTAGGACTCCGCAGGGCACAGTGCCAGGCCCACCCCTGTAGACTGGATAAAAGAGCCTTCCCAGAGATAAGCTGGCATAGTTACCAAAACGAGAAGGAACTGAGGACATATAGGACAGATACAGCCATTAATACATCTGCCACGATCAACTTCCCTGAGGTCAAAACTAAGGAAGAATTGGGCTTGAGGAGGAAGGGATAGAGTCAATAACTTTTTTAAAAAGCAGCTTGGTGAGAGATAAGAAACGGGAAGGAGAGGAGGGAAGAGAGGGGAAAGCTTTAACAAATGCCTCATGATTGACTGAATGCATGGCTGAAGCTGAACGACTTCCTCCTTCCTGTTGGCATCACACGCTCGGCATGGAACAGCTAGTGCGCTGAGTGCAGGATGCTCGTGTAGCTCATGCACATTACAGTTTCTGTGCAAAGGATACTACTACTGGCTGCTAGAGCTCAGGGGACTTGGTGCCCCGAGGACCGTGAGAGCCCCTTGTCATTCAGGCTGCTGGGCAGAGCAGAGTTGTCCAGGGCAGCTCGTTGCTCAGAGGTGCTGGTTTCTGGAGAGCAACTTTCTGGCCAGGCTTATTGGCAGAGAACACGAGGATGGTGGCAGTCCACCCCCTGCTGCCCCGGGTCTGGGGAAAGACTGGTTGGCAGGGCTACAGGAGGCTTCCAGCTGCTAAAACTCTCTCAGCTAGCTTCTTGGGCTGGGAGAGAGGGAGTGGGGGCTGCCAAGGACATGACATTTCTCATGCTAATTAGGAAGGGAGGCAGCATCCACGACTCACTGATTTATGTTTTTATGCTGCACGTCAGCCTTATCTAAGGCTAGGTGAGAGCAAGGGCCTCTTCTTTGGAACCGTTCCCACAGTTTGTGCTCCCAGAGCTTTCGTGTCCATGGTCCTGAATTTCTATGGCTACAGAGAGTGCCTGATCTCAGCCTCTTCTCCTGCTGCCTCCAGGAGAGTGACCCTCTCCCCTTTCCGAGCCTGGTCTGGTATCTAGAGAGGAGCAGAGCTGAGACTGGGAGCATCAACTTTCTGGCCAGGCTTATTGGCAGAGAACACGAGGATGGTGGCAGTCCACCCCCTGCTGCCCCGGGTCTGGGGAAAGACTGGTTGGCAGGGCTACAGGAGGCTTCCAGCTGCTAAAACTCTCTCAGCTAGCTTCTTGGGCTGGGAGAGAGGGAGTGGGGGCTGCCAAGGACATGACATTTCTCATGCTAATTAGGAAGGGAGGGAGCATCCACGACTCACTGATTTATGTTTTTATGCTGCACGTCAGCCTTATCTAAGGCTAGGTGAGAGCAAGGGCCTCTTCTTTGGAACCGTTCCCACAGTTTGTGCTCCCAGAGCTTTCGTGTCCATGGTCCTGAATTTCTATGGCTACAGAGAGTGCCTGATCTCAGCCTCTTCTCCTGCTGCCTCCAGGAGAGTGACCCTCTCCCCTTTCCGAGCCTGGTCTGGTATCTAGAGAGGAGCAGAGCTGAGACTGGGAGCACCAGTGGGAGTCAGGCAGAAAATTCATCTTCTTGCTTTTCTTAGTTCAACTCAGCCCTGACGCTGAACTTCTTGAAATCTGTGGACATTTTGGGGGGAGGAAGCTTCTGTTTGCAAGGGATCCAGATGCTGTGGGAGCGTGTGTGTAAGCATGATTACACAAGTACAGAGGGTTTATATGGCCTTGGGAAGAAGTCCACTGTATGTTGTTAAATGAAAACAAGAGCAACAATATTCAAAACAGTAGATATAGCATGAACCTGGTGTCACAAATTCTACTACGATTACCTATGTGTGTACATAATTACACACAGAGAAAGTCTGGGGAAATATACAGTAAGAGGTTAGCACTGGTTTTCTTGTTATTATAAGATCTGGCATGGTTTGTGTATATGTGTGTTTAGAATTTTGCCTTCTCTGTTTGTTCTTCTTTTCTGATTTTTCTTTAATGAATATATATTAGTTATAAAATAACAAGGACTTCCCAGGTGGCACTAGTGATAAAGAACACACCTGCTAATGCAGGAGACATAAGAGATGTGAGTTTGTGCCCTGGGTCGGGAAGATCCCCTGAAGGAGGGTATGGCAACCCATTCCAGCACTCTTGCCCGGAGAACCCCCACAGACAGAGGATCTTGGCTGGCTAAGGTCCACAGGACTGCAAAGAGTCAGACGTGACCGAAACGACTTAGCATGCAGGCTAATAATAATAAACAATACTACTACCAAACATATGGCAATAAGAGGCTTAAATGACCTGCTACTATTTTGATACCCTTTCCACACAAGTCCTGAAAGACAGTCAGGAAGGATCTAAGAGAAACCAAGACCATTGCAATGGACTAAATCATTTTGTTCCCCAGATTCATATGTTGAACTCCTATCGCCCCATGTGATGGTATTAGAAGGTGCCATAGGTAGGTAATTAGGACATGAGGGTGGGTCCTGAAGAGGATTAGTGCCCTTGTAAGAGAGACCCCAGAGAGTGCCCTTCCCCCTCTGCCACATGAGACACAGTGGGATGACAGCTATGGACCAGGAAGTGGGCACTCACCAGACTCTGAGTCTTGGACTTCCCGGCTGCCAGAACTGCGAGAAGGAAATGTCTGTCATTTATAAGCCATCCCATCCATGATATTCTGTTATAGCAGCCCCAGTGGACAGAGAAAACCTTGGATCTAAAAAGATTCGGAGGACTCCGCCCCTCAGTCCTATTCAATTCAGCTCAGTACAGTCGCTCATTCGTGTTCAATTCTTTGCGACCCCATGAACTGCAGCATGCCAGGCCTCCCTGTCCATCACCAACTCCCAGAGCCTACACAAACTCATGTCCATTGAGTTGGTGATGCCATCCAACCATCTCATCCTCTGTCATTCCCTTTTCCTCCTGCCCCGAATCTTTCCCAGCATCAGGGTCTTTTCCAATGAGTCAGCTCTTCGCATCAGGTGGTCAAAGTATTGGAGTTTCAGCTTCGACATCAGTCCTTCCAATGAATACCCAGGGCTGATCTCCTTCAGAATGGACTGGTTGGATCTCCTTGCAGTCCAAGGGACTCTCAAGAGTCTTCTCCAACACCACAGTTCAAAAGCATTAATTCTTTGGTGCTCAGCTTTCTTTATAGTCCAACTCTCACATCCATACGTGACCACTGGAAAAACCATAGCCTTGACGAGACGGACCTTTGTTGACAAAGTAATGTCTCTGCTTTTTAATATGCTGTCTAGGTTGGTCATAACTTTCCTTCCAAGGAGCAAGNTTTGGTGCTCAGCTTTCTTTATAGTCCAACTCTCACATCCATACGTGACCACTGGAAAAACCATAGCCTTGACGAGACGGACCTTTGTTGACAAAGTAATGTCTCTGCTTTTTAATATGCTGTCTAGGTTGGTCATAACTTTCCTTTCAAGGAGTGTCTTTTCATTTCATGGCTGCAATCACCATCTGCAGTGATTTTGGAACCTCCCAAAATAGTCAGCCTCTATTTACACGGTTTCCCCATCTATTTGCCATGAAGTGATGTTAGGTTGGCCAAAAAGTTCATTTAGGTTTTTCTGTAACATTTTACATAAAAAACCCATATGAACTTTTTGGCCAGCCCAATACTTGGGCTCTTCTGTATGGACATCTGTATCTAATATGTAAAGAATTCCAAGTGTGTCAACCCATCTCAGAGACTGGTGTTCCCTGGTTTTATTCTGCAGGGAGCAAGAGAGACACAGCTAAATAAACTGATGCAAGATGTGATATGAGGGTGCAGCAGGTGTGGACAGGTAAATATGAGGAGAACTTCTGCTGAGTGCATTGGTTAACTGTAATTTCTGCTGTGGAATTACCCATGAATGATGTTTCTATGATGCTTGAGTGAAGCAAGTGGAACTCATTCCAATAAAAAAAAATTTTTTTTTTAAAAACCCTTCCTATTTTATCTATCTACCGCCCCAACCCCTACTCCAGGATCATAAACTTCATTGCAAAATTGGAGCCGCTGAGTTTTTTGGAGTCTGACACAGTTGGAAGTGTGAAATGCAGCCATCTGGCAGGCCAGAAAGCAAGTGGTTTGAAATATTTATTTCCGTGAAGCATTAGCTATGATTTTAAACCATGTATTGGAAATTCTGAGCAGAAGCACAATTTGAAGCTCTGGTCAGCCAACAAAGGCTCTTTCTAAATTTTATTTGATTAAAGTATAGTTGATATACAATGTTGTGCTAGTTTTAGGTATACGACAAAGTGATTCAGTTATTCATATAATGGGCGTGCTGCTTATATTATATTCTTTTTTTGGCTGTGCTGGGTCTGCGTTGCTTTATGCAGGCTTTCCCTGGTTGCAGTGCTTGGGTTTCTCATTGCTGTGGTTTCTCTTTGTGGAGCACAGACTCCAGAGCGTGGCTCAGTAATTGTGGTCCACAATCTTTGTTGTCCCACGGCATGTGGAATCCTCCCAGATCAGGGATCAAACCCATGTCCTCTTCACTGGCAGGTGGATTCTTAACCACTGGACCACCAGGGAAGTCCTACATATTCTTTTTCATATTTTTTTCCGTTATGGTCTATCACAGGATATTGAATAAAGTCCCCTGGGCTATACAGTGGGACCTTGTTGTTTATCCCCAAGATTTATTGGCTGGGCTGTTTTCTCCTAGGATAAAGCAGGTAACAGGCCTAAAGAGAAAAAGCAATGACTTCCTTTCTGTAGTTTTGTGGGGTTTTTTGTAGGAATCTTAATCGAGAGAGAAGGGTTCTAATGCTGAGATGAACAACCAGGAGAATTCTCAGAGACTCTGTGAGCTTTAAAAACATTTTACAGAGCTGGGTGAATAAAAGGAGGCAGGAAGAGCCCATCTTAGTAGCATGAGTTTGAATTTGGGGATCCCTGGCAAAGTACCTGCAAAGGCCATTACCTTTCATTAATCACACAATAAGCAACTCAGAGTGCCGGGCCACTGGCTACAGGAAGCAGGAGAGGGATGGCAGCTTAGATGCCCTGTGGGTGACAGTCACAGCCTGGACCAGGCAGATGAAACTCCCTTCTGCACCTGCCTGCAGAGAAGCTTGTCTCTGAAGGGACCAGCCCTTTCCTAGGGCAGGAGATGGGGCCCCTCGTCCACATAGGGTGGAATCATTTCGTGCTATTCCCTGGTCTGCTATTGTTAGGGAAAATGGGAGGAGCAAAGACTGAAAGAACAAAGATTATTTTTCACATTTCCAGCTGAAGCAGTGAATATTGGATCATATGGGAGATGTTCTTGGGACTTTTCCAGATTATTTTAAGAAGGCAGGCATTTCCTGAGAATGGGCATTCTGCTTCTGGGTTAATTTTTTGAAGGCCATCTGTGATTGATTTACTAGAGAGCTAATAATATTTTGCTTTCCTCTGTTTTCTCTCCAAAGCATCCCAAACTTCTCCAATTCCATATACCCAGCCCAGCTGTAGAGAGGCCAACGTCACAGGCTAAATAGGCTCTCTGGTATTTATAGCTTAATGGGAATGCTAATTTATAGGCTGGTGATTTTTCTTGTAACCCTAAGACTATGCAGGGGATCTTCTGTTTAAAACAGAACTGCACCCATCCCAGGGTTCATAGCAGCACTGTTTGCAATAGCCAGGAATTGGAAGCAACCTAAGGGTTCATGGATAGATTCGTGGGTAAAGAAGATATGGTATATATACACAATGGGATATTCCTCAGCCATAAGAAGGATGAGAGAATGCCGTTTGCAGCAACATGGATGGACCGAGAGATTGTCATACTGAGTGAAGTCCGACAAAGACAAATCTCATCACTAATGTATGGAATCTTTAAAAACAATATAAATGAACTTATTTACAAAACAGAAATAGACTCAGATGTAGAAAACAAATTTACAGTTACCAGAGGGGATAGTGGTGGAGAGTTGGAGGGGTTGGGAGATAAATTAGGAGTTTGGGATGAACGTAAGCACACTACTTTGTATAAAATAAACAAGGACCTTCTATATAGCATAAGGAACCATATTCAGTGTCTGGTAATAAACCTGTAGTGGAAAAGAATTTGAAAAAGATATGTATGTGTGTATACAAATGGTGGTGGTGGTTTAATCGCCAAGTCATGTCCGACTCTTGTGACCCTATGGGCCGTAGCCTGCCAGGCTCCTCTGTCCGTGGGATTTCCTAGGCAGGAATACTGAAGTGGGTTGCTATTTCCTTCTCTAGGGGATCTTCCCCATCCAGGAATCAAACTCAGGTCTCCTGCACTGCAGGTGAATTCTTTACTGCCTGAGTCACCAGGGAAGCCATGTAAACACACACACTCACACAACATTGCTGTACACACAACGTTGTAAATTAACCATGAGAAAGTGAAGTGAAGTCACTCAGCCGTGTCTGACTCTTTGCGACCCCACGGACTGTAGCCTACAAGGCTCCTCTGTCCATGGAATTTTCCAGGCAAGAGTACTGGAGTGGGTTGCCATTTTCTTCTCCAGGGGATCTTCCCAAGCCAGGGAACAAACCCAGGTCTCCTGCATTGCAGGCAGATGCTTTACTGTTTGAGCCATCAGGGAAGCCCCAAAAATGATTTTTAAAAAATTAGACTCTTGTTTTTGGCTAAATGCTGTGACTTTCCCATAAAAAAATCTAAAACAAAACAAAAGAGAATTACACCTAAGATTTGAGGATTTGTGTTATGGAGCCCTTCTGTACCACAGAAATTAAAAATCATAGAAGAAAATAAAATAACTTACCAGACCAAAAAAAAAAAAAAATCATAGAAGAGAGGACTGAGCTAGGGCTGCAGAGAAGTCAAAAAAGAGGTACTACATCAAATATGGCTATAACATTAATAGCTGCTGATGAGTATTGTCAGTCACTGTGCTGATTGCTTATAATGAATGATCTCATTTAATCCTTAATAGCTCTGTGAGGAAGGTACTATTATGACCCTATCACAGATAACTTAGAAAGATTAAGTACCTTCCCATCTTTTTTTGAATTCTAAATTTTGAATTGAGGTACAACTGACAAATAAAATGGTATATATTAAAAGTGTACAACATGATGATTCATGTACATATATACTGTTAAATGATTACCACAGTCAAGTTAATTAACATATCCATCACCTTTTTTTAGAGGGATGGCAAGAATGCTTGGAGAGAGCAATGGCAACCTTTTTTTAGAGGGATGGCAAGAATGCTTGGAGAGAGCAATGGCAACCCACTCCAGTACTCTTGCCTGGAAAATCCCATGGATGGAGGAGCCTGGTAGGCTGTCGTCCATGGGGTCACGAAGAGTCGGACACTTACTGAGCGACTTCACTTTCACTTTCATGCATTGGAGAAGGAAATGACAACCCACTCTAGTGTTCTTGCCTGAAGAATCCCGGCGATGGTGGAGCCTGGTGGGTTGCCATCTGTGCGGTCGCACAGGGTCGGACACGACTGAAGCGACTTAGCAGCAGCAGCAGCAGGAATGCTTAAGAGCTACTCTCTTGGGACTTCCCTGGTGATCCGGTGGCTAAGACTTGGCACTCCCAATACAGGGGGCCCAGGTTCAATTCCTGGTCAGGGAACTAGACCTCATGTACTGGCACAGTCAAATAAATAAACATTAAAAATAAATAAATTAAAAATATTTTAATCTACTCTGTCAGCAAACTTAAAGTATACAACATAGTAATATTAACCAGTAATATTATTAATATCCCACCATACTGTACATTAGAGCCTCAGAACTTACTCATTAGAAATGTTATTAGTGTATTAGTTGCTCAGTCATGTCCAACTCTTTGCAACCCCATGGATTGTAGCCCACTAGGTTCCTCTGTCCATGGAATTCTCCAGGCAAGAATACTGGAGTGGGTAGCCATTTCCTTCTCCAGGGGATCTTCCTGACCCAGGGACTGGATCCCGGTCTCCTGCATTGCAGGCAGATTCTTTACCATGAGCCGCCAGAGAAGCCCAACAAGAATTTATTCACCTTATAACTAAAAGTTTGTACACTTGACTAACATATTCCCATTTGCCTCATCCCTCAGCCTCTGGCAACCACTATTTCATTCCTGTTTCAGAGTTCCCCGCTTTTTGTTAGATTTCACATATAAATGATATCATACAGTATTTATTCTTCTCTGTTGCCCATATCTTAATGAGGGTTTAGGAAACAGGACTTGGACCAGATCATCCTATACAATAACTTGTGTTCCTGCCCCCAACACTGTATTCTCGAGAAGAAGGTAAGGAGGAGGTGTTTGGCAATGAACTCATCCTCCTAAACATTATCTGGAGTAAGAACCATTTCCTGTCTCTGAAAGTCGCTCAGTCGTGTCCGACTTTTTGCACCCCCACAGACTGTACAGTCCATGGGATTCTCCAGGCCAGAATACTGGAGTGGGTAGCCTATTCCTTCTCCAGGGGATCTTCCTGACCCAGGAATCGAACCAGTGTCTCCTGCAATGCAGGCGGATTCTTTACTAACTGAGCTATCGGGGAAGTCCGTTCCTTGGCTCCAGATACGGAGCCCACACTCTGGCCTAGAGGATATTTTACTCTCTTTGCACTGCACCTCACTGGTGTTAACAGAACTCATTTGCTTAAAGGACTGAGGTGTCTCCTGCCAGAGAATATATCCTGAGAGAAAGAGCTGCCAGCACAGGGGTAATTTAATACAGCATGGCGTGAGTTTGTCCCTTCATCCCACCTCTGAATCCTACTGAGAACAAGGAGGGGGCTGATTAGCTGGTCTATTTCTAGTCTTCTCTTGACATTACTATTGTGTTTGTGTGGCTGGCTAGAGAACCTTCTTAGGGCATCATAGTGAAGGACATCATTAGGATTGCTTGCCCAGCTAGCCCATTTCCCTTGACACTGTGGTTTACAGCTACGGGGTTGACTCTTGATTCTAGCTTTGTGGGGCTGCCTCTTCCTGGCCTTACCCCATGACTGCTACACCTGATTGATGCAGCAGCTGGCTCTTGTTCTCAGCTGGGCCAATCAGAGCCTCTTCCTAAGAATTCGGAATTGGGACTGAGAGAAAGTGAATGATTAGCCCTGTAACATGAATTTAGGAGCCACTTTCACCAACTAGGTGAATGCACTGAGGAAGGTGGTCCTCAGATAGAAAATCAGCTATAGAGAGGTGAGCAGAGACAAGTGGAGAACAAATACAGATGGATTTCCTGTCTCTTCTTCAAGTCCTCCGCTGTGACCCATAGCGCTGGGCATACCTTAGTTTTTTGTTTTGTTTCTGTTTTGTTTTGTTTTTTTTTAATATATAATAAATTTTCCCCCCTTACACCAGCTTGAGATGGGGACTTCCCTCATAGCTCAGTCAGTAAAAAGTCTGCCAGCAGTGCAGGAGACCCCAAGTTCAATCCCTGGGTTGGGAAGATCCCCTGGAGAAGGAAATGGCAACCCACTCCAGTATTCTTGCCTGGAGAATCCCATGGGCAGAGGAGCCTGGCAGGCTACAGTACTTGGGGCTGCACAGAGTCAGACATGACTTAGCAACTACACCCCCACAGCTTCAGATGGTTTCTAAACTTGCAATGAAGAATTCTAATTTTTCTGAGTTTTACAAGCTAGTGCAGCATATATCTGTTAAGTGATGCTGTGATGATAGGTACATTTCCCCGTAGGTAAATTAATTTTGCTTAGTCCTAAAGCAACAGTTTATCTCCTTATCTGTTCTCACAAGGTATGAGTGGGGGTATGGATCAGCATCACTGATAGACAAGCAGTTTAGAAGCAAATGTACTTTTGATAGTGAGCATGTTTTATCTTGGAATATGATTGGCAGCATATTATCTTTTTCTTCTTCGTGTAACCTGCAACCCCAAAGACTGCCAGGAGGACAGATCTTATACACAAGCCCGCTTTCTTTTCTTTTCTTTCTTGTTGGCTGTGCCGGGTCTTTTCTCCAGGTGCAGTGAGCAGGGGCTGCTCTCTCACTGTGGAGCATGGGGCTCTTGGGTGCACAGGCTTCAGCAGTTCAGGCACCTGGGTTCAGTAGTTTTGGTTCCTGGGCTCTAGGGCACAGGCAGGCTCAATAGTTGTGCATGGGCCCACTTGCCCCGAGGCATGTGGGATCTTCCCGGACCTGCGTTTGAACCTGTGTCTCCTGCATTGGCAAGCAGATTCTTTACCATGGAGCCACCAGGGAAGCCCTGCTTTTCTTTAACGTGTTAGTCACTCAGTTGTGTCTGACTCTTTGCGACCCCATGGACTGTAGCCTGCCAAGTTCCTCCGTCCATGGGATTTCACAGGCAAGAATACTGGAGTGGGTTGCCATCCTCTTCTCCAGGGGATCTTCCCAACCCAGGGATCAAACCCGTGTCTCCTGCATTGCAGATGGATTCTTTACCATCTGAGCCATCAGGGAAGCCCAGGTTTTCTTTATGTTCTAAAATGGGATCCAGGAAGACAAAGTTTTTGCTTGTGGGAGGCCAACAAGGGTCTCGCTAGCCTGCCATGGGAAAGGGAGTGAGCAAGAGTGAGGGTCAGGTGGCCCTGGGGATAAACAACGCAGTTGTAGGGTAAAAGGACCAAAGTCAGACACACAGTTTTATGAAGAGCAAAACCAGAGGCTCCCTTCTTGCTTTGAATTCCCGGGAGGGACAACCTAGAGGGTAACTTGGCATCTATATTAGCCTTCTACAGCTACCGTAACCAGGTCCCACAAACGGGGTGGCTAACACCAGAAGAAACATTGTCTCATGGTTCTGGAAGCTATATGTCTGAAATTAGCATCTTGACAGGGTCACATTCACTGTCAAACTGGTAGGGGAGGATCCTTCCATGCCTCTTCCAGGTTCTGGTGGCCCCAGGCATTCGTCGGTTTGTGGCAGCATCAGTCCAATCTGCCTCCAAACAGCTTGGGCTTGTGTGCTTGGATTAAGAAAAGGCTGACAACAAACGATCGCTCATAATTAGACACTGGATCTACATCAGCTTGATTACTAGAATTTCTTATCTGCCTCTCCACCTGAAGGAGTAGGGATTATGTCCTCAGTATCTTTATCCCCATCGTAGTATAATATAGGGCATGTTTTAAACCAAGGGCTCAATGAATAGCTGTTAAGTGAAGGAATGCATACAAGCACAACTAGCTCAGGGTTGGCTCAGAAGTAGGGCAGGGCTGGGACTTCCCTGGAGGTCCAGTGGTGCTTCCACGGCAGGGGGCGTAGGTTCAATCCCTGGTCAGGGAACTAAGGTCCTGTATGCCAGGCAGCATGGCCAAATAAATAAAAACCAAACAAACCAGAAGGAAGTAGGGCAGGGCTGAAGCTACAGGACTAGACACTACAGCTGGGAGAGGTTGAGGGGCCCGCACGGCCATGTTCCGTCTTAGCATTTATGCCATCTATCCTTGGATGGGGTGAGGAGGAGGAAGAGGAAGAGGAAAATGAGGTGGAGAGAAGAGGAGGGGGAGCTGGAAAGCACTGTCACGCCTGCTGAGCTGGTGCTTGCTAATTAAGTTGCATTACTGGGTTTATAATATATCAGTAGGTGTTCCATATTCAAATGTAAAAACTTATTATCTTCTAACTGAGAGATGAATTTGAATTATCCTTGTCATTGTTCCTTTCTGCTCTTTAATTGCTTCTATTGATTTCTTCTGCTGGGAAATATATCAGAACCAAGGCATAATTACCATGAAGAAGCCTTATTCCTGTTAAAGTACTAGTAAAGTATTCTGGGAGGGTTAAAACTCCACTGATGCCTGGATCCTTATTGTTTCAGTCCATGAGTCCACCAGGTCACTAGTCCTAAGGCCAGAGAATCTGTGGGACTTTTAGTTAAAAAGTCAGAGACTTTGGAGGTAATGTCAGAGAGATTTTTTTAACTCAAAGTAACTCCCAACAAAGAAACTTCCACTAAATTTACTGACACCTGATCATCTAGCCTCTTCTCAAACATGTCCAGTGATGTGTTTGTTACAATCAATGCTGTGTTTTAGTTTATTTGGTAGTAGGGTTTTTTTCCTTAGTTAGATACAAAATAATGCAACGTTTACAATAGATGGTGACTTGGATTTAGTGAAATCCAGTACTTTGAACTTACTTTCCCTCTTTCTTTATGAAAGCAGTTTATCCTAGTGACCTCAAACATCCCTGGGGCTTGACTCTTTAACTGACTTTGAATTTGCTCTGAACAGATGACAGCTTTTGTCAAATGTTCGGATGAAAGGAAAGACAAAGCATTTCCAAGAGCTACCAACGTAGTGACTATTTTTTAATAAGAGCAGATCATTAACTCAATCAGCAACTTTTTACTGAGCACCTATTATGTATCAGCTATGGTTCCAAATTTGGATATTTATTTACAGTAAACAACACAGATAAGTTCTTCCTTCTTAAGCTGTTTCCTTCCTTACTAGATCATCACATATCTTCACTGTTGTTTTTCTTTCTCTGTGGTATTCTTTTTAGTTTGAAGTTATCACTTGATGGCTAAGACATAATATTTACAAGAACAACTGAACTGTTTCTGCTTTCTACTGGTTGTTAAAACTGTGCCATTTTCCCTACCTTCTTTTTTTGTTCTGAATGTACTAATCCTGGTTCAATTTTTCACATGAATTTTAGCTCATATCTTGTATTGCTTTCTAAATATTGGTGTTTACATGACCTCATTGTCATTTATGTTTTTAACAATTGATGGTAGTAATTATCTTTGTCCCAGGTCCCCAAACAATAGGGCATTTTGACTCTTTAGTTTTCCTTATGTCCAACACTTGGCCACCAGCCCTTCTGTTTAGGACTCTCTGTTGAAAGTTGGAAAACTATAACCCAATTGATTTATGTCAAAGAAAATGGACCAACTCATATGATTGGGAAGTTCACTGACTTTTCACTATGATAGGACCTAAAGTCCCAAAGATATTAACAGGACTCTGTCTTTTTGCTTTTTTTTTTTTTTTTTTT
>SJYX01005016.1:179841-239040 GCA_006410675.1 Oreotragus oreotragus
CCGACTCCCCCACCCCAAAAATCTCTTTTCTGATAGCATCAGTCCTCAAGAGGATATGATGTTTTCATCAGCCAAGTTTGGGCTATGTGCCCACTCAAGCCATATGGCCTGAAATGGTAACAAGTGTCTCCTCAAGGGAAGATCCATCAGAGCTGTTATGAGAAGAGAGGATGGATACTAGGAAAGTGAAAACTAATCTATCTCCCCACGGTCTCACGTCTTACACGTCTCCCTCTATAGTGTTGTTTGTATTTGTTCTTTCCCCGTTTTCTCTGCCTCTGTCTTAGCTGAGTTATGCTAGAGCTTCTCCTAGACTGTTGAAAAGGGTTCTTAACTAGTCTTCCAGGTTTTGGCTTCATCAGCACAGCCAATGTCACACAATTTCATGGACACAGATTGTATAAAGGTCTATATGCAAACACTGTGCCACACCCTGGACTAGACTCTCTTCCCATCTCCACTCCCTCCCATGTGAAACTCCCAGAGGAATCTTCCAAAGTGTAATTCTGAATGTGTCACAGTCTTCAAAAGACCACCAGTCTAGGAAAAGAGTTCAAAAAGTCTTTATGTAGAGGTGACAGAGAGATACCATATTTAAAAGGTGGAGACTGAAATGGATAGAACAGTGAGAAAAAATGACTGTATTATATAGCACTAGGGGCTCCCCTGGTGGCTCAGAAGTTAAAGCGTCTGCCTGGAATGCAGGAGACCTGGGTTCGATCCCTGGGTCGGGAAGATCCCCTGGAGAAGGCAATGGCAACCCACTCCAGTACTCTTGCCTGGAGAATCCCATGGAGGGAGGAGCCTGGTAGGCTACAGTCCATGGGGTCGCAAAGAGTCAGACACGACTGAGCGACTTCACTTTCACTTACTTTCATATAGCACTAACTAATTGAGGAAAGAAACACAGAGGCTGCTATGTGTGTGTGCTCAGTCAGGTCCCACTCTTTGCAACCTATGGACTATAGCCTGCCAGGCTTCTCTGTCCATGGAATTTTCCAGGCAAGAATACTGGAGCAGGTTGCCAAACACAAAGCAATACAAGAAATGTCCACTAACCACAAAGAATTCTTGCAAGACGATAAAAATGGGAACCTTACAAATATCAGTAACATATGCCATTGTGTAGGAAGGGCCATATGAGGTCCTGTCCGTATTTAATAGATAACTTGTGGCTGGAATGATGAGGGACAGCATCATGATAGAGGTGGTCTTTGAACTGGCCCTTGACAAACAGAAGAAGAGATAAGAAAGCAAGAAGAGATAAGAAAGCCTTCTTCAGCAATCAATGCAGAGATAGAGGAAAACAACAGAATGGGAAAGACTAGAGATCTCTTCAAGAGAATTGGAGATACCAAGGGAACATTTCATGCAAAGATGGGCTCAATAAAGGATAGAAATGGTATGGACCTAACAGAAGCAGAAGATATTAAGAAGAGGTGGCAAGAATACACAGAACCGTACAGAAAAGATCTTCACGACCCAGATAGTCATGAGGATGTGATCACTAATCTAGAGCCAGACATCTTGGAATGTGAAGTCAAGTGGGCCTTAGAAAGCATCACTAAGAACAAAGCTAGTGGAGGTGATGGAATTCCCNAATGCAAAAAAGCAAAATGGCTGTCTGGAGAAGCCTTACAAATAGCACTGAAAAGAAGAGAGGCAAAAAGCAAAGGAGAAAAGAAAAGATATAAGCATCTGAATGCAGAGTTCCAAAGAATAGCAAGAAGAGATAAGAAAGCCTTCTTCAGCAATCAATGCAAAGAGACAGAGGAAAACAACAGAATGGGAAAGACTAGAGATCTCTTCAAGAGAATTGGAGATACCAAGGGAACATTTCATGCAAAGATGGGCTCAATAAAGGACAGAAATGGTATGGACCTAACAGAAGCAGAAGATATTAAGAAGAGGTGGCAAGAATACACAGAAGAACTGTACAGAAAAGATCTTCACGACCCAGATAATCATGATGATGTGATCACTAATCTAGAGCCAGACATCTTGGAATGTGAAGTCAAGTGGGACTTAGAAAGCATCACTAAGAACAAAGCTAGTGGAGGTGATGGAATTCCAGTTGAGCTGTTTCAAATCCTGGAAGATGATGCTGTGAAAGTGCTGCACTCAATATGCCAGCAAATTTGAAAAACTCAGCAGTGGCCGCAGGACTGGAAAAGGTCAGTTTTCATTCCAATTCCAAAGAAAGCCAATGCCAAAGAATGCTCAAACTACCGCACAATTGCACTCATCTCACACGCTAGTAAAGCCCACTCTAGACCTCATGTAATTCTAATGGATACAGCCACAGTTGAAGTAAATCACATACTCTCATAACTCCAATATTTCTCACCTCTTCTGTCACCTGTCCATCACTTCATGGAAGGAAGAGTCATTTTTCTCAGGACACCAGGATTTTGCGAATTGCTTTAGGCTTAGTATTTGTGAAGCTTGTGGCTTTAATTGCTCACCCTTTGCTGCCACTAAGAAGGGCTGAGCTTACTCAAAGCAGGTTAAAATAGTAAGAAAGGAATTAGCACCAGACAAATTAAGCAGAGGCACAGGAAAGAGGTGAAAGTAATTTTCCTTTGGAGAACAGTCCTTATAACCATTATTCTTTTGCGTCACAAAACTCTCACAGCTAGTATTACAGAATGAACTGGATGTACTCTTAGAGATGTACTATAAATTTGAACAATTTTTAAAGCCTGGTAAGGAAAGGAGTTTGCTCAGAGCATTAGAAACTAGCTATACAGCATTTTATCTACTGCCCAAAACAAATCAGTATTAACTTTGTGGAAGTGTCCTGACTCAGAGCTAAAACACTCCCAGCTTGCTAATATTTCAAATAGTAGTAAGAGGATGCTGCCTAATTGCCATCTTAATCTCAAAGATGTTAATGAAAATGACACTGGGGACAGAAAGATGATTTTACTTCTGATGATAAAAGGATGCGTCACATAATGACAGAATGGGGTTCATCAACTTATTTTGCCCAAAATAATAGATATGAAGAAAGAATGACTTTTTTAGTCATTAAGATACCAAACATGTCTTATTTACCAGAAGGAAAGAGAGAGAGAGAGAGAGAGAGAGAGACAGAGGGAGAGGGTGAGCCAGAGGGAGGGAGCTGGGGGATGAGATGAGAATGAGGATCAGCTAAGAAGATAAGGGCTGCTGTGAATAGTGTGGTTTCTGCTTTTGGATCAGAGCCAACCAAATCAGCTTGTGAAGCTTCACAGAGACTGTGACAGTCAGTCCCCGGCCTCCCAAAGAGCAACTAAGAACAACTGGATAAAACTAGAATGCGCTTGGGCAGGGGGTGGGGTTGGGGGACAGGAGAAACTGGTTGGTTGTCAGAGGTACAGGTTCCTGTGGTTCAATACTTGCTGTATCCTCCAATGTCATGATAGAAATGCTGCTGAGAAACACAGCAGCATCCTTTATCCATCTTCTTACTGAACAAAATCAATTTTTCAGTTCTAAGTTCCACTCTTCCTGTATTTTAGGGGACAGTACTGATGTCCCCTCCAGATTCCCTCAGATCCCTTGCAGCAGGCTCCACCCACCCATCCCAAGCTTCTGGGTACTTTTCTGCTAATGGTTTGCACTTATGATGTTCAGAGCTTTGCCTTTAGCACTGGAGGCCAAGCATGCCTTGAAGTATGCCTCCCCGACCCTCAGTTAAATCTGAATTTCAGATAAACGATCAAAAATTTTTTAGTATAAAAATATACTACTATTTATATAGTACATACAAATAAGATTTCATGAAACGTATTTTAGTTTTTTACCTGAAAATAAATTTAACTGGACATCCTGTATCATCATTTGCTAAATCTGAAAACCCAATCTAAGGGAACCTATAAACAATGACTTATTGGGACAGAAGTGCAATGGTCCAGCTCCTCAAAATGTAAAAACCTAGAGATACCAATATTTTATGCCCCAGAATCTCTTGCAGGATTAAGCTGAGTTTTCAAACTCATACCTCACCAGAGACAGCAAATTGCTCACCTTCTTCACTTTTTAAAAAAATTGAGGAGTAGTTGCTTTACAATATTTTGTTGCTTTTTCTGCTTACAGCAAATTGAATCAGCTCTATGTAGACATATATCCCCTCCCTCTTGAACCTCCCTGTGACCCCCCTCCATCCCACCCATCTAGGTCACTTAATCCCTTACCGGTAGCTCCCAGAATCATTTCAATTAACAAATTACTCACTTAGGAATCCTTGTCTGAGGATTCATTTCTAGGAGAGTAGGATTTTTTTTTAAACTTTTTATTTTGTATTGGGGTATAGCCAGTTAGCAGACAATGTTGTGACAGTTTCAGAAGAACAGGAAAGGGACTCAGCCGTGTATATATATGTACCCATTCTCCCCTAAACTCCCCTCCCCTCCTATCCGGGCTGCCACATAACATTGAGCAGAGCTCCCTGTGCTATATAGTAGGACCTTTTGGTTATCCATTTAAGTATAGCAGTGTGTATATGTTCATCCCAAACTCCCTAACTATCTCCTTCCCCCAGTCATCTCCCTAGCAACCATAAGTTCCTTCTCTAAGTCTGTGAGTCTATTTGATTTTGTTGTTGTTGTTGTTTTCAGTATTAGCTAAAACTTTTTTTTTAAGGATTTAAGATAGATATCTCACAAATCACACCACACTGACAAATCACAGCATGAAAGAAATTAGGAATCACTGCCTTGAAGAGCATTCTGTTTGTTGATTATAGTTCACATTTATATGCCTTTTAAAAAACAAAACTCAGCTGTCTCATGTGTCAAGTCCTGAGAAATCAGTAAAGAGCCATTTGCTATGTTCCTCTGAGAGGCTGCTGCGCCTTGCCTAAGCCATTCATACATTTCCCTGCTTTGAAACTCCTGAAAAGAAATAAAGTCTAACCAGGCATCTGAAAAACAATCATTTCCACTCTGATATGAGTTTTTAAAAATGATGCTCAAGCCCAGCTGCTCCAGAAAAAGAGCAATGAACTATGAAGAAATATGCGTGGAAGAGGAGAAGGGGGAATTAACTGCTAAGCTAGGCCAGGTAATAGATAGCAGAGGCCAGAATCTTGCAAATTCTCTTTTGGGGAATCTGCTGTTACAGGGGAGGCTGCAGTTCTGCTTGAAGATCCTAATGAGAAAAGAAGATCTGCAAGCTTGACTACTTGGCTTTGCAGAATTCCTCCAGCTCCAAGAAAATAAAAAAGAAGTTAACACCTTTTAGGGATGGGAGTGAAGAAAAGATAGTCCAACTCCTGCTCCCACTTCCTAAGGAATAATTTGGGGATAATGTAACTCATCTCACAGTGGCAGTCCTTCAATGAATGAGTCATCATTGCGATAAATACATGTTTCAGGAAAAGGACATTTTGCTCTACTGATCTTCCAAACATCTTGACTCTCCTCCTTATTGGGAAGACAACATCTTGACTCTTCTTCTTATTGGGAAGACATTGTTCTTGGCCTGGTTCAGTCGAAGCACCCTGTTATTAATATATTCTATCTCTAAACCAAGGCACCCTGACCATTATATTCTATCTATTGATCCTGGGTATTTACAACCTCAAAGATAAAGTCTATTTAGGAACAACCTTCCAATTTACAACAAGAGACCCCTGGGACAATACACCAGTCTTTGGTGAAACATGTCCATATGGCTTTATAGCTTTACGTGTGTGGTTCTTTTTATACATGGATTTTTTTTTTTTTTTTACCCATAGTAAACACTATAGTACACCAGGATCCTCAGTTGGGTAAATCCTTGGATATGGAACTGCATGAGGATACAGAGGAACTGTGGATAGGAAAAGCTTACTGTCAAGTTATACTCGGATTTTTGACAGACAAAGTGAGAGGGTGGGGTCAGTGCAACTAACTCCTATGTTATTTCAGGGTCAACTGTATCTACATGCAGAACTTGTTAAGACTCAAGGAATAAACCCAAGCAGGTAGATTCTGAAACAACTGTGTAAGCACTGTGATATTGGAGAGTATGACCCTTACTCTTAAGTAACTGTAAAATGAAATAATTTAATTTTCTTCATTGAGCCAGAAGACTAAGTGTTTTGAATGGGGGACTCCATCTTTCCTCTTTATATAGATATTTTGTCCCTTTTAAATGCCAGCCTGAAATATGAGCTAAGATAGCTCATCCAGCGAGTCCCCATGAGGCTGAACAAAAATAGCATCTCTAAATGATTTTGATCCCTGTCTGAGAGTTAGGAACTCAGCAATCAAAACCAAAAATGAGATTTTCCTACATAAGGTTTTGTGGGACAAGATAGAGGGCCACCCCAAGAGAAGTCAAAGGAAATGATTTCAAGGACAAATGCAACCAGGGTTTAAAGCATTTTTTATCGTAAAGGAAATATAGCTACATTCTTTGAGAATTTGGAAAGGACTGAATACAATCACAATCTTTTGATGGTAGATGAGAAATGATTTATGTTTTATTTTTTTCTTTGAAGTTTTACATAAAGTGACACAAGTTTGTAGGAATGCTATAGGAAAAAGATATCAGTATGGACAGTACCTGTGCTCTTAATAACCCATGAGGCTAGATGTTTTTTCTCATCGTTGCCTTTGATAATATACCAGTCATGAAATCAGCCTTGACTTAGGTTCCAACAGGATAGAGAACATTCAGCCTGATAGGAAATGACTAGGCTCTTGGCTATCTTTTCTCTGTTTACTTTTCTTGACAAGGTGCTAGCTCTATGCATGGGAGATTTGAGGAGCTGGCCCTCTGATAACAAGTTAGAGGTGGTAGACCTATAAAGAAGTGGAATTGTGGAAATTCTCTGAGGCAATTCAAAGGAAATTATTATTAATTTTTTTGAAGTTGCAAGGAATGTATTTGACACCAAGAGGTTTCTTTTTCCAAAGGTTAAACAGAAAAAAATAATCAAGAAATCAATGAAAACAATTTATTTTCCTGGATTTATCCATGTGAACTGCACCCCTGAGTCCCCCAAAAATATCAAGTCTCAGCCATGCAAGTAACACAGATGATTTTGATAGCTGTAATTCCAGAAATATAAGTGCTTACCATTTCAACTAAAAACTATCCTCCTGGGTTTTCACGTTATGTATTAGAAGATCTCTGAGAGGGAATACATTACAGGTATCTAGAAGCACCATTCAGATAGAAATATACAAACATGGGCTTCCCTGGTGGCTCAGACGGTAAAGAATCCACCTGCAATGTGCGAGACCTGGGTTCGATCCCTGGGTTGGGAAGATCCCCTGGAGGAGGGCATGGCAACCCACTCCAACATTCTTGCCTGGAGAATCCCATGGACAGAGGAGCCTGGCAGGCTATAGTCCATGGGGTCACAAAGAATCAGACACGACTGAAGCGACTGAGCATGAATGCACATACCAACCCCGTCCTCAGTCTATTCCTTTGGCCAATCTGTTATGTGTCTTACCTGTCAGAACCAGGGGCTGACTTTAAACTCCGAAAATTGTGGCTGTCTAAGTCCAAGCTGTAGCTCCGCCCACTTTCAGTTTTTGGAGTAATGATTTCTCCTCTGGTTGCTGATCTGAACTTGCTAAGAAGAAATCTGAAATTACATATATACATGCATATATTTAAAAGGAAGATAATAAAACACTTAAGTATATCATTTTAAGAATACCATTTATTGTACTTCTAACAGTATATAACTCTTCAATGAAGCTGACTTGAGGCTGAGAAATTCTGGGGAGTCCCCATGGCTTGTGCAACAGAGTGTCAAAGGTACCAGCAGAGGCAGTGAGGGCATTCTCCCAAAGCCATATCAGCTGCCGGTAGGCTAGGACTCTGTCCTTCAAAGAAAAATACCATTGACTTTGGGGACTCACCACTATCACCTGAGAATGGAAAAGCACTGCCCGGGCTGAACTTACTTACACAATGCTGAGAAAAGGGGAGTTTGAACTCACCTTGCTCAGACAGAAGAGCTACGATGATCCTCTGGGATCAACTAATGTAGCAACTTACTAGACTGTAGCTCCATGAGAAGGACAACCCTTGTTCTTCTTGTTTCCTGTCAGGTCCCCTAAGGTTAGAGGGAGGCCTGGCATGAACTACAACCCAGCCAGTTCTTGAGGAATAAGTGACTGCATGCATGCTCCTGGGGTAATAAGTCTGAACAATGGAATGGCTCACACCACATGAAACTTGACTGCATTCCCATTTCCCCAAATTATTTGGAACTTAAGCAAAAAGAGCTTTTCAGAAACTAACATTCAGGTCATGATCCGAGCTACTAAAAGCCTCACACATGGGTCTTTTCAAATGCACTCGCATAAAGACAAACCAAAGCTATTTTCCAGAGACCAATTCATTTACTTTACTGGCTATAGTTTTCTCACGGGGAAAAGCTATTCCAAAGGTACTGGGACGATCTTAATAGGATCTGCCAAGTTGTCTGCTGAAGTGTCAGAAGCTTCAGTCTGCCTGGAAATTACATTTTTGGTGAGAATAGCACTTAATATCATGTCAAAGGATGTTACTCTGAGAACCACTGTGTACATGTCCTTACCTCTGCACAGCTGCTTCCAGTCCTCCATGTGAGCTAACTCTTCCTCCTCTTTTATTATCCTGGGCCCTCTCCCTCTTTCAAGCTCCTCATCAAGCCCCACTTAGAATTTGATTCCTTTCCCAATGGTCCCTGTGCCCTCCCAGCATCAATAATCTAATATTTAATTATTTATTCCCATATTATATCTTTTGTAGTCATACAGCTTCCCTGGTCGCTCAGTGAGGAAAATTCCACCTGCCATGCAGGAAACAGAGGTTCAATCCCTGGGTCGGGAAGATCCTCTGGAGAAGGAAATGGCAACCCAGTATTCCTGCCTGGAAAATCCTGTGGATAGAAGAGCCTGGCGAGCTATACAGTCCATGGGGTCGCTAAAGAATTAGACACAACTGAGCTACTAAACAACAACAACAAACTTCTTGCCATGTTTCAAAAAGGCTATCAGGCCACTCATATTGCCATCTTAGATTTTCCTAAAATCCTTCTCTACATTTTTAACTTTTCAAGTGTGGACCTTGGAACCTTTTCTTTCCAACTAGGTGTTACATTCTTTGACGACAGAACAATCAGATCCCAGTTTGGAGTTTCAGCAGAGCTCAGTCCAGCTCTTGACTAGGACTCTTGACAATTCAGGATGTATATCATTCATGGTACTGCTTAGCTCCTTACTGTCTCCTAGCTCCAGGCTCGCCATTCTGTAACCCACATAGTGATGCCTGGCCTGGGGTCCACACTTTCTACCTCCTAGAGGCCTTTGTGGGCTCCACACTGAATTCAATCAGATTACTGATTGTTTTTGATGGGCCAGGCACCATGCTGAATACTGCAGCACAAAAGTAAAAAAAAGCCAGTAGAAGAGCTTACAATTAAGAGGAGTGGAGCGAGGGGGTGTATCTGGCGAGATCGGTTCATTTACTTTACATTATTGTGTAAGGAGAGGCTCGATGTCAGAGTGCAAAATCAAGAGTGATGCAGAGGCACAAGCCATTGTGGGAGCCCCAGGGAGAGACAAATAGGTTTAGAATAGTAGGAAGGCTCAAGATATAGGACATATGGCCCCTCTAGCTATCTTTCCCATTCATTACTGCTAATTAACGAAGTCATGGTTAGTCATGACTGAGTCAAGTGACATTTAGGATTCATGCCTACTCATAGTAAAAGATTCTTTAAAAAAAGAAAAAAAAAATACACTTTCTGTAGAGACAGATGAAGGCTCAGGGACTGGCAGCCTTTCACATTGGCTTTTGCTGAGAATAAAGCCATCCTACCCAGTGTGCGTGTGTGTGCTCAGTCATATCTGACTCTTTGCGACCCCAGGGACGGTAGCCCGCCAGGGTCCTCTGGCCATGGGATTTTCCAGGAAAGAATACTGGAGTAGGTTGCCATATTCCCTTCTCCAGGGGTTCTTCCTAGCCCAGGAATTGAACCCACATCTACTGCATTGGCAGGTGGATTCTTTACTGCTGACTCATCAGGGAAGCCCCACACTACTCAGAACAAACCATAAAGCCACTTGGTAGAGATTAGGATTTTCACTACCTGGGCCACAAAACTGACTAAGAAATAGACTATAGAGACTACAACAGGCAGGGCTATGAAACAATACTTTGCCCTTTGGGTCCTTTTTAAATTTTTGATGTGGACCATTATTACAGTCTGTACTGAATTTGTTACAATATTATTTCTGTTTTATGCTTTGGTTTTGTGGCCATGAGGCATGTGGGATCTTAGCTCTCCGACCAGGGATTGAAGTCACACTTCCTGCATTGGAAGGCAAAGTCTGAATCACTGGACCACCAGGGAAGTCCTGCCTTTTAGTCCTTATAACCTGCATTTTTGGGGCCAATTGACTCCCCTGATGAAACCTTCTCGTTTCCAGTTTCCCAGCGCCTCCCTATTGGCCTCTCACTCCTATTCTCAGTACTTGACACATAGATTTGCTTTCTGAATGAAGTTAGTGAGGTGGCCAAATGATTCCTTCCTTAAGGAGACCAGCATTTTAAACAGGGGAGACAGTGTTTTAAGCCCTATTAAGAAATCTTGGATTTGGCTGTTTCGTACATCAGCACTCAGGTTGGGCAGGTTGGGGAGGGTGGAGGGGTTGGTGTCGACTACAACAAAGGTAGTCATCACTTCCTTACAGGCAACACTGGCCCCAGCATGAAGCCTTCTACTGAGAAATAAAGGGATTCACTTGGTATAAGATCAGATATGTCAAATGAAAGCAAAATCCTCACAGGTTCAGGTCAGAAGGGACCTTTATCTAAAACTGAAAGTAATTAAAACTGCATTTCCTGAGGCAAATGATAAGAGAATGTTACCTCAGTCCAGTCTCTGACCTTTTCTGGGTCACTTAAGTGACATTAGACTTGAAAAACAGCGGGGGCCAGAGGGGGGTTGTCTATGTCACAGGTGACTGGGACAAGGATCAAAGATTCCCTTAAGAGGCTGTGTCTTACCCCTTTCTCCTGGGCCCATCGTGGCTGGCCTTCTGCCCAGCAGAAGGCAAAGCATCTGACTTTTCTGTGTTCTGGCGGGTTTGTTCTTGGCTTTGTATTTCTCCATCTCCTCATTAAAAACAATCAGAAGACAAATTTACACACAAAATGGCAAGATATGAAAGCTATTTCCTAGTCTTCATTCATGTTTCTACATTAACACAAGACAGAGTAACTGGCAATGATGTTTCCATCTTATGTTTCTAGTCACACATGCATTTTTCATGTCAAGTTAAATGAAGATTAAGATTGGGACTCATCTGTGGGAGTTTTGCTGAGATAAGCTTTTTAGAGATAATTGCAATGGAGGAATTAAACATCCTCCTCTACAAATATTTTTAGGGCAGAGGATCCAAGGTTCACGAGAACTCCAAATACCTAGAGGCTGAATTGTAGTATGGGATTCTAGAAACAATATCATTATTTTGGAGCACATAAGCCAGACTTCCTGGGAGGGTGAGTAGCTATGCACATACCTTCTGATGGTCTATACTGCTGAGGTTTGAGTGGAGGAAGCAGCCAGAATTAACTGCTTCCTTGTAACTCAACTCTGCTCTCTCTGTGGCATTAGTCCCAGGGTTATCTATCTGGGAAAGCCCTTCCTTGCTAGTGCGACACCAAGAAGGGGCCCTGGAAGCAGGTCCAAGCCTCCTGCCAGGCTTCAAAATCAGGGCATTTTTTTTTCCAGTATGTGAAAGGTGAGATACCCTAGGAACAGACCCACAGATGTCTGCTCCAGCTTTACTGTAGCCCAGATGAGAAATATGATTCTAAACATACGTTTCACTCAACATTTAAGCAGTTAAATTGTGGTCTGAATGCACAGACTAGCGTTCTCAAAGTGGAATGTTAATATGAACAAATTCTGTTCTGAGAGTAAGTCCAACAAAGTTAGCCTAAGTACACAATTAATATAATTGGCTGTTATTTATGTGAGAAGTTTGTAATACTTATATGTTGTAATACTTATGTGTTATATTTTTTTGTGTAATACAACACATAAAAAACAAATACAAAAAGAAGACACGTTAGTACAGCAGTACAGTTCAACAGCTGGCATATAGGGGCTGGCATTGAGTGAACAGGCAAGAAGAATTACTAAGTGGAGGAGAGACAAGAAGTGGGAGATGGCAGAGCTGAAGGGTGGTCAGCAATAGGAGAGGAAGGGCAAGCTGCAATTTCATTCACATCTGATTTAACTGGACATGAAAATGCACATTCACATGTTTGAGAGTTCACAACTTGAAGGTTCATATGCAGGGAACTTACTGTATTTGCATTTGGTGACAGTATAGCTCTTCATTGAGTGAAACTGCCTTGTGCATTTCAGGCCCTTTAGCATCCCTCAATGCCACTGATTTCTCCACAGTCATTGGGATAACCAGATAGGGCCCCTAGGATTTCCAAACACTTCCCTAGCCTGATTAGGGGAGGGGGCACATTACAAAACATCAGCCCTTGGTTGAGAATCCCTGGTTGAGAAAAAGTAACATTTAAATTAAATCTGAAATATATCCTTATTGAAAAAGCAAAGATTTCTTCCACAATGTGAATCACATAAGGCATCTGTTTTATGTTACTTTAACTGTTTAGTAAAATATTGGAAATGCATTCAGGAAAAGAAGTCTGTGATGAAGAGCAATGCCTTCCCTGAAAACCTCAGTGTGCCATGTATGAGAAAAACGACCGTGGATTTCATTTTCTACCAACTTCATCTTCCCTTGTATGAACTGAAGATTTAGATTTGATGCCACCAAGTTTTGAAATGATCTAAGGGATTCAAAAGAGGAAATTCAACCATGGTCTTTTTATACATAATGTAGAGAAGTTATTTAGCCCACCAAAATGAAGATTAAAGCAGTTTTGCTTTAGTTACCTGGACTTCTTCTTAAGATGGACTGTCGGACAACATCAGTGCCCAGAACGTTGACATGCTTGAAACGCTTTGCCTTTTCTTCAAAAAACCACTCACCAGTTACAATCCTTAGCTGCCTACTCAAAAGAAAAGAGGAGAGCATTGGAATTCAACTGTTCAGCCAAATAATTAACTCAAAACCCCCTAATTGAGTAAAAGATAGCCAGTTACAGAGTCCATCTCACTCCTTGGAGTAATTTATGGTTAGTTGAATATGTACTATATGTATGTTATATATGTATGTTACACACATATGTACTATATGTATGTATGTTAGTTGAATATGTACTATATACAAGGTACTCGCTAATTGCTCTTCATACTTACTATATTTTTATCCACTCTGTAAACATGATTATCCCCATTTTACAGATGAGGAAACAGAGCAATAAAATGATGTGTCTCACACAGAAAGCCAAGATCCCACCCCAAGCAGTCTGACCTATAGCTCGACTTCTTTTTTGTTTGTTTTTTAAAATTTTCATTTTATTCAGGTAGAGCTGATTTACAATGTTGTGCTAATTTCTGCTTTAAAGTGACTCAGTTATACATACATATATTCTTTTTCCTATTCCTTTTCATTATGGTTTATCAGAGGCTATTGAATAGCTTCCTGTGATATATAATAGGATCTTGTTGTTTATCCATCCCATATATAATAGTTTGCATCTACCAACCCCAAACTCTGAATCCATCCCTCTCCCACTCCCTTGGCAACTACAAGTCTGTCATCTGTGTCTGTGAGTCTTCTTCTGTTTTGTAAATAATTTCATTTGTGTCATAGATTAGACTCCACATATAAGTGACATTGCATGATATTTGCCTATCTCTGTCTGGGTTACTTAACTTAGTATTATAACTTCTAAGTCCATCCATGTTGCTACGGATGGCATTATTGCATTCTTTTTTATGCTATAGTTCAAGGTCTTAACCACGACATGTGCTAAGTCATCTCAGTCGTGTCCAACTCTTTGTGACCCTATGGACTGTAGCCCGCCAGGCTCCTATGTCCATGGGGTTATCCAGGCAAGCATACTGGAATGGGTTGCCATGCTCTCCTCCAGGGGATCTTCCCAACCTTGGGATCAAATCCACATCTCTTATGTTTCCTGCATTGGAAGGCAGGTTCTTTACAGTTAGTGTCACCTGGGGAGTCCTAATCACTGCATTCGTGAATAAATAAGCTTCAATGGAAACAATGCGGAACAAATGAAAGCTTTGAATTATAAAGGGGCTGTGACCACACTCTGTTTTAGAATGATATCTTGATGCAATATAATGACTGGATTAAGAGAGAATGGGACAGAGACAGGTTGACCATGGCAATAGTCCAGGAGAGAGATAGCAAGACTCAAGCTCGGGCAATGACAAGACTAATGACAATGATAAGACTAATGACCAGATCAATGACAAGAGGAAGAGCCAAATTAAAATGTAGGTGGTGGAAGGACCTGTCTGGGTTTCACAATTAATAGAATGTTGATGGTGGAAAAGAAAGATCTTGGAACAATCACAACCATGTGCAATGTTTATACAAACCCTTTACCCCAGTTATACAGGCCTAGTGACCATTTTTAGAACATGGCCCATATGTTCATCTACTACTTGACCTAAGGCCTATATAGAGGACTGTAATGGAAAATGAGGTTGAAAGGTAGTGAGTCACAAAATGGAAAACTCTGAAAGTCAAGCTAAGGAGTTGGAACACCATTTTGGAGGCAATGGGGAGCACTGGCAGATAATCTAAATTTCAAGTTGAATTATAGAATCTCTGAAGTATCTCTGAAGTATCATATGGGGTAGAAACCAGAAGCAGGCAGGCCAATGAAGAAGTAACTCAACAGATAGGACAGGAAATGATGATGTATATCTGGGTATCATGGGGGTAAGGAGTGAAAAGAAAGATAAAAGATACTTAGGCCACTATGTAAGCAGATAGGTTACAGAGTCCCTGGCAAAAGATAACCAGGCATGGCTTTCTTGATATAGAATCAATTTTGGCCTGAGCCATTTTGTTATGTGAGCCTGGCTACAGTGCTTGCCCTTGAACAGGTCTCAGTAATTAATGCTCTTAAGGGAGGGAATGAAAAAACTCAGAAGCATTCAAGAAACAATGGTGGAGCTATGGGGAAGGTCTTAGTTCCTCAAGGGACATACTTAGCAACGTATCTTTGAGTTCTACAGGAACTAAGGCCCCAACAAGGGTGGAGAATAGGAAGATGATGTTGATCCTTCTGACTCCAACTGAAGCTGGACTCTGTGGACCTTTGCCCCAATACTATGCTGAATTCTCCTCTGCTCAAGCCCCCTCATGAATACTCATGTACCTTTAGTTTAAAATTTCCTCAATTTTGCTGTTGGGAAGACAATGCGTTGAGAAAGATCCCTGGTGTTCCCCTTAATTGTGTGAGTGCTCAGTCATATCTGACTCTTTGTGACCCCATAGACTACAGCCTGCCAGTCTGTCTATGGAACTGTCCAGGCAAGAATACTGGAGTGGGTTGCCATTTCCTCCTCCCAGGGATCAAAGCCATGTTTCCTGTATCTCCTGCATTGGCAGGTGGATTCTTTACCACTGAGTCACCTGAGAAGCTTGTTCTCCTTACTTGCTGCAAGTAATAATAAATACTTCCTTCTTCTGATCTTTGGCTTGGTTGCACCTACTGACTCAACATTCACCAAGAGGTGAACCCAGTTTTCAGGTTAACAACTGAAGATGAAAATCAGCAAGATTGATGACAAGTCTGTCATGGCTAAAGTAAAGCAGCTAAGAGTCAAATAGAGAACTCTAGCCCTATAGTATTATATCTATGAGATTCAGTACCTCCTTGACTGAATTTAGAAATTAACAATTGGATTCTAAATAAAATTAAAAAAAAACACTCTAGAAAAATATGCCAATTTGTTCTCTCCAGCAATTATCATAAAATAATTACTTATACATTTATGTCATGTTGTGCAGCATATGGTATCTTAGTTACCTGACTAGGGATCAAACCCATGCCCCCTTCAGTGGAAACATGGAGTCCTAACCACTGAACCACCAGGTGAGTCCCTGAAATACTACTCCTAAATGCAGGAAAAAAAGGTAAGTTACCTATGAAACCCAGTTCCATCACTGGGGAAAAAGTGAAAATGTTATCCTTGGAGTAAATTATTCATTGAATGACCATAGCTTGTACATCTGAAATTTACCTTCAAGTGGCTAGATCACCTATCAAGAAGCAAGGATTAATGGATTAACTTCAAAACTGTATAAAATACAGCAAAAACATACTTGAATGGGTTAATAATACTTGAATGGGCTCTATCTGGATATATCTCAAGTGATCTATAGGCATACATGAGTACTTCTGTTGGAAAAGTAGGCAGTAATTATGCAATTCTAAAGGTACTGCCTCCAGATTTCCAGGCCTTATTTATTCAGTTCAGTTCAGTTCAGTTCAATCGTTCAGTCATGTCTGACTCTTTGCGACCCCATGAATTGCAGCACACCAGGCCTCCCTGTCCATCACCAACTCCCAGCATATCTGAGGTTATTGATATTTCTCCCGACAATCTTGATTCCAGCTTGTGTTTCTTCCAGTCCAGCATTTCTCATGATGTACTCTGCATAGAAGTTAAATAAGCAGGGTGACAATATACAGCCTTGATGTACTCCTTTTCCTATTTGGAACCAGTCTGTTGTGCCATGTCCAGTTCTAACTGTTGCTTCCTGATCTGCATACAGATTTCTCAAGAGGCAGGTTAGATGGTCTGGTATTCCCATCTCTCTCAGAATTTTCCACAGTTTATTGTGATCCACACAGTCAAAGGCTTTGGCATAGTCAATAAAGCAGAAATAGATGTTTTTCTGGAACTCTCTTGCTTTTTCCATGATCCAGCAGATGTTGGCAATTTGATCTCTTGTTCCTCTGCCTTTTCTAAAACCAGCTTGAACATCAGGGAGTTCACGGTTCACATATTGCTGAAGCCTGGCTTGGAGAATTTTGAGCATTACTTTACTAGCATGTGAGATGAGTGCAATCAAATGCTAATTGAGGTAGTGTTGTGATTGAACTTTGCAGACAGAACTGAAGTTATTTATCACCTGACCTTAAAATAGGAAGATGGTCATGGATGATCTGGGTGGGCCCACAGTAGTCACTGAGCCCTTGAAAACAGGAAGAAAATGAAGGATACCGAGAAGCTGTGGAATGGGAAGTCAGAGGGATTCCAAATGTGAAAGAGGGCTCTAAGATGCAGATGTCCACATGCAAGAACCAGAGGGAGTGGCCTCTAGGAGCAAAGGCTGGCTCTTAGCTAACAGCCAACAAGAAATGAGAGCCTCATTCTCACAGTCACAGAGAATCAGAATCTGTCCACCAAAATGTACTTAGAAGTACAATCTTCCCAGAGCCTTCTGGTAGGAACTCAGCCAGCTGACACCTTGATTTCCGCCTATTGAACCGTGAGTAGAGAAATAAGACAAGCCAACCTAGGTTTCTGAGTGACAGAACTGTAAGACTGAAACTGAGCTGTGCTCTGTGGGGCTCCTGGGCATGGAAGCCTTTCTGTCGTTTCTTGTTTGTAGGGAACAGACTCCAGACTCCATGACCTAACATGAGTTACAAAGGGCAGACCTGAACAGTTGCTAATCAAGGAAGGGAGGGGATATAGACACAAGGGAGGAGCAGCCAAGAAACAATAGTGCAACAGTAAGTCCTAGTTCCCTCAAAAGGGGTACACATAACAATATCCTTGAGCTCTTTACAGAACTAAACCCCCCCTAAATGGCAGATGTCAGCATTCTTCGTTTCTAAAAAGACCACCTGAGGCCAGATTAAAGGAGTGCAGGCCCTGCACACACTCTAATCTTATCAGCAACCCTGCCCTTGAGGCTTTGCTATAAAACTCCTCATCAAGTTCTCCAGGAATGAGACACAGTTTTCCAGGGGCTTTAGCATGCTGTCCTCCTTTTCCTGCAAATCAATAAAGCTATTCTTATCTACTTCACCCAAAACTCTGTCTCCAAGATTCAATTTTGCACTGGTACACAGAGGCTGAGTTTATAGCATCAAGATCATATATTTACATTGCCTACTGCCCATGGGGTCACAGAGTCAGGCACGACTGAAGCAACTGAGCACATATGAGCAAGCTGCTAAACTGTGGCAGTCTGTGATGATGGCCACACAAAACTAAGAATAATTAAACATAAAAACCTATTTGTCTTAATGTTCAACTCCGGAAATAATTTGCACAGATTCTAAAAAGATACCTATGAAAACTTCAGAACAATACGGTAGAAGTAAGTACACTATGGCTTGTGGGCCAGATTCTTCACTGCCTATTTCATACAGATGATGAGCTAAAGATTTAGAAAAGGCAGAGGAACCAGAGATCAAATTGCCAACATCTGTTGGATCATCAAAAAAGCAAGAGAATTCTAGAAAAACATCTACTTCTGCTTTACTGACAACACCAAAGCCTTTAACTGTGGAAAATTCTTAAAGAGATGGGAATACCAGACCACCTGACCTGACACCTGAGAAATCTGTATGCAGGTCAGGAAGCAACAGTTAGAATTGGACATAGAACAACAGGCTGGTTCCAAATTGGGAAAGGAGTACATCAAGGTTGTATCTTGTCACCCTGCTTATTTAACTTATATCCAGAGTACCTCATGTGAAATGCCCAGCTAGATGAAGCACAAGCTGGAATCAAGATTGCCAGGAGAAATATCAAAAACCTCAGATATGCAGATGACACCACACTTATGGCAGAAAGCTAAGAAGAACTAAAGAGCCTCTTGATGAAGGTGAAAGAGGAGAGTGAAAAAGTTGGCTTAAAACTCAACACTCAAAAAACTATGATCATGACATCCGGTCCCATCACTTTATGGCAAATAGATTGAGAAACAGAGGAAACGATGAAAGACTTTATTTTGGGGGGTTTGAAAATCACTGCAGATGGTGACTGCAACCACGAAATTAAAAGACGCTTGCTCCTTGGAAGAAAAGTTATGACCAACCTAGAAAGCATATTAAAAAGCAGAGACATTACTTCGTCAACAAAAGTCTGTCTGGATAAAGCTATGGTTTTTCTAGTGTTCATGTATGGGTGTGAGAGTTGGACTATAAAGAAAGCTGAGCGCCAAAGAACTGATGCTTTTGAATTGTGGTGTTGAAGAAGACTCCTTAGAGTCCTTTGGAGTCCAAGGAGATCAAACCAGTCAACCCTAAAGGAAACAAGTCCTGAATATTCATTGGAAGGACTGATGCTAAAGCTGAAACTCCAATACTTTGGCCACCTGATGAGAAGAACAGACTCATTTGAAATGACCCTGACGCTGGGAAAGATGGCAGGAGGAGCAGGGGATGACAGAGGATGAGATGGTTGGATGGCATCATCGACTCGATGGACAAGAGTTTGACCAAGCTTCGGGAGTTGGTGATGGAGAGGGAAGCCTGCAGTCCATGGGGTCCCAAAGAGTCGGACAAGACTCATTTGAAATGACCCTGACGCTGGGAAAGATGGCAGGAGGAGCAGGGGATGACAGAGGATGAGATGGTTGGATGGCATCACCGACTCGATGGACAAGAGTTTGACCAAGCTTCGGGAGTTGGTGATGGAGAGGGAAGCCTGCAGTCCATGGGGTCCCAAAGAGTCGGACATGACTGAGTGACTGAACTGATACTGATACTGATGAGCTAAGGATGGTTTTCATACTTTTAAGTGGTTGGAGGAAATATTTCCCCAAAGCTGAATATTTCATGACCTGTGAAAATTATATGAACAATATTTAAAATTCAGAGTCTGTTAATAAAGTTTTATTGGTACACAGCCATGCTCATTTGTTTATATAATTGTCTCTGGCTGCTTTTCTGCTACAACTGCAAACTTGAGTAGTTTTAACAGGAACAACAGAGCCTACAGAGTCTATAATTCTTACTCTTTGGCATTTTATTTTTTAAAAGGTTTGCCAATTTCTGCAATACAACAAAGAATTTACACAAAAAGATACAAGAACAAGGGGAATAACATAGATCATTGATAGAGAACCACCTAAGAGAGGCAGGTCAAAGGCTTGTCTTATTTTTTTGTTTGTTTGGGGTTTTGCTTTTTTTTTTTTTTTTAATGGCTGCGCCACATAGCATATGAAATCTTAGTTGCCCAAAGACAGCACATGTGCCCCCAGCACTGGAAGTGTGCAGGAAGTTCTGTTTGTTTTGTTTTTGTCATTTTCTTGGGATACAGAGTAAGGTGGAAACACATCAAGAGCAGCTTCAGGTGTCACAGAAAAGTGAGTCACATCAGGTCTACATGCCCCAGCAAATGGCCTTCCATATTATCATCTTTACGGTATATGCCTAGAGCTGGCAACATCTAACACAAAGAAGATCTTCCCAGAACTGTTAGTCATTACCTCTTACCATCCTTGTGAGAACAACAACTATAACCCTTGTATTTGCTCAACTCAAATATGGACCTGAGTCATTTGTTACTTTAGAACTCTGCAACATCAGAACCACCTCTTGGGATTATGTCTCTGCCACCTTCTCGGGTCCTGGAGGTATAGGTGGAAGGATCAGTTGAAGAACAGGGAACAAACACTGAATGTGTACCATGCACCAAGCCATGTGCTAGGCACTGTATACACGGCATCGCTAATGTTCACTATATGTCATAAAGTAGCTATATCATCCTTAGTTTTCAGATGAGGAAATCAAAGTTCACATGGCTGAAATAACTTGCCCAAAGTTATACAGTATCAGGACACAAACAGGATTTACACTAAAAGCCGTTATATTTAGCAAAGCTCTTCAGAAAAGAACCAGCTATGACAAGGCTTTGAGGAAGCGTGAAAAGGAATAACGTGTAGTATTTCATATGATGGGCTGTGACTGGCTGTGTGTGCGTGCACACATCTGTGACTATGTCTCTCTGTTTGGAGCAGAGGGACAGGAATAAGGAGTGAAAGAAGGAATAAAAGAAACATGAAACCTACTATGAAATTTTTCTCTCTGCCATATCAATCTAATATTTCAGAAATACAAAGCTTTGAATAAACATTGTGTTTCCTACAAGTCATACTCTGAAGAGTTTGACTGAAATTGAGTTACACTCGTGATATGTGATTAATGATTACTGAATATTTAGAATTCGCTAGGTTCTAATTTTCTTTAACATTAAACTCTTGGGACCACAAACTTTTGCTTGATAGCTTATTTAAATGTAAAGTCAAGTTCTCCTTAGACTTATAGGGAAAAAGTAGGCAATCATATCCTAAAAAAGAAGAGTGCCCTAAACATTCATTTTTTTCCCTTTATTTTCTATTAACTGCTGGAGAGAGCTGAGATAAGATATAGTAGTTAGATACACTGAAATATAACAAGTTTCCTTCGTATCATTCATAAGGAAGCTAGAATTATTTAATTCATTCATTACATATCAATTATTTATTGCATTCCTGGCTCAGGCAGTAAAAATCCTGCCTGCAAAGCAGGAAACCTGGGTTTGATCCATGGTTCAGGAAGATTCCCTGGAGAAGGAAATGGTAACCAACTCCAGTATTCTTGCCCGGGAAATCTCATGGACAGAGGAGTCTGGTGGGCTACAGTCCATGGGGTCCTAAAAGAGTCAGACATGACTTAGTAATGAAAAAACAATAAGGCTAAGAGTATAGAAGTGAAAAAGACAACGACCCTCGTGTTATGGAGATGATGGTATATATTTACTCCTTTCTTTCTTTCCAACAGGAAAAGTAACAAGAAATCCTTCAACACATGAACTCTACAGATAAAGAGAATATCTTTAAAATAGCTAGTGAGGAGAAAAAAACATATTACAAACAAAGGAATGATGATTAGAACGGCAGTTGACTTCCATTAGAAATAACTAAAGCTAGAAGCCAGTGAAATGATATCTTTAAAGTTCCGAGAGAAAATATCTATCTAAAATCATGTATCTAGAGAAACCATTGTTTAGGAGTAAGGGTGAAATAAAAAATGTTCAGTATAATAAAAACTGGCATAATTCACCATTAATAGATTTTCACTAAAGCATCTTCTAAAGAGGAGTAAAGTAATTCCCCAGCGAGTGGTCCGGTAGTTAGGACACTGTGCTTTCACTGCTGTGGTCTGCAGTTCACTCCCTGGTCAGGAAAACTAAGATCCCAAAGCTGTGTCACATGACCAAAAGAAAGAAAGAAAAAGGAAGTAAAGTAGATCTAACATATAAAAAGGAATGGTAACAAATGGAATTGGTAAAACACATGGATAAATCTAAACAAACGTTGATGTAAAACAAACATGATATCTAAAATGTTGAACTGAAAATAGATGTTTCTAAAACATAGGACAAAAAGTGTATATAAGCCTGGGTGAAGACAGTTAGAGTTTAAGAATATCAAGTTCCTTTTGTTGATTAGAAGAAGGGTAAAACTAATGATTTATGAAATTAAATATGAATGGTGTAATTTCTAGGGTAACCACTAAAATAAAAACTCATATAATATCTATAACAGTAGAAAGGATAAAATGGAATGAGANGGTGAAGACAGTTAGAGTTTAAGAATATCAAGTTCCTTTTGTTGATTAGAAGAAGGGTAAAACTAATGATTTATGAAATTAAATATGAATGGTGTAATTTCTAGGGTAACCACTAAAATAAAAACTCATATAATATCTATAACAGTAGAAAGGATAAAATGGAATGAGAAAAATATAGTACTTCCATTAATTTATAGATAATATAAATAAAAACAAATATTATAGTAATTACAATGGATATAAACAGACTAAACTCTATAAGAAAAATACTGTCAAGTTAAACTTAAAAATTATATATATATAGTATACATGCATAGCATGTATATATATAGCAAATATTTAAATATATATACACACATATAGAGCATATATATGCATATATGCTAGTCTCCTTGCAAGCATATAGACACAGAAAAGTTGAAAGGCAAATGGTAAGAAAAAAATATACCATGTAAATATTTACCAAAAGAAACTTGATATTACTGTATTAATAGCAGACAAAACAGATATTAAGGCAAAAGGATTTTTACAAATGAAGGGCGTCACAAACACCTTCAAATCAGTAAAGAATAGACTAACAGCCTAAAAGAAAATTGGGCAATACATAAATAGTCGTATCACAGAAAAGGAACCCCAAATGGCCAATAAACCTATATGGTAAGAAAAAAATATACCATGTAAATATTTACCAAAAGAAACTTGATATTACTGTATTAATAGCAGACAAAACAGATATTAAGGCAAAAGGATTTTTACAAATGAAGGGCGTCACAAACACCTTCAAATCAGTAAAGAATAGACTAACAGCCTAAAAGAAAATTGGGCAATACATAAATAGTCGTATCACAGAAAAGGAACCCCAAATGGCCAATAAACCTATGAAAGGATACTCAACCTCATTAGTAATCAGAAAAATTCAAATAAAAATCATAGTTAAGATATCCATCTGGATCTACCAGTTGAACAACAATCAAAAATTTTCATGATGCCAGGTGTTGGTAAGATTGTAAAGTTTTATAAAATGTTGGTAGAATTTAAATTGGTACAATTATAAAACACAATTTAACCTCTTAAAAAGCTGAAAATGTTCATACAATTTTGCCCTACAATTTCATTCCTAAGGCGTACTTCCTATAGGAGTTTTCTCAAACATTTTTGACAGATGGTAACTAGACTTANAGATTGTAAAGTTTTATAAAATGTTGGTAGAATTTAAATTGGTACAACAATTATAAAACACAATTTAACATCTTAAAAAGCTGAAAATGTTCATACAATTTTGCCCTACAATTTCATTCCTAAGGCGTACTTCCTATAGGAGTTTTCTCAAACATTTTTGACAGATGGTAACTAGACTTATGTTGTACACCAGGAACTAACAGTGTTGGACGTCAATTAAGAAAATCTCCAAACACATAGGGAAAGAGCTTAGATCTATGCTTATCAGAGATGCAGTGGGAGTTGGAGGGAGGGGGAATTGGAAAGAATAAAAAAGTTTTACATCACAATCCAGAAAATAAATACACATACTCTCTCACACACACACAATGAAGTATATATAGAATTACATACATATAATTATATGTATACTGACATTTTCTGTTTCCCCTTCTTTTTTTAAATGCTGGCCAGGACCCATCAATGGGTCATGACTCAGTTTTAAAAACCCTACAATAAGGAAACTGCTGTGCATATTTGTTAGGCCATATGTACAAGAAGGTGATACCAGCATTTTTGGGGTAACATTATAAACTAAAACAACAAAAATGTCCATCAACAAGAAAACAGACACACTGTAGGATGATGCAACAGTGAAGAGAAATGGAATGATATTCACATAACCATAGATAGAGGGACATCCCAGGTGATCCAGTGCTTAAGACTCTATGCAATGGCAGGGGACAGAGGTTCGATCCTTGGTCAGGAAACTGAGATCCCACATGCCATGCTGCACAGCCAAAAAATAAATTAAAAACAAAAAAGTAAACGTGGATAGATTTCACACACAAAAAATGCTGAGCTAAAAAAAGTCACAAAGAACACATACAGTATAATTTCCATTTCTACAGAATTCAAAATTGAATAGGTAGAAAATATATTATTTAGGGATATATCCAAGTACAATAAAACCATAAAGTAGAGTAAGGGAACAAGAAATGGAAAACAAGAATGGTCTCTTAAACTGAGTGATAAATACATAGATACTCTTTTTACTATTGTTTAAACAGTATATGTAGAGTGTCTTGATATGTATGATACTTCTACATTTAAAAATCCCTCTAATCTATGTGGGTATTGAGATACTAAACCACAGTGAACAAAGTATTCTGAAAAACGGAGAAGGCGCTCATATATGATTAATAAGTGATTTAAAGTAGCATGTCAAGGTACTCCAAACAGCTTCTTATCACCCTCAAAAGCTCTCTGGTAGCTCAGCTGGTAAAGAATTAGACTGCAATGCATGAGACCCCGGTTCAATTCCTGGGTCAGGAAGTTCCCCTGGAAAAGGGATAGGCTACCCACTCCAGTATTCTTGCATGGAGAGTCGAATGTCAGAGGACATTGGTGGGCTACAGTCCATGGAGTCACAAAGAGTTGGAAATGACTGAGGGACTAAGCACACACACATCACCCCCAAAATCTGTGGCTCAGTGTGGGATTACTACAATGTGAAATTTCCCTTGTAGCTAGATTATAGAAATTTGCCTTTAAAAAAAGGAGTGATGTTTAAATGAGTATGTGGCAATTACTAGTATCCATGAGGACCAAAAGATCTCCAGATACACAGGTATAGTTGAACAAGTTGAAATTTTTGTTCATTGCAATGAAGGAAAACATGCCATGAAAAACCATGGGAAGTCTCGAGAAGAAGGCATTTGAAATAATTTAATATAGGATTGGGGCTTATGTTGGGCTTCCCTGGTGGCTCAGAGGGTAAAGATTCTGCCTCCAATGCAGGAGACCCAGGTCCAATCTCTTGGTTGGGAAGATCCCCTGGAGAAGGAAATGGCAACCCACTCCAGGATTCTTGCCTGGAGAATCCATGGACAGAGGATCCTGGCAGGCTGTAATCCACAGAGTTGCAAAGAGTCAGACATGACTGAGGGACTTTCACTTTCACTTGGGGTTATGTTAGGTAATTTTAGGGAGATTTCAAGAGAGCAGGGATTTGCTCTAGACTACGTGATGTCAGGGAGCAGGGACAAGGCTATCACTGATAACTTAAGTTTTACCTAAAAGAAGGGCAGTCTAGAAGAAGGCTAAAGCTGTATTTAGTAAGGAAGTAGGAGGAAATTCATATTAAGCAAGAAACGGGGATGTGTGATACATTGTGGCTTGACCAGTCACCTTGTTTTCATCTATGCTAAAATAAGATTATGAAGCATTTGTACTGTGTCTCACTTCATCATGGATACACAGTGATCCTGTGGGATGCTGGTGCTCTGAGGTCATTTATGTCTACTAGGAGAACACCACAGCCTGTCCCAGATCACCTTCTAACAACATCAAGTTCAGTTCAGTTCAGTCACTCAGTCGTGTCTGACTCTTTGCCACCCCCTGAATCGCAGCACACCAGGCCTCCCTGTCCATCACTAACTCCGGGAGTTCACTCAGATTCACACCTACATGTAAATGTCAGATCAGTTTTCAGATGTCAGGGTCTGTATTTCTCCTTTTCATAACAAAGCACTATGCATTCCCTCTGTACCCTCTCTGTATAAGTTCCAACCATTGGTACTATCGCCTTTCAAGTTAGTGACAGGGACTCATATTTCATCTATCTCAGGTCTATTTGATCTGTTTTCAGTCATCACTACCAATTTATCAAAAACAAAAACACCGGACTCCTCCTTAAACATGACAGGCTTCCACAAGGACAAATAGCTGCATGAAATGTCACCACATGGCATAAATAAAGATAAGATAAATAAGATCAGCTCATCAACATCATATCTGAAGTATTTCATTTTTGGGCTCCTGATCATGTTGCTTTTATCTTTGGGGTCTGAGTTCAATTAAGGTGCTAATTAGGAAAACTGATCATTATGGCTGTCTTTGTGTTGGAAAGCAACTGCCTCTGCTAATATAATCATGTGGAATTTTGTAGGTCTCATTAGGATAGCCACATGAACTAACTGGCCGTGTCAGGGTCCCTTTCATTCTGTTTCTATAGAGTTACTTTTAAAAGGACACCAACAGCAACCAACTTGTTAGAGCCAGAAGGGGCTGCAAAAAATGTCAAGGGCTGATCATCCCATTGAAGGAGGTAGCCTCCCTTTATTAGTTTTTGCTGTAATCCTTTTCAGTGCCACAGCAATTAAAGCTCTTTACTTTTACCCATTCCAAGGTAAATGACAACAAAGGTTGTGTTTTCCAACTGATTAGAGAATGAGTCACTTTCTGACTCATCTCATCTCTTAGAGGTCAGGGTGGAAATTTCAATGTTATGGTCTATTGAACATAGAGACAGCCCACTGGCACTATAGCATTCTCTCACAACAAATTAAGGGTGTTCACTGCCAGTAGAGTACCATTCATGCTTCCTCTCAAAAAACCACTCCATGAATAGCAAACAGGGTACTTCCAACACTGACAGATAATCTCTGAGATCACATAAACTTGTAGCTGAAGAAATAATGGTCTCTGTTTTCAGTTTTTAAAATGAGAAGAGATTCTGTTTCTACTAAGTGAAACACACATCTTGTAAATTTCCAGCTGCCACACAGATGCTACAACTATAAGTTGTTGTTGTCCAAGCTGGTGCTCTGGGACAACCCAGAGGGATGGGGTGGGGAAGGAGGTTGGAGAGGGGTTCAGGATGGTGGGACACATGTACAACCCATGACTGATTCATGTCGATGTATGGCAAAAACCACCACAATATTGTAACTAGCCTCCAATTAAAATAAATAAATAAAATTTTTAAAAAGAGGTATAAGAACCACACATTGAAAGCTGTTTCTTCCTCAGAACATTGTAATGCACAAATACAGAATTTATTCTAGTGATGCAATAATAATGTAATAAACTCCTCCTTAGACTATGAAACCATTGAGGGTAGTCTACGTTTCATCCATCTTTGTATCCTTATCCTCTAGTATTCCAACAGCTTATCAATAATTGTTGTAGTGAGGATGGACAGATGGGTCAAAAGATAGAGCAAGTGGATAGGTGGATAGTTGGGTTTATTAAGTTATTATCACATCAAAAAAATAAAAAAGGAAGTACAAGTAATTCTGAAGTTCTGTATTGAGGTTTTTAACATCCCCTCAGGAAGACACAGACCTTTCATGTTTTTAAAATTATTTATTCTTATATCCTTCTGACAACAACTTGTCATATCTTTTTGTGACAACTGGAAATTTACTTTCTTCAGAGGGCAAATATATTTGGCCTGATGTGTGTCCGTGCCTATGTGTGTGTGTGTGCGTTAATTCTGAAGAAAACCACATTTGTTCCATAACTTAAGCCTGAAATGCTTTAAGTGGGGCCTTGCCATCTATTTACTCATCATTGAGTATTTACCATAGGCATTCTTTTAGGCACTAGAACTACTTCATTGAACACTACAGATAATAGGCCCTGCTCTCATAGTTGTGAAGCTTATATTCTAGTGGGGGAATAAAGATAATAAACAAGAGAAGGAAAGTATATATCATATAAGTATCAAAGGGAAAAAAAAAACATAGGAAGGGATTATGTTAGTTATGTTAGGTAAGCTAACTTCTGTAACAAACAACTTGCAAATTCCAATGACTTAACAAATTAAAAGTTTCTCTCTATCATATATAACCTAATATTGATCTGACCAGATTGAGGGGAGATTTTTTATGAATTAGACCTGCAGTTACCATCTATACTGACTACCAGATGAGCTGATGGCAAAACTTTCAGTTAGCAATGCATGAATACACAAACCTCTTGGATCTTGTATTGAAAAGAGTGTTTCAGTAATTACAACTGACATTTAGAAATTAAAGACAAAATTCCTCTCCCCATACAAAAGCTTAAGGCAACTCCTGATTGATTGAAAGCCTCATGAGTCACAGTCCCTAGTTACTGTTGTGTGAGCAAATGAGGGTTCAGGATGTAGAGAAGAGGTAAACAGAAATGAAATAAAAACTGAAAATGATCAAATATTAGGGATCAAATAAAATAATATGGTATAAGAAATGGAGAAACAGTTACTGAGATATTCCTTATAAGTCTTCAGACTCTGCAATTAGTAGGTCAGTCATTTGTTAAAATCCCTTTTCCTTTCACCACTTGAAATAACAAACCTCACCTTGGCAGAGTTTGGTGGGAAAAGAACTGGGTGGAAAAACAAACAAATTTTTGATGTTTATTCAATCCAACTGTACTAACACACATTCTGAACTCTTGGTGTGCTTATTTCCACTATTTATAATACAGAAAATCAATCACCTCTCTTATTTAATTGGTATATATTTTGAGACCTTGTAGGACTATTAGTATTATCCAGGAACAAATGTGATCCCAAAACAGATCCACTCTCTCAAGGACTAAGGCTTCAATTTTGAAATTAGCTTAAACCATGATCTGATTAAGGTAATCTTGAATATTTACAGGCCCTATCCAATTTCCTTGCTAGAAAAAAAAAAGTGTATTCTCAATTGATACATATTATTAAACAGAGTCTCACTAAGCTTTATTGTTTTTCAAATATGGTTGACCCTTGAATAACATGGGTATGAAATGCTCAGGTCCACTTACACATGAATTTTTACTATCCATGAGTAGGTGAATTTAAGGATATGAAAATAGTTATGGAAAGGGTAACTAAGTAGTAAATCTAAGTGAAATAATGACTATAAAATAACAATATTTTGTGGGATTAATTATGTTATAGACTGAATATACCGCTTTCATAATAATTCATATATTGAAATGTAACCCCCAGTGCAATGGTTATTTGGATGGAATCTTTGGGAAGTGATCACTCCCTTTATAAAAAGATTCTCCAGAGAGTTCCTCTGTCTCTTCTTCCCTCTTCTGCCAGGTAAGGACACAGTGGGAAGACAGCTGGCTATGAACCAGGAAGCACACCCTCACCAGACAACAAATCTGCCAGAACCCTGATCTCCAGGACTGTGAAAAAGAAATTTCTGTTGTTTAAGAGCCACCTAGTCTATAGTATTCTGGTACAGCTGCCTAAATAGACTAAGACAAATCATAAATACATACATATATGTATATACACACACACTCAGCTATGTGTGTATATGTGTGTGCATAGATATACAAATATTTAAAATACACAATAGCACTAGGAGGGGAGTAAGGCAATCAAAGTGTTTTTAAGTCTTAATATTGTCTTAGAAGTACCAAAACTACTAATTAATATTATATTTTAACAAGTCAAGGATATATGCTATAATCTCTAGAGTAATCATTAGATGAGTAGTAAAAAATGTATGAATATTAGAGGAGATAAATAGAAAAATATTGCAATAACCTAAATGAAGGCAAATGAGTAGAGATAAAAGAACAGAATAGATGGGACCAAAAGAAGAATAAGCAAAAGGGTGGTAAATTTTAAATAAAATATATGGGCTATGTTACTACTACAAATGGGACAAATTTCCTAACTAAATGACAACTGTCAGCCTAGATTTAAAATATGCACACACGATAATATTCCACTTATAAGAGACATATGGTAAATATAAGGAAAGAAAAAAGTTGCAAGTAAAGGATAAAGAGGATTCCCCAGGCATATGCCAACCAAAAGAAAGCAACTGAGGCCATACTAATTATAAAGTAAACTTTAAAAGGAAAAAATCATAACTAGAGATAAGAAGAGAGTTTTCATAATTATAAAGGTTTCTGTACAACTATAAAATCTCACAATTCCAAATACTTAAGCAATCAAGACTCTAAATTCAACATACACAAAGCAATATTATCAAGCTAAAAAGGAAAATAGAAAATCCACAATCATTATTGAGAGAGACTAGTATATATTTCCCTCAATATCACATAGAATATATAGATTAAAAAATCAGTAGAGATATGGAAGATTTGGACAACACAATTAACAAATATCATTAAAAGACAAAACTAAGATATTCAAATCAATACAGAATTCATTTTTTAAAGGAAATTGGAACATTTAACAAAATTGAAGATTTTCTGGGCTGAATTTCAAAGAATGAAATCATATAGAGTTTGTTCTCTGACCAAAGTGAAATAAAGCTAATTTTAATATCAAAAAGATATCAAAAATCTCCATGAAGTTAGATATCAAAAGACAATTGTAACTAACTCGTAGTTGGGGGAAAAAAGTGATGGAAATTAGAAAACAGAATGAAACCAATATCATAAAAAATAATGGATATGAAAATGTGTGAGATGCAGCTAAAGCAGTGCAAACAGGGAAATTCATATCCTTAAATGTATATGTTAGAAAAGAACAAAGGATGGAAAAAATGAAGCATCTAAACATATGAATCAAAACACCATTAATGAAAAAATCTAAAAAAGTAAAAGAAAGAACAAGAAATGAATAAAATTGAAAACAAATATGCAATACAGAAAGAAAAAAAAAGATGTCAAGTGTTAGAAAAGAAGACACACTTGTGCAAAAATAAAATTTGAATGGTGCCACAGGAATAATTTTAATTAAAAAGTGTGTTTAACAAGATTTCCAAATACAAAGTTAGACTAGCCAAATCAACTGCATTTCTTCATATCAAAAACAATTAGAAAATAAAAAAAAATTTAAGGATACTGTTTATAACAACACAGTAATCAAATACTTGGATTAAATCTAATGATATGTAAGATGTATCAGGAAAATTATTATATGAAATATTACTAAAAGAAATTAAAGGTAAACTGATGAAAGGGCATATAGTGTTTGTGAATCAATAGACTAAATACTGAAAGACATCAATTCTCTCCATAACTTTCTGTAGATGTAATGTAGTCCCTATAAAAACGCTAGTTGCTGCTGCTAAGTCACTTCAGTTGTGTCCGACTCTGTGTAACCCCATAGACAGCAGCCCACCAGGCTCCCCCGTCCCTGGGATTCTCCAGTCAGGAACACTGGAGTGGGTTGCCATTTCCTTCTCCAACGCATGAAAGTCAAAGTGAAAGTGATGTCGCTCAGTCATGTCCAACGCTTAGCGACCCCGTGGACTGCAGCCTACCAGGCTCCTCCATCCACGGGATTTTCCAGGCAAGAGTACTGGAGTGGGGTGCCATTGCCTTCTCCAAAAAATGCTAGTAGGACCTGTTTTATGGAAAGGTGATTCTAAATGTATTTGAAAATACCAGGGACCAATAATAGCCAGGGCATTTTGAACAAAAACAGCAAAGTGGCAAGCCCACTGGATATAAAATTTTATAAAGCTACATTGAATTAAAATAATGTGTCATTGGTACATTACACATATAATAGAGTAGTCAGAAATGAAACTTGATTTGTGAAGTTGACACTGTAGAGAGATGAAAAAAAATGGTCCTTTCAATAAATGTTGCTGGATCAAATGGATATTCAAATTAAAATATAAAAATGAATCTGTAACTCACAGCACATGCAAAAATCAGTTCCAAATAGACTGTAAGTCTAAAAAGGTAATACAATAACACTTACAGGAGATCACATGAGAGAATATTTTCATCAACTTTTACAAGAAGCTTTTTTTTTTTTTTCCCTGTTAGGATACAGAAAGAAAAAAGCCACTAATCTCATACAGAAAAAGATGAACAAATTGAGTTACTAAAAAATTAGAGATTTCTGTTCTTCAACACACCACTGAGAGAATGAAAAGGAACATCAGAAGTTGGGGGAAAATATCTGAAACACAAGGAACCAACATGGTTTGTACACAGAATAGATAAAGAACCCCTTCACACTAGTCAGGAAAAGGCTGATAACCTAACAGAGAAAAGGCAAGAGACCTGAGCCGGCACTTCACAGAAAAGGACGTTCAAATGGTCAGTCAACATATGAAGATACCTTCATTCTCACTGGTAATAAAGAAAAATGCAATTAATCCACTACACACCCAACAAAATTATAAAAATGGAAAAACCAAAAACACTGTTGCAAAAATATACAGTAAGCAACACTCATGCCTTGCTAGTGAAAGGATAACTTGGCACAACCACTTTGGAAAACAAATTGGCATCGTGGGGCTTCCCAGGTGGCACAGTGGCAAAGAATCCACCTGCTAAGGTAGGAGACATGGGTTTGATCCCTGATCTGGGAAAATCCCCTGGATGAGGAACTGGTAACCCACTCCAGTATTCTTCCCTGGGAAATCCCATGGACAGAGGAGCCTGGAGGGCTACAGTCCATAGCGTTGCAAAGAGTCAGACATAACTTAGCTACTAAACAACTGATATGAAACACACGCATAAATTCTATGACCCGGCAACTTTACTATGTACATATTCAATGGAAATACATACACAAATGTACCAAGAAACATGCACAAGAACATTTATAACAACACTATTTTTAAGAGGTGAAAGCTAGAAACATTCCAAATATACATCAATGATAGAATGGTATATGAATGCTTATATAGTTATAAATAGAGTATTAACAAAACACTATAGTGAAAATGAATGAAATGAATATAAAAGTGAAAATGAGTAGACATCTGTCAAATGCAACAAAAATGGATGTCTCACAAACATAATATGTTGACCACAAGTAGTTATGAACAAATACACACACCCTGTATGAGTCAAATTTTAAGTATAAAAAATTTGAATGTTTTTATATTTTAAGTATAAAATCAACAATTTAAACAATTAAAATCAATTTAAAGCATAAAATCAATTTAAAGTATAAAAAAGTCTAAGTTAACCTATGGTGTTAGCAGGATAATATTTATATTTGGAGAATAAGAAGCAACTAGTGATTAGGAGGAGGAAGAAGAAAAGCTTCTGGGGTGTCAGTAGCATTTCTATTTTGCTGCCTGAATGGTAGTTACACAGAAATTGTGATAATTTGCAAAGCTGTACATCAGTGCGTCTCAAAGACATTTGCTCTTTACGGGACATGTGGTAATGTTGGCAGGAATCTGTCATTGTCACCACTGAAAAGGGGAGGAGTGCTACTGGTGTCTATTGCGTAGAAGCCATGAACACTGCTAGACATCTTATAGTATATAGGAGAGCCCTTCCCTCCCCCACAGAGAACCATATTGCCAAAAATTTCAGTGATGCTGAAATCGAGAAACCCTGTTGTACACTTGTCATTTGTGTCCTTTTGTGTAAGTTAACTCCAGTTAAAAACAAAAGCCATGTGCATTATGTTTTCTTTCTTTCTTTTTTTTTTTTTCAAATGGGTGCTAGTCTCTTTCCAAGTTTTCCTCTTCTGATTTATTGTCCTCTAGCATCCAGTCCCATCACTTCATGGGAAATAGATGGGGAAACAGTAGAAACAGTGTCAGACTTTATTTTTCTGGGCTCCAAAATCACTGCAGATGGTGACTGCAGCCATGAAATTAAAAGACGCTTACTCCTTGGAAGAAAAGTTATGACCAACCTAGATGGTATATTCAAAAACAGACACATTACTTTTCTGACTAAGGTCTGTCTAGTCTAGGCTATGGTTTTTCCAGTGGTCATGTATGGATATGAGAGTTGGACTGTGAAGAAGGCTGAGTGCCGAAGAATTGATGCTTTTAAACTGTGGTGTTGGAGAAGACTCTTGAGAGTCCCTTGGACTGCAAGGAGATCCAACCAGTCCATTCTGAAGGAGATCAGCCCTGGGATTTCTTTGGAAGGAATGATGCTAAAGTTGAAACTCCAGTACTTTGGCCACCTCATGCGAAGAGTTGACTCATTGGAAAAGACTCTGATGCTGGGAGGGATTGGGGGCGGGAGGAGAAGGGGACGACCGAGGATGAGATGGCTGGATGGCGTCACGGACTCGATGGACGTGAGTCTGAGTGAACTCCGGGAGATGGTGATGGACAGGGAGGCCTGGCGTGCTGCGATTCATGGGGTCGCAAAGAGTCGACACGACTGAGTGACTGAACTGAACTGAACTGAAATAACACAAACACATGGAGAATTGAGCTCTTGGTTGAGAAGAAGGTAATATTTAAGCTCCTGGAATCCCCTACACTTTATTGCCCATAACAGACAAGTACTTTCTGTTATTTTCATCTGAAAATGTTTCTGCTCATAAAGCAACATTCATCTGATAGAAATGTTCTGAAGGGAAAGGGAAGCTCAGAGATGGGGGAAGGTAGTAGGATTTCTTGCAGGAGATAAAAGGGCCTCCTTTGGTAAATGACAGTGGAACTGGAGAGACAGGGATAAATTCAGAGAATGTTTGAGACATGACAGCTAACATTTAGTACTATATATGAGCCAGGTGGCTTCCCTCATTGTCCTGTGGTAAAGAATCTGCCTGCAATGCAGGAGACACAGGAGATGCGGGTTTGATCCCTGGATTGAGAAGATTCCTTGCAGAAGGGCATGGCAGTCCATTTCAGTATTCTTGCCTGGAGAATCCCATGGACAGAGAAGCTTGGAGGGCTACAGTTCATAAGTTTGCAAAGAATCGGACACGACTGAAGCAACTGAGCATGCATGCACACATCTGTGTGTCAAACACTGGGCTAAACACATATCAAGCATCATCTAATTTAATCCTTGGATAGACCTATGACATAACGAATGAAAATAAATCTCTCTCATGATAGGTATTTAAAAAAACAAATATTGAGAGAAATGATGTTTAAAGTAGCAAAGCTACAATTTAAATTGTCTAACTTCAGAATCCAATATTCTAATTTTCAAAGGCATATTTTAAAAAAAGGGAAAATCAAATAGTGACTCTATTTTTTTCTCTCCTCCTCGGGTAGGAGGCAGCACTCCCTGTGGCTTAGTCCGCACATCTGGGCACATGAGGAGAGCTGAGGCCAGCAGCAGGGAAGGAGGGGTGTGGAGAAACTCCATAGACCTGGTCTTCACATCAGCAGCTGCTGCCCCCATCAGCAGCCATACGTCATAGGTCTCCAGTTCACTGGGCAAGCTCTAGTTCAAAACCAAGATTCAGGAGGAACAGCAGTAGCCCACCCACCATTCACAGGATCCTCCCACATGATCTGAAACCACTACCAGGAGGTTCTGGGCTGGCTGGAGGCAGCTGGTAACCATTCTTGGGGTGAGGAGCAGGGTGCCAGCATGAGGGAGTTGGGTATGGTGATCACTTAGGTCCCCACAGCACTGAGGCCTCAAATCCAGGAGGCAGGCTCTGCTCCTCATGGCTGGGGGGCTTCTGCAAGGATAGAGCAGGCTGCACATTGGAAGAGAAAGCACTACTCCATCGACAGTGACTCAAACAGGGAGGAGAGACATCCTTCAAGGTGGGACAGGGGATTCAAGAGGAGAAAAATAATAAAGAGAAATAATTATAAACTTATTTTAGTCACATTAAATGTTTAGAATTCATTAGGAGACAAAACTGAAATTTCACAGAAGCTGGCTGAATGTCTCAGATATGCACGGAGGAAGATCTGCATAGCAACGATAGTTTAAATCATTATATTGCCAAGCGAGAGAGCACAGAGTAGGAGAACAATATGAGACCAAAACCTAATTTGGGGAAAGAAAGATAAATAGCAGTAAAGACGCAGTGAAAGTTGCTTAGTCTTGTCTGACTCTTTGCAGCCCCATGGACTATACAGTCCATGGAATTCTCCAAGCCAGAATACTGGAGTGGGCAGCCTTTCCCTTCTCCAGGTGATCTTCCCAACCCAGGGATTGAACCCCGATCTCCTGCATCACAGGCAGATTCTTTATCAGTTGAGCTACCAGCGAAGCCCTAATAAAGACACAACTTGAAGGTAAAAACAGAACTAGCATCTCAACATCATAAAAGACAAAGAAGATAACGAGTGCTCACTCAATAAACATGCCCTCTTTAAGGAGCCTACACCAATTCAGATTGATATACATTATATGTATTTATATCTCTCTAAATGTTTTCATAAAATGCATCTATACCTATTTTTATGCGATCAATCAGTTTATACATTTGTATCTTACGATTTCAAGTCAGCACATCAAGCAGAAACCTCATATAGTTACATTACTTCTAGTTTTAGCTGAACTGTAGGGCTTCCCTGGTAGCTCAGCTGATAAAGATTCCACCTGTTATGCAGGAGACCCTGGTTCAGTTCATGAGTCAAGAAGATCCACTGGAGAAGGGACAGGCTACCCACCCCAGTACTCTTGGGCTTCCCTGGTGGCTCAGCTGGTAAAGAATCAGGCTGCAATGTGGGAGACCTGGGTTTGATACCTGGGTTGGGGAGACCCCCTGGGGAAGGGGATGGCTACCCACTCCAGTATTCTGGCTGGAGAATTCCATGGATGATATAGTCCATAGGGTCGCAAAGAGTTGCACACAACTGAGCAACTTTCACTTTCACTGAGCAGTAAAGTGTTATACTTTATCTTATGTTGTATCTTATGTTATACACAAAGCAGTTAGCTTATGTTTAAGAACATATACTTCAAACACAAGAATCAATAGAGAACATATTGATACAAACAGAAACTCAGAACAGCTGAAGAAATCAGATTATTTCTACTACTTCAACCATACATTTTAATACAAATAACTAAATGCTAAGAAACAACTTGGAAGAAACGTTATGACCAACCTAGAGAGCATATTAAAAAGCAGAGACAGACATTACTTTGTCAACAAAGTTCTGTCTGGTCAAGGCTATGGTTTTTCCAGTAGTCATGTATGGATGTGAGAGTTGCACTATAAAGAAATCTGAGCACCAAAGAATTGATGCTTTTGAACTGTGGTGTTGGAGAAGATTCTTGAAAGTCCCTTGGACTGCAAGGAGATCCAACCAGTCCATCCTAAAGAAAATCAGTCCTGAATGTTCATTGGAAGGACTGATGTTGAAGCTGAAACTCCAATACTTTGACCACCTGATGCGAAGAGTTGACTCATTTGAAAAGACCCTGATGCTGGGAAATATTGAAGGTGAGAGGAGAAGGGGACGACAGAGGATGAGATGGTTGGATGGCATCACCGACTCAGTGGACATGAGTCTGAGTAAACTCCCGAGCTGGTGATGGACAGGGAGGCCTGACGTGCTGCAGGTTGCGAAGAGTTGGACATGACTGAGTGACTGAAGTGAACTGAACTGAAGAAATACTGTCCCATTTTTCTTAAATGTTTTTCTATTTCCTGTTTATTTTTGAACATTTTCTTCCCCTGATTAATTTTGCATATTTAAATCCCTCTTAAATTTAAGTACTCATGTTACATAATTATCCTTCTCAAGAAAAAATACTTTTACTTACTGAGAAACAATATTAAAGAACAAATTCTACATATTGACCAATTTTCAAGATCAGGACATGACTGAGTGACTGAAGTGAACTGAACTGAAGAAATACTGTCCCATTTTTCTTAAATGTTTTTCTATTTCCTGTTTATTTTTGAACATTTTCTTCCCCTGATTAATTTTGCATATTTAAATCCCTCTTAAATTTAAGTACTCATGTTACATAATTATCCTTCTCAAGAAAAAATACTTTTACTTACTGAGAAACAATATTAAAGAACAAATTCTACATATTGACCAATTTTCAAGATCATTATTTGACTCCTTTCCTTTTGGAAATACTCTGTAATTAAGAAGAAACTAATTTTCAATTTTAAAATAATTCTAATAAGTGTGAAATCAACAGAGAATGTCTTTCAAATTCACAATGTGTGGTCAGTTTAGGTTTCAAAGTTTCCTGTTGAAGGATTTTTGCTTTTGCCTACTAGAATCCTTAAAGCTTCAAGGAAATACTCATTTGCCAGAAGAAAGAAATTCATAAGATGATCAAAATGATACAAGAATGAAATACAGCTACTGCCTCCCAAACCCAGAGACCTGCTGAAAGTCCAGCAAAGAAAGAACATAAGCACAGCAGTAAAACAGGAAATGAGACAAATAGCAAGTTAAGAGATAAAAAGTAAGGTATATTGTAAACATACTTTCATAATTTATACAACAGCAATTATTATGACCAAATGAAGGAAAACACTAAAGCAAAAGAATTACCAAAAAAGTGTAACAGATGCATTTGAAAAAAAAAAAAAAATTCCCTACTGCATGAGACGCTGACCTTTTAAAGTTCTAGCTCTGATCTCCATGACAAGGAAGGAATGCCAACTATGTTTTTAAGCAACATTTCTGAATTGAGCTGTTTCTGGATTGAGAGGAACATTAATATCTGATAAGATTAGACGTAAATTAGAGCTTAGTGTAGCTGGTGACTCGTCTGACTTTGGGGACTTTGGAAGTTGTATCTATAGATTTGTTACAAGAGACATTGGTTCCTGTGGGGCAGAGAACTCTGCCAGAGTCCCCATCTCCAAATTACAGAGATCTTGTCTCCTTATACACAAGCCATCATCTAGGCAGAGCTTCTCAATGGGTATAATTTACACCCCTTTGGGTACAATTTTGCCCATTACAAGCATACCTGATGTGTATACTTTTGATTATGCCTGGTATAATTAAGCATACCTGATGGGTACCGAAGACATCTGGCAAGGTCTAGAGATATATTTTATTATCATGATATGAGGGAGGGGTGTGCTACTGTACCAAAAGATTAGAAGCCAGGGAAACCTCCAAACATTCTAAAATTAACAAAATCTATGTATTAGATGCCAGTGGCATTCCTCTTCTAATTATGACAATCAAAATTTGTTGACCGTTTTCAAGTGTCCCCAGAAGTGGGGACAGGTGGACATGCTGGCAAGCTGTGGTTCCTGTCTTATATCTGCAAAACTGTATTTGCATCAGTATGTGTCTGTAGTAAGCCCATGAGTTGAGTTTGAATGTAGTTGAAACTAAGAAGACCCTCTGGTAGGTTATACAATAGGACAGGTCACTACTAGGTTAAAAGTTATTCACATAATATAATATAATTCCCAATAATATAATATATGCAAAACTCTTTGGCTGGTGTTAAATATTAAAATATGATATTGAATCAAACAACTGATAATACCTAATGAAAAAAATGCTAGCACATAAGCTAGAATTCTGTATGAACAATGTTCATAAGTGGATTAAACATTGGTAAATGCATCTCTCTTGCTGAAGTGATAGGAAGTCATGTCTTCCTGTGACAATATCAGCCTTTGATTTCTCATTTCCTGATTGGTTTCATGCACTGACTGAAGTGCCTTTCTATCATCCAATTTCTTATATTGTTACCTAACTTCTAAGGTGCTTATGCTGTTTTTCCTAACCAGAAACTCATGCCTTTTGCACACTTTATATTTTCCTCTCCACAAAATGTTTCATGGCAGGTATATTTATAAAATAAACTGATCAAGTGACAAGCATGTTCATGGAGTATATTATTGTAAAACTAATCCCTGGGTTGGGAAGATCCCCTGGAGGAGGGCACGGCAACCCACTCCAGTATTCTTGCCTGGAAAATTCCAAGGGGCCATAAAAAGTCAGACAAGACTAAGCACACACACTCTAAGAAGCTGGGTGGAGCCAAGGGTGGCTCTAAGAAAGCCTGAGGGTGGTGTTCAGATGTGGGAAGAGACCATGTTCTGTGAGGCTTCCAACCATATAATGTTTCTGTTTCTCAGATACACAGAAATACACATCACACTCAAAGCACTACTGAGCTTCTAGTGGGGCTATACTTTCAATTCTATTCTCTATCGCTACCTTTTACATATTCTTCCTCCTTGCTTTCCCCTTTCCCCAACTCTTCAGTCATCAAAGCTGACTTTGCACACAAAGGCAAGAAACTCACGCGACTCTCGCACAGATGGTGCACCGCCAGCTGCCATCAAGGCCTGAGACCCGGCACTGGCTGCACACTCTGAGGGAGCAGGCCTGGCACGGGTCTCCCCGATCGAATATCAAGCCCAGGTTTCTCTGACAGTGGGCACAGACCCTGGTGGTCTCTTGTTGAGTCTTCCCACTTCTGCGTTTTGCTTCCAAGAGTTCATTCTTCAGCTTCCTGGAAGGAGAGGGAAAAAAATCACTTACAAAAGAGGAGCAGAGCTATCTTTATCTAAGGGATGTGTTCACTGGGGAGACTATTTGAAAGGATCAAGGAGTTACATTCAAGTGACTTTCAAAAATCCATAATTTCTTCCTCCAGAATCAATAATTCTTTGATCTCATTAGTGGAAAAGTATGTTTGTGTCTTACTCTTGGATTTTGAAATCTTATCCAGGCACTTCTATTTGCTATTAGTATTTATTTACATTCTACTCTACCTTCTCCAGGGTGTCTTTGATACCATAACAAGGGAGCACAACCCCAGCCTACAGGCACATACAATGCTACGTTGTCTCCTTGCCTAGATATGAGGCAAGAGTATGAAATCAAACTCGGCAAGATGGGTGCTTTCTTTAAGTCAGGGGTCCCCAACCTCCAGGATCTAATTCTTGATTATCTGAGGTAGAGCTGATTTAATAATAATTGAATTAAGTGCACAATGGGCTTTCCTGGTGGCTCAGATGGTAAAGAATCTGCCTGCAATGCAGGAGACCTGGGTTAGGAAGATCCCCTGGAGAAGGGTACAGCANGGCAAGATGGGTGCTTTCTTTAAGTCAGGGGTCCCCAACCTCCAGGATCTAATTCTTGATTATCTGAGGTAGAGCTGATTTAATAATAATTGAATTAAGTGCACAATGGGCTTTCCTGGTGGCTCAGATGGTAAAGAATCTGCCTGCAATGCAGGAGACCTGAGTTAGGAAGATCCCCTGGAGAAGGGTACAGCAACCCACTCCAGTATTCTTACCTGGAGGATACCATGGACAAAGGAGACTGGCAGACTGTCCATGGGGTCACACAGAGTCGGAAACAACTGAGTGACTAACACTTTCACTTTAAGTGCACAATAAATGTAATATGCTGGAATCATCCCCAAACCACCCCACACCAGGTCCATGTAAAAACTGTCTTCCACGAAACTAGTCCCTGATGCCAAAAAGGTTTGGGATTGCTGCCTTAAATGAGCCAATGTGAACTTTGCTACAAAGACATTACCCATCATTGAAGATCAAACAATTACCACTGACCCATGGGCTCTGCTGTTAGATATACATTTGTTTGAATCCTGGGTCCATCATGAATTACCTATTCAAATGTAAACAATGATTTACCCATTCAACTTTGGTCTCTTTGTTTCAAAAACAGGAGTAATAATATTCCAATGTGACCATTTTTAAGAGTAAGTAAGAAAATATATGGGAAGATATCAGCTTGTTTCCTGCCACACAAGTACTAAATAAATGCTATTTCTATGTCCCTCCTTTTACTATATGATGTGATCTATTTACATATGCTTTAGAAAATAGCTTTTCAAAAGGAATACTACTCAGTCATTAAAAAGGATAATGCCATTTGTAGCAACATGGATGGACCTAGAGATTATACTGAGTTAAATAAGTCAGAAAGAAAAAGACAAATACCACTTAAAGGTGGAATCTAAAATATGATGCAAATGAATTTACTAACGAAACAGAAACAAACTCACAGACACAGAAAACAAACAGATGGTTACCAAAAGGAAAAGGGCATGGGGGAGGGATAAATTAGGAGTTTGGTGTTAGCAGACAGAAACTATTATATATAAAATAAACAACAAGGTCCTACTATATAGCACAGGGAACTATATTCAATATCCTGTAATAATCCATAATTGAAAAGAAAACAAAGTTCTCCCTTTCTTGTCCAATTGAGCAAAAATGACAAGAACACACATGTTTTCTACTCCCTGATTTAGAACTTACAAAGCATCCTTACGTCTTTTTTCTTCATGAACAACTAGCTCCTGAAATTGAGTGTAAGAAAAGCACCACACAATTTGCTTTTGAAAACCTGTAAAAGCTACAACCTTTAAAATGAGACAAATTCTCATTTGAAAACAATTGTATTATTTGGAAAATAACAACAGACCTTTCTAGGTGGAGCAGTGGTAAAGAACCTGTCTGACAATGCAGGAAACTCAAGAAGACACAGGTGTGAACCCTGGAATGGCAACCCATTCCAGTATTCTTGCCTGGAAAATCCCATGGACAGAGGAGCCTGGCAGTCCAAGGGGTTTCAAAGAGTCAGATATGACTGAATGCACACATGCGTGCACATACACACACACACACAAACCTTTAAAGACCTCAGGGCACAGGAGAAATAAAACACTGCCTAGTCACAATCTGTAACAGTTCATATAACAATCATAAAGAATAAATGACCAAAATGAGTGAAACAAAGAATAATCGTAGACTGCAGTCCTATCCCAGTAGGATAGTAGGTCAAAGAATAAGAAATTGAGAACATGGGGTATTCCAGGATACTCCAGAGACAAAAAATAAATAAATAAATTTTATGATCAGGTGTCTGAAGTTTAACTACTTGGTTGCTCCTTAAACTAGAGCTTGAGACCATTTGGAGAAATTATGGCCATAAAGTCAAATATTTAGATTGCATTTTTCTTTGTGTTCTATTCACAGGCCTTCATTTAGCAATCAGCGTTCACTTAGCTCTCAGTTCCAAAGTCTGAGAAGACATGGGCCACCACAGGAAGAACACAGAGAACCAAGAATTTCAAGGTCCAAACACACCAGTTGGGAATTCCTAAGACAACCAGCATTAACTGTCCCACATATTCTGAGAGGAACCTCTGAGACTGTGGGGAAAGCTGGGAAGAATTCCATAGGCAGCACAAAATATTAAGCATGTTGACTGAAAAAAATGGATAACCTAAAAATTGAGAATTGTTTTATTTGGCAGACTTGCTGAGGACTGAAGCCTGGGAGGCCACCCCTCAGCTATAGCTCTGAGGGACTGCTCAGAAGAAGTAAGAGAGGAGCCAGGATACATAGGAGTTTTGCAACAAGGAGTAGGAATATCAAAAATTACTGACAAGTAAAGAAAACCAACCAGAAACTCAAGATAATGAATATAGCCCTTTTCTGTGTATGGGAAGGGGCAAGAGTCTGGACTCATGGAAATCATTCTTTTGATTTGCAACTCAGTTATTTAGGGCCAGTATCCTGCTCTTTCCCATCCTGAGTCCCCTCAGGGTGGCTGTAGTGACTTGATGGTTGCAATATCCCTTTGTTTGTTGATATGGCAGGCAACCTTCTTCACTCATAAGCAGCTTACAGATTTTTCAAATCTTTGAGAAACTGACCTAATTCAATCATTAGTGGGTTGCCATTTCTTTCCCCAGGCGATCTTCCCAACCCAGGGATCAAACCCATGGCTTCTGCACTGGCAGGTGAATTCTTTACCACTAAGGCACCAGGGAAACCCAATTCAATCATACCTAGGATAATTTCACTTTAAGTGGACACAAGCATTTCTCAAGAAGAGGAGAAAGGGTAATGAGAGAGTAAAGGGTAAAGGGACAGTAGTTGTAGCTAGGAAAAGAAACTGTCCAACTGGTGACATTGTATGAAGGAGAAAGGGAAGTATAGGGAGAGAGGAATGGGATGGACGATTTCTCTTTCCTCTGCTTCACTGGCTGCCACTCACAAAGCAAGGTTGATCTCATTTGCCTCCAGCACTCCTGGCCCAGTCTCAGGAAGTTATCTGAGGAAGATGGGTTTCTGGGCTATAAGCACAGAATCTGTTCATCTTTCTTATCCACATAAGCTAGAAATGTTTCCGGTTTCAAATAGCATGCTTAAATATTTGGTGTAATTTTTCTCCCACAAGGGTTTCCCTTGTGGCTCAGAACGGTAAAGAATCTGCCTGCAATGCAGAAGGCCTGGGTTTGATCACTGGGTCAGGAAGATCCCCTGGAGAAAGGAATGGCTATCTACTCCAGTATTCTTGCCTAGAGAATGCCATGGACAGAGGAGCCTGGCAGGCTATAGTCCATAGGGTCGCAAAGAGTAGGACACGACTGAGCAATTAACACTTTTGCTTTATTTCCCACATACAATAAATCCAGAATTAGGCACTTGCTTGCATTAGTTCAACTGAAAAGTCAGTTCATTAAAGAATCATTTCATTCTGATGATCCCCTATCTTCAAAATATGGCTCATCATTTTTATGCAAAATGGTTAGGCAGCTTCAGTAGTGCATCAGTAGAGTTTAAGGCAGGAAGAATAGGGAGGGAGTGTCTGTTATACCTGTATCTTAGTTATACCTGTATGTATCTAAACAGAAAAGCAAAAGTTGATGCAGAAGTCCTCCAATGAAGAAGGACTTCCTTTAGGGTCTTCCCTTAGGGAAGTCCTTCTTAGGTTCACTTGACCAGACAGTGTCACAGCATCACCATTAGCTGCAAGGGAGGCTGGGTAGGTGGAACAAGTTGGAACTGTAGATACTGCCCTCTTGACATTAGATGTGGTCAAGTGACTCCCGCATGAACTGTGATATGTGACTCCAGGTAAAAGCTTTAAGAGCAAATCACCAGGTTACCACAAAACTTCTTCACATGAAGAATGGCAATGTCCAAAATAGTGTCTGCCTTGTAAGTTTGAGTCCTGGTCTGAAGATGCCATGAAGTAGAGACCTTAGCCACTCAGTTATGGACATGGAACATCAGAGAGAAATAAACCTTCACTGTTTTAAACCAGTAAGAATTTGGAACTGTTCTTAGAGCATCACTTAGCCTACCCTGAATGACAAACATATAGCCTAGGAATTTCCCTGGTGGTGCAAGGGGTAAGGAATCTGCCTGCCAATGCAGGAGAGACGGGTTCAAACCCTGGTCCATGAAGATTCCACATGCCATGTAGCAACTAAGCCTGTGTGCACAATCACTGAAGCTTGTACACTTCAGGCCCCTTCAACAGCAACTACTGAACCCGAGAGCTGCAACTAGAGAGTAGCTCCCACTGACCGCAACTAGAGAAAGCCCACACAAATGCAAGGAAGACCCGCCACAGGCAAAAGGAAATAAATAAATAATTTTTTAAAAATAAGCCTAGTTTCTTCATCTGGCTGGCTTTCATATATTCTTTTACTTCAGCTTTACTGCTGCTTACCCAGAGTGGTTTTCTCTGATTACCAAATCTACTGCAGATTCCCATCTTATTCTCATTCAGAGAACTGTGTTCTTTCTCTTCACAGAATTTACCATATTTCGTAATTGTACTTTTTTTTTTTTTTTTTTACTGGTTCCATGTTTGTCTCACAAATTCCTGTAATTTCCATGAGGGCAAGACTGCATCTGTTTTGTTCAGTTTTTCATTTTATAGCATCTAAGCAGTGCCAGGAACATAATAGCTTTCATTTAATTGAATGAAAAAAAGAGAGCATAAGCAAAAGCTGGTGAGTGACAGAGAAAGAAGACAGGAAGAAGGGAAAAAGGAAGGGAATGGGGCGGGAGGGAGGAAATCTCAGCCATACTAGGTATTACTGGGCATTCCACTTAATCTCTCCAGGTCTCAGTACTTCAACTTCAGAATGAAGATACTGATTATTTTCCTATCTTCCTCAAGGGTGGTTGTGAGAGCCAGAGGCAATTAAGTATGGTAATATGTTTGGGGAATTATAGAGGACTTTACAATGTGAAGCCATTATTATTTAAAAAAAAAAAAAAAAGAGAGAGAGAATGCGAAGAGAAAAATGTACAATGTTAGATTTCCCGAGAACAAAATCAAAATTGGCTAAAACTGATATCAGATACACTTTGAAAAAGTAACGCAAGCCTGGGAAAACTACAGTAAGTATTTCTAGAACTTTTGCATCTTTCTTAACCTTGTTTGTACACTTTTGATCAGAAAGAAAAACTATTTTGATTCTTTAAAATATTAAAATTCTCACCATTTCCTCTCTTTGTTCTTATTTGGAAAAAAAAAGGAGTACTGGATAGGTATAAAAAAAGTGTAGTAGACATAAGTTCAGTTCAGTGGCTCAGTCGTGTCTGAATCTTTGTGACCCCATGAATCACAGCACGCCAGGCCTCCCTGTCCATCACCATCTCCCGGAGTTCACTTAGACTCAAGTTCATCGAGTCTGTGATGCCATCCAGTCATCTCATCCTCTGTCGTCCCCTGCTCCTTCTGCCTCCAATCCCTCCCAGCATCAGAGTCTTTATCAATGAGTCAACTCTTCGCATGAGGTGGCTTTAGCATCATTCCTTCCAAAGAAATTCCAGGGTTGATCTCCTTCAGAATGGACTGGTTGGATCTCCTTGCAGTCCAAGGGACTCTCAAGAGTCTTCTCCAACACCACAGTTCAAAAGCATCAATTCTTCAGCACTCAGCCTTCTTCACAGTCCAACTCTCACATCCATACATGACCACAGGAAAAANCTTTTGGTATCCTATCATTTTGCCTTTTCATACTGTTCATGGGGTTCTCAAGGCAAGAATATTGAAGTGACTTGCCATTCATAAACATGGCCCCAAATCAACTGTTGAAAAGTAATGAAGATACAAAGAAAAAATGTTATGAAAAAGATATTTCCCAGACATAAAAAAGAATAATGTCATTTGCAGCAACATGGATGGGTCTTATCCCTACTGATTATCATACTAAGTGAAGTCAGACAAATACTATATATCCCTTACATGTGGAATCATAAAAAATGATACAAATGAATTTATTTACAAAACAGAAATAGACTGATCAACATAGAAAACAATCTCACGGCTACCAAAGGGGAAAGTAGGGGTAAGGGGAGATAACTTAGAACTTCAGATTAACAGACAGTCACTATTATGTATAGAAAGTAAACAAGGGCCAACTGAATAGCATAGCACATATTCAGATTATCTTATAATAACCTATAGTGGAAAAGAATCTGTAAAAGAGTCGATATACATTATACATGTATACCTGAATCACTTTGCTATTAATAAACGGAATACTGCCTGCCATATCAGTAAACAAATGTTGTCACAGTCATCAGTAATTGTAGCCACCACAGAAGGTGAGCAGGTATACACTGTATACTTGAAAGTAACACATTATGTGTCAACTACACTTCCTTTTTTTTTTTTTTTTTAACAGAGAAAAGGAAAAAAAGCTGTTGAAGACATTTAATTCCAGCTAAGGTCAATTCTTCACTTAAGATAAACTCAGGGTGCCTTTGTATTTTAAAAACATCAGTTCATTAAAAAGAATACATTTGAATCAGTTCTAACGAGGTGGATGAAACTGGAGCCTATTATACAGAGTGAAGTAACCCAGAAAGAAAAACACCAATACAGTATTCTAACGCATATATATGGACTGTAAAAGGATGGTAATGATAACCCTGTATGCGAGACAGCAAAAGAGACACAGATATATAAAACGATCTTTTGGACTCTGTGGGAGAGGGCGAGGATGGGATGGTTTGGGAGAATGACATTGAAACATGTATATTATCATATGTGAAACGAATCGCCAGTCCAGGTTCGATGCATGAGACAGGGTGCTTGGGGCTGGTGCACTGGGATGATGCAGAGGGATGCGATGGGGAGGGAGGTGGGAGGGGGGTTCAGGATGGGGAACACATGTACACCTGTGGTGGATTCATGTCAATGTATGGCAAAACCAATACAATATTATAAAGTAATTAGCCTCCAAAACATAAATAAATAAAAGAAGCAAACTTTAATACAATCAATCAGTTAAAGAATGAATAAATATTTTGAGAATATAAATGACTGGAGTAAATTTGAACATTGACTGGATTTTTGATGAATTTAAAGAACTCATATTAAACTTTTTAGATGTGATCATGGAACTGTAGTTATGTTTAAAAAGAGATATGTTCTGAAAAAATGGTGAATGAAATAATATGATATATGTGATGCTCTGTAAAAAAATTCACTGGAAGGATCCAGTGGGGAAAAGATATTGAAGGTATAAGGATGTCCTTAAATCAATAAATGTTGTGCTGGGTGATGGGCATTTTAGGTTCATTTTACTATATTCTTGTGAGTGTTTGAAATTTTCTATAATAAAAAGTAAAACAAAAAAAAAAGAAGGTAAACTCAGGGTGACTTTGTATTTTAAAAACATTAATTCATTCTTTAGGTTTGCTTGTTGCCACACAGATAAATATGTATTAACATGTGAATTGATGATTTATATGTAGTTGAAATCCTAAATATTACAGAGACCAACAGTTTCAACTGTCGTTGAATGACAATATTTTCATTTCCATATTCCGGTGATATACTGAATTCAATTTATTCTATCCCATAATCAAAACTGTTCAATGCAGTACAAAGAGTACTTGCTTTATCGTGGCATAGACACATTGCTTTCAAATCAGGAACTGCTTTCATTAAAATTCCTGTCACATGTGTGTGTGGTGTTGCTTTTCTTTTGCTACCCTGTTTAGACCCAGTTGTGCTGAACACTATTTTGCATCAAATAAGCTAGAAATTCTAGAAGGGAAGCAATTAACTGCCTGGAGGAGGAAGCAATAGAAGCTTCATAAAGCTTCTTTGATTCCTTGATGCTTTTCAACAATCTGCAGTTTCATCTAGCAGAGCACATCAAGGCTTGAGAAAAATACTGAGCAAGCGAGAAGATATAGTGGTTCATAGCATAAGGCTCCAAAGTCAGACTCCATGGGTTCAAATCCTGGCCTTGCCCCTTATTTCCCTTGAGACTTAAAAAAAATTACTTAGCCTCTCTGTGTCTCAAGATGTTTTAAAAAGACTTAACTTCTCTCTGTCTCAAAATATTCCCTCTGTTATAAAAAAAATTCATAGTAATTACAAGTTCATGGGGTTGCTGTGAGCATTAAATAAGAGGGTGCTATCATGAGCACAACTATAGTGTAAAGCACAGCATGGCACATAGTAGTTGTGGAATAGACCATTCCAGTATGCATCTCCTAATATGTGTTCTCCATTTTTCTATTAGCAGAATGTCTAGCTAGGCTCATGGCCACTCAAAGACTGCATTTCCCAGCATGTCTTGCAGTTAGTTTTGCCACGAGACCAAATATTAGCCAATGCGATATGATCAGAAATGATACAAGTAACCTTTGGGTCATGTCCCTAATGGAAAAGGGGTATCCTTGTCCCAAGAACCCTTCTTCCCTGCCAGAAGCTAGGATGAGAATATAGGGGTGAGTCATCTTGGAAGAAGAGCCAAACTTTCAAGATGGTGGAACTACAAAAGACAAGGCGCCTAGATCCATGCAATAATGGAGCCACTATTACAACATCACAAAGCTGCCAACCAATTCAGACTTTCCTGTTAGCAATGTACTTCCATCTTGTGTAAGTCATAATTAAAATGTGTCTCTGTCACCCACAGACAAACCTATCTCTCAACAAATAAAAGAAGAACTCAGCAGATATTAGCTCTTTTTATTATTGTCCACTTGCACAGATGCTGCTACTAGGTTTTGCTTCAGCCTCTGCTGCAGAGCCTACCAGCTAAATCCTTGTCTAGAGCTAGAGTTTCATATTCCTTTAAGAGAACAAAACCACGGTGACTGACAAAAAATACTGTCAAACCGAAAACAATGGGGGAAAAAGCACTTGAAATAATAAATGTGGGCAGAATAATGTCACAGCAGCCTGATGCCAATGGCTGCATGCCTCCTACACTCCTGACTTTTTCATTTTGATTGTAGGCCTATGTGTGTGGCATCTATTATTAAAACCTAACTATGACAACACTTAGCCACTATAATGACAGGCACTCTGCTTTAAGTGTCATGCCCATAAACGTTGACAATGACCCATGAAAAAGACATTATGATTCCAATTTTTACAGATAAAAAAGTGGAATCTCAGAGAAGAAACATCACAGGACTATTAAGTGGTGCACTCATGATTCAGATCCAGAGTTTTATATTCCCAAATCTGTACTTTTGCCCATCCAAGACTCCCCTCATTGCCTCTCAATTTATTAAAATACTGTGGCTCGGGATGAACCCTGGGAATACTAGCAATTGGTATCACTTTCCCAGCTATAAAAAGCCAGACTGAACATATTCGAAGTAAAGACTCAAACATGAAGGGTTTCTCCTATCTGCCCACTGAATGATATGTGCCCAAGTTGCCTCTTATCACAGAATATTTCCTGGTAAACATGCTCCAACAGAGCTGTTCCTCATCAAATATCACTATAAACTTTATTAAGCTTTTGATTAACTTGCAAGTCAATGGCTATGAAAAAGAATNCCACTGAATGATATGTGCCCAAGTTGCCTCTTATCACAGAATATTTCCTGGTAAACATGCTCCAACAGAGCTGTTCCTCATCAAATATCACTATAAACTTTATTAAGCTTTTGATTAACTTGCAAGTCAATGGCTATGAAAAAGAATCCAGACCATCCAAGAATGAGGGGAAAGTTTCACTCAGAGAGAAAGCTACTTGAGAGGACATAAATAAGGAACAGAATTGAAAGAACCCTTGTCTAGATAAAGAAATCTTGCCATCTGTGTCAATTTAGTAGGTTTAGAAACTGTCTTGAGAATTCCCTGCTGATCCAGAGGTTAGGATTCTCTGCTTTCAGTGCTGAGAGCCCAGGTTCAGTCACTGGTCAGGGAACTAACATCATGCAAGCTGTACAGTGCAGCCAAACAACAACAGCAAACAAACCTGTCTCAAGGAAAGAGGGCACTGTGCAATCTGGGATGACACCAAGCGCTTCCCAGTGGTAGAAACATTTGGCTCATAGGAACATACCAGGAGATCTCACAAAACCATGTGGACAGAGGCAATTATTTATTTAGTCTTCAAATCACAGCAGAAATTGATCTCATGTATAATTATCAAACCAAGTCTTCAACCTGGGAACACCTTGCAAAATATCATCAAAATTTTCTGGCCTGACAAGGAACAAGAACGTATGTATTCTAAAAATCTGAAACCCAAAGGATACCCTTTCCTGAGTATCAAAAACAGTAGAAAGACGTTCATCATTGCTAATTATAAGAAATGCAAATCAAAACTACAATGAGGTACCACCTTACACCATTAAGAAAAGTCTATAAACAATAAACGCTGGAGAGGGTGCAGAGAAAAGGGAAGCCTCTTACACTGTTGGTGGGAATGTAGTTGGTGCAGCCACTATGGAAAACAGTATGGAGATTTCTCAGAAACCTAAAAATAGAATTACCACATGACCTGGTAATCCCACCACTGGGCATCTATCTAGACAAAACTGTAACTTGAAAAGATCCATGCACCCCTATATTCATAGCAGTTTTATTTACGGAGCCAAGACAAAGAAGCAACCTAAATGTCCATCAACAGATGAATGGATAAAGGAGATATGGTACATATATTCAATGGAGTATTGCTCAGTCATTAAAAGAACTAAATAATGTCATTTGCAGCAACATGGATGAAAACCAGATTATCATATGAAGTGGAGTAAGTCAGAAAGTGAAAGACAAATGTCATATCACTTATATATGGGATCTAAAATATGACAAAAATGAACTTATCTACAAAACAGCCACACTGCAGTGTGGCTGCAGTCCATGGGGTTGCAAAGAGTTGAACATGACTGGACGACTGAACTGCCTGACTGACAATAATACACAGAAGGACTCTATAAAAACATGTAAAATATCATATGTGAAACGAATCGCCAGTCCAGGTTTGATGCATGATACAGGGTGCTTGGGGCTGGTGCACTGGGATGACCCAGAGCAATGGGATGGGGAGGGAGGTGTGAGGGGGGTTCAGGATGGGGAACACGTGTACACTCATGGCGGATTCAAGTCAATGTATGGCAAAACCAATACAATATTGTAAAGTAAAATAATTAATTTTTAAAAAGATCTAAATGACCCATGCAACATCAATAGTGTGATCACTCACGTAGAGCCAGATATCCTGGAGTGTGAAGTCAAGTGAGCCTTAGAAAGTATTATTATGAAAAAAGCTAGTGGAAGTGATGGAATTTTAGCAGAGCTATTTAAAATAACATTGTTACAGTGCTGTGCTCAATATGCCAGCAAAGTTGGAAAACTCAGCAATGGCCACAGGAATGGAAAGAGTCAGTTTTCACTCCAATTCCAAAGGATGGCAGTGCCAAAGAATGTTTAAAAAACTACTGTACATTTGCACTCATTTCACATGCTAGCAAGGTCATGCTCAAAATTCTCCAAGCTAGGCTACAACAGTACATGAATATAGAACTTTCAGATGTTCAAGCTGGATGTAGAAAAGGCAGAGGAACCAGAGATCAAAATGCCAACATCTGTTGGATCACAGAAAAAGCCAGGGAATTGTAGGAAAACATCTACTTCTGCTTTATTGAGTATGAGAAAGCCTTTGACTGCATTAGTCAGTTAGTTCAGTCACTCAGTCATGTCAGACTCTTTGCAACCCCATGGAATGAAACATGCCAGGCTTCCCTGTCCATTACCAACTTCTGGAGCTTACTCAAACTCATGTCCATTGAGTCTGTGATACCATCGAACCATCTGATCCTCTGTCGTCCCCTTCTCCTCCTGCCTTTAATCTTTCCCAGCATCAGGGTCTTTTCCAATGAGTCAGTTCTTCGCATCAGGGGGCCAAAGTATTGGAGCTTCAACTTCAGCATCAGTCTTTCCAATGAATATTCAGGAATGATTTCCTTTAGGATTGATTGGTTGATCTCCTCGCAGCCCAAGGGACTCTCAAGAGAATTGTCCAGCACCATAGTTCAAAACCATCAATTCTTTGGTGCTCAGCTTTCTTTTATTTTAATTAATTCATTGTATTGGTGTTTTTATTTTTGGCTTACTCACTCTGTAAAATAGGCTCCAGTTTCATCCACCTCATTAGAACTGATTCAAATGTATTCTGTTTAATGGCTGAGTAATACTCCATTGTGTATATGTACCAATAGGGACTCTCAAGAGTTTTCTCCAACTCCACAGCTCAAAAGCATCAATTCTTCAGCATTCAGTTTTCTTTATGGTCCAACTATCACAACCATATATGACTACTGGAGAAACCATAGCTTTGACTAGATGGACCTTTGTCAGCAAAGTAATGTTTCTGCTTTTTAATATGCTGCCTAGGTTTGGTCATAGCCTTACTTCCAAGAAGCAAGTGTCCTTTAATTTCATGGCTGCAATCACTATCTGGAGTGATTTTGGAGCCCCCCCAAAATAAAGGCTCTCACTGTTTCCATTGTTTCTCCATCTATTTGCTATGGAGTGATGGGAACAGATGCCATGACCATAGTTTGTTGCATGTTGACTTTTAAGAAGCTTTTTCATTCTCCTCTTTCACTTTCATTAGAAGGCTCTTTAGTTTCTCTTCCCTTTCTGCCATAAGGGTGGTGTTGGCTGTGTATCTAAGGTTATTGAAATATTTCTCCCAGCAATCTTGAGTCCAGCTTGTGCTTCATCCAGCTCGGTATTTTGCATGATGTACTCTGCATATAAGTTAAATAANTTTAAGAAGCTTTTTCATTCTCCTCTTTCACTTTCATTAGAAGGCTCTTTAGTTTCTCTTCCCTTTCTGCCATAAGGGTGGTGTTGGCTGTGTATCTAAGGTTATTGAAATATTTCTCCCAGCAATCTTGAGTCCAGCTTGTGCTTCATCCAGCTCGGTATTTTGCATGATGTACTCTGCATATAAGTTAAATAAGCAGGGTGACAATGTACAGCCTTGATGTACTCCTTTCCTGATTTGGAACCTGTCTGTTGTTCCATGTCCAGTTCTAAGTGTTGCTTCTTGACCTGCATACAGATTTTTCAGGAGACATGTAAGGTAGTCTGGTATTCCCATCTCTTGAAGAATTTTCCACAGTTTGGTGTGATCTACATAGTCAAAGGCTTTAGCGTAGTCAATAAAGCAGAAGTAGATGTTTTTCTGGAATTCTCCTGCTTTTTCAATAACCCAATGGATGTTGGCAATTTGATCTCTGGTATCTCTGCCTTTTCTAAATCCAGCTTGAACATCTGGAAGTTCATGGCTCACATACTGTTAAAGCCTGGCTTGGAGCATTCTGAGCATTACTTTGCTAGCGTGTGAGATGAGTGCAATTGTGTAGTAGTTTGAACATTCTTTAGCATTGCCCTTCTTTGGGATTGGAATGAAAACTGACCTGTTCCAGTCCTGTGGCCACTGCTGTGTTTTCCAGATTTGCTGGCATATTGAGTGTACCATTTTCACAGCATCATCTTTTAGAATTTGAAATATCTCAACTGAAATTCCATCACCTCCATTAGCTTTGCTCATAGTGATGCTTCCTAAAGCCCAATTGACTTCGCATTCCAGAATGTCTGGCTCTAGGTGAGTGATCACATCATCATGGTTATCTAGGTCATGAAATTATCTTTTGTATGGTTCTTCTGTGTATTCTTGCCACCTCTTCTTAATATCTTCTGCTTCTGTTTAGGCTCACACCATTTCTGTCCTTTATTGTGCCCATCTTTGCATGAAATTTGACTATGTGGATCACAACAAACTGTGAAAAATTCTTAAAGAGATGGGACTACCAGACCACATTCTTTGCCTCCTGAGAAACCAGTATGCAGTTAAAGAAGCAACAGTTGGAACTGGACATGGATCAACGGACTGCTCCAAATTTGGAAAGGAGTACATCAAGGCTGAATATAGTCACCTTGCTTATTTTACTTATATGCAGAGTACATCATGTGAAATGCTGGGCTGGATGAAAAACAAGCCGGAATCAAGATTGCCGGGAGCAATATCAATAACCTCAGACATGCAGAAGACACTACCCTAATAGCAGAAAGCAAAGAAGAACTAAAGAGCTTCTTGATGGAAGCGAAAGAAGAAATGAAAAAGCTGGCTTATAACTCAACATTCAAGGGAGAGAACAAGATGGCGGAGGAGTAGGTGGACATGGAGTACATCTCTCTTCATGGATACATCAGGAATACACCTTCAGACACAGAAGTGCATGCAGAACACCAGCTGAGAGTGGACAGGAGTACCTGACCAGCATAAAAGAATAATACAGTCCCATGCAAGACTCAGTAGGACATAGGACAAAGGAACTAGGGGGAAAAACAGGAGTGTTAGCAGCACTGGACCTGCCCTTGGCAGGTGGGGGAACTGAAGCAGGGGTCCAATCCCCACATCAGGGCAACTGTCTGAGTCAGGGGAGAAACATTTAAGGCTGAGAGTGAAACAGCTGATCTGTGGCAGTGTAAATGGAATGAGAATCAGACACTCCTTGCCACACCCATACATACCCTAGATGGTGCAGTGGCTGGGAGCTGGAGTTTAGGGATTGTGGAGCAATCCCCAGGCAAGGGCTACTGTTGACCTCGAAGAGACAGATTGAGGGAATGAGAGGCAAGAGATTGTAGTGGGAAATGCCTGTGGGGGAAAGCCCGGCAGCCATGGTAGTAGAATCACATGTAGGGGGTGGAGCTATCACCATAGCCTCTCCCCCGCAACACACCAGCATTAGCAATAGAGAGGCTGGCCCATCAAATGCCTGATGTACTTCAGAGTAGGACCCCACCCAGGGTGCCCCTTTAAGTGCCTGATGTGCTGATATGTATAGAATAGGACCCCAGTCAGGGAGCCCCTCTATGTGCCTGATACACCGAACAACAGAGAAGGATCCCAGGCAAGGAAGCCCTCTAAGCGCTTGAATGGGCAGAGCTATGGAGAAAGACTCGTCAAAGAGGCCTTCTGCTTGCCAACTACAAGAGGCTCAAAAAAAGACTCTGATAGGGCCATAACTACTGCAGCAGAGGCAGCCCATGTCCCTGTACACTTGGCGCTGCCATGGTCCCCGCAGGCCAAGTGGCTGCGCCACCTTCACACTCAACACTAGCTCGGGCAGAGATGCCACAGGCAAAAAAATATCTTGCACCTATGCTCACAGGTCGCTTCAGGTAGTGTCCATCTCTTTGTGACCCTGTAGACTGTGGCCTGCCAGGCTTCTCTGTCAGGGACAGGGGTTCTCCAGGCAAGAATCCTGGAGCGTATTGGCCAATACTGGTCGCCATACCCTTCAAGAGCACTATGTTACCTGCTGCCCTAGCCACCAACTCCCCTGAGTACCTAGTGCTGCCAGAACCCCTGCGACCCAAGGAGATGGACCACCTCCACACCTGGCCCTCACAGGGCCAGGGCAAGTCCTCCAGGGCGGCCTCAGGAGCAAATCTCAGTGTACAACCTACATGCAGAGGTGGAAATAAAACCACAATTGAAACCCAGGGGCAGTGTGGCTAAGGAAAAAGACCCAAAACCTTCCCACCAGCTGTATAAGCTGCAGACTCAATCCACACGATCAACTAGGCAGATTCTATGTTTATGGAATATATAAAAGGTCATTGAGAGCTCCCACAAAAGAAAACACACTAGCCCTGATAGCTGTGGACATTGGAGGCAAGAACACAGACGAGTAGGACAACATTAGAATATGAGCTTCCCCTACGGCAGGTCCACAGATCAGCACAGTGTTAGAGGGCATCCTAGGGAGATGAGATGGACTGTGACTCCCAGGGAGGGAAAGGATTCATACAGCAATGACTCAAGAAAAACATTTATTATTCTTGTGTTTTGACATGTTCTGTAGATTCTTTTGGATTTCTTTCTTTTTTTCTTTATCCCCACCCTCCTTGTTACAGCGGTCAATTTTATTGGTGCTGCTGCTGCTAAGTCTAATTAAGCTTTTGAGCTTTTTTTTTCTCAGNACTGAAATAGGTGAATAATTTGGGCAAAGGACAGGCAATTGCTGAAGCAGAAACATAAACAGTGAAAACAAAAGAGTATTATAATCTGAATTAGCAATTACTTCCAATTTCCATTTTGCTTCATTGCACATAGCCAGTTTTTAACCATTAGGCTTGTTGATTCTTTGGCCTTAACCAATGACATAACACCATCATAATCATCACACACGTACTAATACAATTCTTTTCCATTAGCGTGTATTAGCTCAAATAATAGGCAGACTTAGGAAATGATAGTTTAAATTGGGTAGCAATAATATAGAAATATTGATTCCTAGTCCAACTCCAAAAATTACCTAATTTTTTTTCCCTTTCCCCCCAGTAGAAACACATAGAAAAAAATGTACTTACACTGCACGATGAGCTGCACCAAGGCTTCTCTTGGTTTCACGTTAAATCCATTATACTGGCTGGTCTGACATCGGTACATTCCTGACATTTCCCTAGATACATTCACAATCCTCAGTGTCCCATCGTAACTCTCCATTTGCATATTCCCGTCAGGCATTGCGACTTCTTTATCCGCTCTAGACCAAAGGATGATGGGTTTAGGTTTTCCAGTTACTTGACACTGCAGTTCTATTGTGTCTCCCTCTCTGGTGACCAAAGGTGATTTTTCCTGTGGAACAGTCAGATTGGGTGGAACTTGAAATGGGAAAAAGAAAATTTTTCAAGGTTAGTATATACTGGTAAAGCATTTTCAAACACAGAAAATCATAAGGAAACAATTTCTGCTGGTTGAAGAAGTGTGACAATTCAGATGACAAAAATTACAGAGACCTTGGGATAAGTGGCACATATCCTCATTTAAGCAATTTTTAATTGTTTTCATGTTTTCAAATGAGGACTTCAAACATTAGCAAGATAAATAAGCATTAAACTGGAATGCAAATGATCAGCATAAGAACAAATCATCTACTCCATGATTTGTCATTATCAACCATTAACTGGGTCTTTAGCATCTGCATTTCACAAAAGAGTGATCCTACTTGCTAAGGTAAGATTAAGTTTTTTAGTCTTTTGCTTCTTAGGCCATTGTCTCTTACCCAAGGATGCTATAAGAAAGGGATAAGAGATATTATAGACTTAGTGAAGTGAAGTCGCTCAGTCGTGTCCGACTCTTTGCGACCCTATGGACTGTAGCCTACTAGGCTCTTCTGTCCCTGAGATTTTCCAGGCAATAGCCCTGGAGTGGATTGCCATTTCCTTCTCCAGGGGATCTTCCCAACCCNGAGATATTATAGACTTAGTGAAGTGAAGTCGCTCAGTCGTGTTCGACTCTTTGCGACCCTATGGACTGTAGCCTACTAGGCTCTTCTGTCCATGAGATTTTCCAGGCAATAGCCCTGGAGTGGATTGCCATTTCCTTCTCCAGGGGATCTTCCCAACCCAGGGAACGAACCTGGGTCTCCTGCATTGTAGACAGACGCTTTACCATCTGAGCCACCAGGGAAATGCAATAGGAAGGGGAAAAAGAAGAACCTCTAATATAAAATCCAAAGTTCTGAAAACTGATTTAGAAACTGACCAAACTGCTAAGGTTTAGGATTTGTTCTCTCCCCTGAGAAAATGAAATGGAACAATGCCATACTCTGACAACTGAATGTATCATTCTTTTTGATTTTTAATATTATTTGACATTTGAATTTTATACGATTTGCCTTGAACACATTTTGAGATCATTGTAAATAGGTTGTCATGACATTTCCACTATTTCTATAAAATGTATTTCAAGTGAGTTTTGAAAAATATATTTCAAGAATATAAGAATGTAATTTTCTCAAGTAAAGCTAATTTCTGATGTTGCCAAAGATATTTATCAGAAAATTAGGTTGATTTTTTAAAAATGATGTATTATTATTTATTTTGGCTGTGCTGGGTCTTTGTTGTGTTGCGGCGGCTTCTTTAGTTGTGGTGTGTGGCCTCAGTAGTTGTGGTGTCTGGGCTTATATTTGCAGTATGTGGGATCTTAGTTCTGTGGCCAGGAATCAAACCCAGGTCTCCTGTACTGGGAGTGCAGATTCTTAGCCACTAGACAATCAGGGAAGTACTAGATTGATTTTATACGAAGTTAACTTTACCACACTTGAAAACATGAACTAATAAAAGGGAAGTATTATTCAATGAGTTT
>SJYX01005017.1:12900-43286 GCA_006410675.1 Oreotragus oreotragus
AAGTGAAGTCGCTCAGTCGTGTCCGACTCTTTGCGACCCCGTGGACTGCAGCCCACCAGCTCTTCTGTCCATGGGATTTTCCAGGCAAGAATACTGGAGTGGGTTCTCCCCTCTACCACATGTTTTCTAAGCAGAAGGAGAAACAGTATTTCTTCTCTGCCTTCTCTCTCCCCGGCTGAGGTCAGCCTCAGGACAAGGTCAACATTAGTCAGTTTGCCCAGTACTGACTCTCACCTCTGCCTCGAGGCCAATCTTGCTAAAATCTTGATGAACAAATGAAGAGTGTCTATCCAGGGTCCTGGGCAAAGGTAGGGACCTGTCCCTGTGGAAAATAGGATCTGAGACCTATGTGTGCTCTGGGTTGACATGATAGACACACAGAGAGGGATCTCAGGGTTTTTTGCAAAAGAAACCTGTTAGTCACGTCAGAAGCCACCAAAGTGTTCATATATTTTATCTCATAATTCTATTTTGGGGAATTTATGGCAAGAAAACAACATAAAAGAAAAAAAGTGTCCAAAGATATTCTCTTAACAGTGCAATTGGTATTATGATAAGTTCTTAGCATCCCAAATAGTTCCAATGGAGAATTTTGATATAATCTGGATGAAGGATTACAGAGGTATTAAAAATGGAAAGGACGTGTACTATGTTAATTCATGGAAATATCTACATTTAGAACAGAAGACAGAATTCACACATGGATTATAATTATGTGAAACATCTGTATGAATATTGAGAAAGATTAGGAGAGCATTTAGACTATTGTTTTTTCCCCAGAATTCTCTATTAAAAAAATTATTCTTATGAAAATGAAAATAAATAGCAACTGAGACATCAACACATAGAAGCTACTCTTAACCAGACTTAAAAGAGGGAAGCCCAGAAGCAGTTATTTGCATGTTGGGATAGGACAGTCTGCCCACCACCAACCTCTCCAGGACTGAACGTGAGATCAGGTTCTATGGTCCCCTTCACCTCCCAAGAGATCACCCTGTTGTCAGCTACTTAGACCTATAAGCATGCCTTTCGATTCCTCTGGGTTTCTGGGTTTTGTGCCATGTCCCTCCTTCAGGCTAACTAGATGGTGTGACCTGACTGCAGCCACCCGCCCTGAGGCTGCCTGCCTGCCTGGACGCCTCTTTATCTGTCTTCATGCCTTTACATGTCCTCCTCACACAGGCTTCTTTCAGGCACCATCAGGGGAAGTTGTTGCCCTAACACCTAAACTATCTCTCTGTATGTAACCTCATTGCCCAGATGTCCATCCCATTACTGAAATTGTTAGTCAGTCATGTCCAACTCTATGAGACCCCACTGACTGCAGCCCACCAGGCTCCCTCTGTCTGTGGAATTCTCCAGGCAAGAATACTGGAGTGGGTAGCCATTCCCTTCTCCAGGGGATCTTCCCAACTCAGGGACTGAACCCAAGTCTCCTGCATGGCAGGTAGATTCTTTACCATCTGAGCCAGGGAGGGCCGTCACTGAAGTTCATCTCTTTAGATCTCAATGGCTCTTTTCAAGGATCTCTACCACATATGAGCTCATGCTCTTTGGTGGCCTAGAGGGGCAGGATGGAGTTGGGGAGGGAGGCTCAAGAGGGAGGGAATATATGTGTTCACATAGCTGATTCATGTGGCTTTTCAGCAGAAACTAACAAAAACATTGTAAAGTGATTATACGCCAGTAAAAAACTGAAATAAACAAGTAAACACTTCTGAAAGTTGTACCATCTTAAACTAGTGTTTTGTAATATCCATTGATTGGTTTGTTTTTCCTCAGGTAAGGTTGTGGGAGATCAAACCAGCCAATCCTAAAGGAAATCCACCCTGAATATTAACCGGAAGGACTGATGCTGAAGCTGAAGCTCCAACACTTTGGTCACCTGATGCAAAGAGCCGACTCACTAGAAAAACCTTGATGCTGGGAAAGATTAAAGGCAACAGGAGAAGGAGGATGAAATGGTTGGATGGCATCACTGACTCAACGGACATGAGTTTGAGCAAACTCTGGAAGATAGTGAAGGACAGGGAAGCCTGGCGTGCGCCAGTCTATGGTGTCGCAAAGAGTCAGACACAACTTAGCCACTGAAAAACAACAAAGTTGTGGGAAAGGCTGTAGGAAGAACAGTAACATCTACCCTTTACTGATATCTAGTCTGTGTCTAGCACTTTTATACTCAATCTTCACAACAAAATTGCAAGACAGCATTACTTACGGGTTCCCTTTGCAGAACAGAGGTGAAACAACTTGCCCATTCAGTTGGATGATAAAGTCATGTTTCAAGCCCAGGCTTATCTGACTCAAAGTCAGGGCTTACCAAGAAAACAGTATGGAGGTTCCTTAAAAAAAAACTAAATATAGAATTACCATACAATCCAGCAGTCCCACTCCTGGATAGATATACAGAAAAGATTAAAACTTTAACTCAAAGAGATACACGTGCTCCAATATTCACAGCAGCACTATTTACAATAGCCCGGACATGGAAACAAGCAAGTGACCATCAGCAGATGAATGGCTTAAGAAGATGTGATATATATACACAGTGGACTGTTAACCATAAAAGAGAACAAAATTTTGCATTTGCAAACATGGATGGACTCAGAGGGTATTATGCTTAATGAAATAAGTCAGAGAGAGAAAGCAAATACTATACATTATCACTTGTATGTAGAATCTGAAAAATAAAACAAGTGAATGAATATAACAAAACAGACTCACAGATGTAGAGAACAAACTACTAGAGGGCAGAGGGATGGGAGGAGGGACAAAATAAGAGTAGGGGATTAAGAGGTACCAAGTACTATACATAAAATAAATTATAAGGATATATTGTAAAACACAGGGAAATAGCCAATATTTTATAATAACTTTAAATGGAGTATAATCTACAAAAATATTAATCACTACACTGTATACCTGAAACTAATATAATATTGTAAATAAACTACACTTCAGTTAAATTTTTTTTTTTAATTTGTGCTGTGGTCTTAAAAGCTCTGAGACATTTGCAAATCTCCAAGCATTTTAAACCAGACTTTCAGGAAAAGGATCTGTTAAGTTCTAAAAGCTCAGGCCCTAGGGAAAGGGTGTAAATTTTTTATGTCTCAGTGGCGCTATATCCGCACTGACATTTGCTTCTTTATTATCTCAGTTTAGGTGAAACCATGGTGAGACAGAATCCTAAATAGCCTCCGCAGAGCTGCCGGGGTGTGAAATGATGCTATTAATAGGCGAGATTTGAGGAATTCTCTTTGATAGAAACTACTTTAGAATTGACCTTTAAAATTCAAATCAAAGCGCTGCTAAGCCTTCCTATCATGATGGCTCATGTTATATGTCCTTTCTTTCCAGGTAAATGACTTGTCCACAAAGTGAACAGGCCTCTTTCCACAGGTTTCACTGAGGGGAAGGGAGGGGTGAAGGTGGGGTGACAGGCATATTTTAGGGGTTTGGTTTGTTGTTAAGATCCCTAAGTGATTGATTCTGAAGTGCAAGCACCACTGCCAATGTCACTGAGGTTCACAGCCAACAGCTTTTGTGTTTTCTATTTTTGGTTTAGCTTTTCTGGGCTTTGGAGATCAGTTCATCAGAGAAGAGTCTGNTTGGTTTGTTGTTAAGATCCCTAAGTGATTGATTCTGAAGTGCAAGCACCACTGCCAATGTCACTGAGGTTCACAGCCAACAGCTTTTGTGTTTTCTATTTTTGGTTTAGCTTTTCTGGGCTTTGGAGATCAGTTCATCAGAGAAGAGTCTGCTTGAGTAGGGTCAATACAGATGTTCTGAATTGAGCCTAACTCTGGACTTGGAAAGCCTTAGGAATGGTGTCTTTTAAACCTTTCACAAATGTTAAGTGCCTACTGTGTGCCAGGGCCTTTGATAGGTGCTAGAGATACAGCAGAGAGCAAAGTTCTGGCCCTCAAAGAGCTTCTACCTTAGCAGGGAGAAAGAACGAATAAGTATATATAATACCATATATTACAGTGTCTGCTAGTAAAACAGGAAGAAAATAAAGCAGGCTGAGGAGGCAGAGAGTGACGGGGGCTGCCATTTTGCCATTTGGGTGGGTGGCAGAGTTTTCTGAGAGATGGTATTGCTGATCAGAAAACTGAATGAAGGGAGAATGTCAGGGCAGAAAGCATTTGAGGCAGAGTGAGGCACAGAGAAAGAGCATGTGCAAGGGCCCAGGGGCAGCTATCAGCCCAGTTGCGACTCGGGAAAAGGCTTCCTTCTTCTGGGCAGGCAGCCCATGTGTGGGCCCAGAGTGTGGCCGGCAGATTACAGGCTGCCTAGGAGATATTCCTGCCCTATCACCGAGGTGTTGTGCAGGGGAGAGCATGTACACAGCCACATGAAGCCTCTCCTGGTGGTACAGGCTTTAGAGGAACAGCTGGAAGGATGATGCAGTGGATGAGAGAGAGCATAGAATGAGGGAGTGTGGGAACTAGCGACCTCTGTCTTAAAAGATGAGGGATGTAGACAGAAAATCCTTTTCTTTGAAAATTATTTATTTTTAAGTTTTTAAAATTATTTTTGACTGTGCCACCATGCAGCATGCAGGATCTTAGTTCCTCAACCAGGGACTGAGTCCATGCCCCAAGCAGTGGAAATGTAGATTCTTAACCACTGGACCACCAGGAAAGTCCCTAAAAATACTTTCTGCTCAGTTCAGTTCAGCCACTCAGTCATGCCAGTCTCTTTGTGACTCCATGAACCGCACGCCAGGCCTCCCTGTCCATCACCAACTCCCGGAGTTTACTCAGACTCATGTCCATTGAGTCAGTGATGCCATCCAACCATCTCATCCTCTGTCGTCCCCTTCTCCTCCTGCCCTCAATCTTTCCCAGCATCAGGGTATTTTCAAATGAGTCAGCTCTTTGCATCAGGTGGCTAAAGTACTGGAGTTTCAGCTTCAACATCAGTCCTTCCAATGAACACCCAGGACTGATTTCTTTTAGGATCAACTGGCTGGATCTCTTTGCAGTCCAAGGGACTCTCAAGAGTCTTCTCCAACACCACAGTTTAAGAGCATCAATTCTTCGGTGCTCAGCTTTCTTTATAGTCCAACTCTCACATCCATACATGACCACTGGAAAAACCATAGCCTTGACTAGACGGACCTTAGTCGGCAAAGTAATGTCTCTGCTTTTGAATATACTATCCAGGTTGGTCATAACTTTCCTTCCAAGGAGTAAGCGTCTTTTAATTTCATGGCTGCAATCACCATCTGCGGTGATTTTGGAGCCCAAAAAAATAAAGTCACTTAAAAAAAATATTTATTTGGCTGTGCTAGATATTCATTGCTGTACATGGTCTTTCTCAAGTTACAGAGGGCAAGAGCTTCGCTCTAGTTGTGGTGCTTGGGTTTCTCATTGTGGTGGCCTCTCTTGTGGAATGCGGGCTCTAGAGCACAGACTCAGTAGCTGTGGCACACAGGCTTAGTTGCTCTGAGGCATGTAGGATCTTCCAGGATCAGGGATCAAACCAGTGTCCCCTGCATTGCAAGGTGGATTTTTAACCACTGGATCACCAGTGAAAGAAGTAAAAGTCTTAGTCATTCAGTCAGGTCTGACTCTTTGCAACCCCATGGGGTATAGCCTGCCAGGCTCCTCTGTCCATGGAATTCTCCAGGCAAGAATACTGGAGTGAGTTGCCATTGCCTTCTCCAGGGGATCTTCCCAACCCAGGGATTGCTTTGCAGGCAGATTCTTCACCATCTGAGCTACGAGGTAAGTCCTGGATCACCAGGGAAGTCCATAAAAATCCTTTACTTAAGTGAATATGAGAAAACCACCAACCACATGGGACAGGATTTAGGAGCTCCCTCCCCTTCACAATGGACTCGCCTCCATCCCTCACTGGGGTGAAGATCTTCTGCCATCAGCCATGAGGCTGATGTAGAATTTAAGAATCACATCAGCCTTAATGACAACACCATTTCAGTTTGGAAACTAAGGTAGGTTATTTCCATGCCCCTCTCACAAAGAGAAATTCTCTCTTCCTTCCCCATTTTATTTCTTCCCATATAATATTTGTACAATGCTTGTCTCTCCTGAGTTACAATGTTCTGTGGCACAGCAAAGTCAAAAGATTTTTGGTATAAGTGTAAAACTGCTCTTGCTTTTTAAATTATAGAGTAAAACAAGAAAACTAGCCTTTCATCACCCTTCTTCCATCTCTAATCCCTTTCTTTATGGGACTTTCACTTTCTACTTTATTTCTGAATTGTTTATAATGTCTTACAAATTTATTGCTTTGACAAGCCCACATCCAATTACTTGGTATATGTTTTAGTTTTGTTTACACAATATGAGAAAACAAAGTGTTGTGTTATCTTGTGTTGACATCTACCAGACCTGGCTTAGCCTGTCTCCCCTAAGTTATTATAAAGGAGTTTGGTGCCAGTAGACAGAATATACATAAATCACTGAAGGGCCTGTTGGAAATGTTGAGGATTTCCGGCGCAGTCTGGAGCCGGCAATATGAGAATTGTAGCCCACAGAGTCACTCCATTCCCAACCCCTTCCCTTCCAACACTCATCCAATTAAATAAAGTTAATATAATCAGAAAGCTTCCAAAACATGAGAGACTACTCATGCAGTTTAAAGTGGAAAACAAAGTATTATAAGTTCCATCCTGCTGCATTCAAATCTATTTGTTTATTAGAAGTAAGTGAGACCAGGCACTGTTACAGCGAAGCAGAAATCAGAGAACTAAGATAAAAGCCAAGGGAGAGAGAAACAAATGACCCAGGATTGACCGTTCTCTCTGAGATGAACAAGTGTGGATGACTAGTAACTCCAGTTTTCCATGGTTTTCTTGCCAGATGGTGCCTAGCCCTCACCCCAGCCCTGACTTCTGTGGATGGGGTGCAGGTGTCTGTCTAGCAAATTACTGAGAAGTAAAAACATTGGAAACTTAATGGTGTTTGAAGCACCACTGAAATACTGCTTGTTTCAAAATGGCTGCATTAAATAAGTAATCACAAAGTGGTTGCATTGAAACAGTGGGCCCATTTCCCCTGCCACTGAGAAGAGGAATGATTCTAACTTCTCTTGATGGTGCTCCAACTTGCTCCTCTGCCCTTTCATGCCCTGAGCATCTGGTGCCAGCTATAAGCTTAATTGGGGTTTATCATTGCTTGTTAAATAAACAACTGGCCTATCTCCTGAATGCTTGCTATAGATTTATTCAATAATCCCTACTCAGCACTGGGATATGTCTAATTAGTGAATTAAGTATGTATGAGAATGAAGTATCTAAAGTTAAAATAGGTGGAAAGAAGTTTAGATGAGCAGGGTAAAGACCAAGAATAAAAACTAAAACATTACAATCTGCCAACTTCTAAATAAAGAGGATATTTTTAGTGAATATAGAAGGAAATAACTTTTATGTCACAAAATTCATATAGTCAGCCATTTGATATTTTTCAAAATCATACAGTCATTGACATTTAAGAAAGCATAAAAGTAAAATGTTTTCTCTTATTAAATATTTACTTTAAAACAGAACTAAACCATTTTAACTGTAGAATTCCCATAACACACAGCTCAAAAAATGTGCCTATGGATGACCAAGGGACTACATAAATTCCTTTAAAAATGCTCTTTCTTTAAAAATAAATATATTAAATATATAAGATATGATATCTTCAATTAGTTTCATGATTGGTGCCAAGACAATTATGTTGATAAATTCTTTCAACAAATAGACATTGTACCTCAAAGAAAAGGAAAATCTTTACATTAAAAAATGAGATGTACAGGTATATCAAAAGATGCTAACATTACTGCTAACCATAAGGGTAACTCAAAACCACAGTGAGATAACACCTCTCACCTGCTAAAATGACTATTATATTAAAAAAAAAGTAATTTTGGAGAAGTTTGAAAAAAAGGAAAGAAAAGAAAACTCTTGTGTACTGGTGATTGGAATGTAAATCAGTACAGCCACTGCGGAAACAGTATGGAGATTTCTCAAAACATTAAAATACAATTACTATACAACCTACCAACTCCACTCCAGAGTATTTATCCAAAGAAAATGGCAATGCTAATTCAAAAAGACAGCTGCACCCCCTTGTTCAATCCAGCGTTGTTAACAATAGCCACGATGTGGAAACAACCTGTGTCCATCCATGGATGAATGGATAAAGAAGATGTGGTTTATGTGTGTATGTGCTGCGCTTAGTCACTTAGTGGTGTCTGACTCTTTGCACCCATGGACTGCAGCCCACCAGGCTCCTCTGTCCATGGGATTCTCCAGGCAAGAATACTGGAGTGGGTTGNGAAACAACCTGTGTCCATCCATGGATGAATGGATAAAGAAGATGTGGTTTATGTGTGTATGTGCTGCGCTTAGTCACTTAGTGGTGTCTGACTCTTTGCACCCATGGACTGCAGCCCACCAGGCTCCTCTGTCCATGGGATTCTCCAGGCAAGAATACTGGAGTGGGTTGCCATGCCCTCCTCCAGGGGATCTTCCCAACCCAGGGCTTGAGCCCAGGTCTCCCACATTGCAGGCTGATTCTTTACCATCTGAGCCACCAGGGAAACCCATGTGTATATGTATACGTATATATATATACATATATATAAAATGGAATATTGCTGCTGTTGTTCAGTCGCTCAGTCAGGTCCGACTCTTTGTGACCTCATGGACTGCAGCATGCCAGGCTTCCCTGTCCTTCACCGTCTCGCAGAGCTTGTTCAGACTCATTCTGCCATTAAAAAAAGAATGAAATTTTACCATTTGCGACAACACGGATGGACCTTGAGGACATTATGCTAGTAAAATAAGTCAGAAAAGGAAGACAAATACCATATGGGAGGTGGAGGTGAAAGGGGTCAAAAAAGTACAGATTCCAGTTATAAAATAAGTCCTGGGGATGTAAGGTACAGCATGGTGACTATAATTAATAATACTGTATTTCACATCTGAAAGTCGTCAAGAGAGTAAATCTTAAAAGTCCTTAACACAAGGAAAAAAAAACTCTTGTAACTATGTATGGTGTGGATGTGGATGCTGACTAATTGTGGTGATCATTTCACAATACACACAAATATCAAATCATTATGCACCTGAAACTAATATAATGCTGCAAGTCCATTATGCCTCAGTGAATTTTTTTTTATTTTTAAAAAGAAAAAAAACTAAATGAAACCTTAGCAGAATATTTTCCTTTCTGTATTAATCAATCACTGTAATCAGTAATATTGTACTAAATGCAAGGATCACCTATGAAACCATAGAATCTGCTGTCTGTATCTTTGTAGAGACTGAGACTATGGCAAGCCCCCTGGTAATAACAGATGTTAACTGTTTACAGGAAAATGCTCTTTATGTGAAATATCCCTTCCAGCCACAGCTAATCAATATACAGCTGTCACATACTGCATGCACACATGCCTTATTTGGCATCATTCTTTGCAGGGACTTTCTAACCAGATCCAACTGGTGACCACATTCAGTAACACTTACAGTTGAGCTTTAGGCCAAGATGCAACAGTGTTTTGTTTTGTTTTGTTTTCTCGTCAGTTGTGCTCATTTATTTACAAAGTCCTCCAAAAACAACCATTTTAAAAGCTTAAAATGGAAGGGGATAACTTATGAGGTAATAGGTGTCTTTACTGAAGATGTTCAAGGCTGGCTACACAATAGCCTTGCAAGGAGGTAGCATCCCAAAAAGGAAAGAGTTTTGGAATTAATGGTTTGACTTCTGATCTACCACCCAACTGCATCACATCTCTGAGCCTCTGGTTTCTTGTCTGAAAACAGGGAGACTGGATTTACCTTATAAAGAATATTCTGAGAATTAGAGATAATATAGGTAAAGTGTCATTTCAATACCTGAATACAGCGTATGATCAGTAAATTGAAACGACTATCATAAATGGGAAGAGTTGGACTAGATGACCAACTCTCGAGATGACCAAAGAATTATACCACATCGCTAGTCTGAGATTCTAACCATTCAAAGATTTACAGTACTAAAGAGAATTACCCTAGTCACAAATATGTGCATCCTTACTATGTGCAAAGCACTGTGTCTCAAGTAAAATTGTCAATAAATAATGAGGAGCAGGCACTCAGACATCTATCTCACACACTAGTATCAGTTTCTAAAGCTAAATTAATGGAAGCCACCTTAAAGGCTCTACCAAAAAAGTCTCTTCCCAAAGGGTAAATCTGAATCAGGGTGAATATAACATGTAAATGGGCTTCCTTGATGACTCAGTGGTAAAGAATCCTCCTGGCAATGCAGGAGATGCAACTTTGATCCCTGGGTCGGGAAGATCCTCTGGAGAAGGAAATGGCAACCCACTCCAGTATTCTTCCCTGGGAAATTCCATGGACAGAGGAGGTTGGCGGGCTACAGTCTCTCAGGTTAAAAAAAGTCAGATACAACTTAGGGACTAAACAACAAAAACACAAAATACAAAGTCTATTTAGGAAGACAATACAGGCTCTAGACAAGAAAGAGAAAGAGCAGAACTCGGAGAAATAACTCCAGAATGGAGACTGTAAAACTCAGGAAGACTTTGGGAAGGGCTCAAGGCTTTGGGCAGGGCTAATCAGAGCCTAGGAACTGTTGGTGGACTCTGAGAGGCAGGACCTGAAAGGCAGGAAAGGGGAGTCTACCCTGAGTCCGGGAAAGGGGATGGAAGCAGATGGGACGAACAAGAGCAATGGACTATGGGGCAGAGTGGACAGTTTTGATTGCATGCCCTTTATCAGCCAGTGCTTAGATGCTCCCCATGCCCCAACGTATTTAGAAGGATGATCTATTGAAAGAGAAGTTGTGGCATTTTATTCTTCTTCTTAGTCTTTTTATGCAGCCCACTTTGGAGACCACTGGTAGATAACAGGTGAATCTGTAGGACAGAGGGGAGTCTGGAGCTGTCCCTCCCAGCAAAGAATCTCAAAAGGCAAAAACACCTTCAACAAGGCTCCCTTAGCTTTTATTCAAAAAGGAACCCGTTGGGACGTCCCTGATGGTCCAGTGATTAGAACTCCATACTTTCACTTTCAAGAGTGCAGGTTCAATCACTGTCCGGGAGCTAAGACCCCACAAGCCTTTTTGTGGCTAAAAAAAAAAGAGGGACAGAATCCTGCCACCATGTCAGTTACCAGGCAGGAACCATGCCACGTAAGAACTCAGTCTCCCACCACTTTATCATTTCCAGCCCTCCACCCAGCATTTGGATTGCACTTTGCCCTGGAAGTTGCCATAGTTACACCTGATGCCACTCCCAGAAGCCTTTCCATCATCAAGAATCTGATTCTATAATCTGGTAATGATCACATCTGACATGGAAGTGTTTGTTTCATTTTTGCTTTTTAAAATTTTTTGTGGAAATATAGTTGATTCACAATGTTGTGGGAGTTCCAAGTGTACAGTAAAGTGATTCAGTTATACATACACACATACATATATATATATAATACATATACATCTTTTCAAGATTCTTCTCGATTATAGGTATATTGGAAGATACAATAAATCATAAGGTATTTAGTGTAGGTCCCTGTGCTATACAGTAGGTCCTTGCTGGTTACCTATTTTATATATAGTAGTGAAAAGTGTTAGTCACTCAGTTGTGTCCAACTCTTCGTGACCCCATGGACTGTAGCCCATTAGGCTCCTCTGTCCATGGGATTCTCCAGGCAAGAATACTGGGGTGGGGTGCCATTCCCTTCTCCAGGGGATCTTCCTGACCCAGGGATCAAACCCACATCTTTCAGTCTCCTGCATTGGCAGGTGGGTTCTTTACCACTAGCACCACCTGGGAACCCCATAGTACATATATTTTAATCCCAAACAACATAGAAGAGTTTGGAAGATAACATTACGATTGTTTTCAACTTGAGGGAAGGGAAGCACTTTGTTTAGACTGTATATTCTAAGGAGGGCCTAAACCTTATAGAGTTCTCTGCATACAGTCACCAATGCAATTAAACAGTGTTCACAATGGGTTTTGTTTGCTTGTTTGATTGGTTTTGGCTAAAAATGAGATTAGAAAAAAAAATTACCTCCTCCAAAACAGGTATAGTATTACCAAATATCATAGCATATTTTTTTCTTCAGATTTTACAAATATCTCATTTTTATTAGAAAACATCATATTTGCTGTGGAAGTTTTATATATGCTTCATCTTATTGTTAAAAGACACTTACTCCTTGGAAGAGAAGTTATGACCAACCTAGACAGTGTATTAAAAAGCAGAGACATTACTTTGCCAGCAAAGGTCCGTCTAGTCAAGGCTGTGTTTTTTTCCAGTGGTCATATATGGATGTGAGAGTTGGACTATAAAGAAAGCTGAGCAGTGAAGAATTNGAATAGTCAGGACATCTGTTTTGGCTGGCATCGGAGAGCTTTTAGGAAAACCACTTCAAAACTGCAGCAGAGTCTGTGCCTCGTGCGGGAGGGCAGTTACATGAAAAAAGAGAAAAGCAGATATTGCCAAGACTTTCTGAAAGATTTATAAGAATGTTACGATGGATTTTTTTGACTTTATAAAATAAAATGCTTTAAAGAACATTATCTTTTATCATCATCGCCAGTCTCATCCCACCCACATAAAGATAAATGTTATTTCATCTAATCAGAGTTTCTTTCACAATTATTTACAGTCAATTCCATTATTTCACTTGATGTGAACTTTCTATTATATTCTCCTCTATTATGTAAGTGAGCTGATTATACAACCAAGAGGTCGGTAAATATGGGAATTATTATTATAAGATCAACATTTTTTACAGCTCAGGTTGTTTGTGGAATAACAAAGAAGAGAAAAAAACTCTTTGTTTTCCAGTCTGCCCTGGTTTCAGTTTTATCATTCCTAGGTTAGATTTATAAATGCCTGAATCTTAATCTCCTTTACAAATTAGCCTGGATCCTTAGTCCAAATGTGAAAGGAAATTAGGTTTTGCTTTAAAACAAGGCTATAGACAGTAGCAAAACAAAATACTAAAACAAGATACAGTTAACTATAGCAAAATCTCATTTACTTAAAACCCATCAATAAGCGTTAGTCCAGAAAGGCACGAGACCCAAGTGCACCTTTGGCCTAATTGTGTAAGAGCTTGCTAAAGCAGTTACTAATAGAAAACTTTTTTTTTTTGAAAGAGAAGGCTGAAACTTGTTTCTGATACCTTCAAATAATTTTAGACGTTTATAATACTGAATGATTTCCTAGTTATAAATAATTCTTATCCATAACTTAAGTCCCCTGAGCCACCACTAAGTAAACCTTCCTTGACCTACTTAAAGGATTTGTTATAGTGATGAAAGTGGCCTTTCATTTATGAAATGAAAATAGTTTCCTTTGAGCAAATCAGGTTGTTGGATGTTCTGCTTTAAGTACATAAGGTCCAGAAGCAGTTTGCAGGATTCATAAGCCCCTTCTGCCCACTAGGCCCCTTATTTACCGTCGTGGTGCTTCGACTTCCTTATCTGCAAAATGGGAAAAATAATAATGCCTAAATGATTTTTAAAAGTGTAAAGCACTTAGAACAATGCCTGCCTCCTTAAATGTTAGCCTCTATTGTCATGACACTATACAGCAGGTCAGTGATGCAAGTCAGACTCAGTCACACCCTCAGGGCATTGCTAAGAGAAACTTCCGCGAAATGACAAAACATTTTACAGGAGGCAGGTTTTTTAGCCCCTCTATTCACAAGGCTCAAGGGCATATTTTCACAGCGCAGTGCATCACAACCGTTTTCCATTCTTCAGTCTTCCTTTCTTCTGGCCTCCAGCCACTCAACCTAGCCTGCCAGGTACTTCTGCTAAATTATGCATAAAGCTTTTTCAAACCACCCCTCCCAATCTCTACGAATTCGTCTCCGTTCTCTTTTCATTTCGGGCTAGAACGCATCTCCTCCCTGAGGTCTCCCGTCATCAACATCCCCCACTTATAATCAGCTCTGCTTGGGAATCCCTTCTTAATAAATTTCTCAGATCATTACAGGCTTTCCGAATCCCCTGGTCTTCATCTGAAATTTTTCATTAAAATGCTGAGTTTGAGCAGCCCGCCCTGAGTTGTAGGACTCTGGGCTCCAAACAAGATTCCTAGTTAAAGACACAGGAGCACCGGTGGGCTGCGACCCCCGAGGGCTGGTGATCACGACCACAGGCCAGTTTAGAGGGCCGTTCGTTTGAATCGGACAAGGACGAAAGGAGATTGGTGACGCACCTGAATAAGCCCGCTAGACGAAAGGAGATAAACTAACGCTTGACATGGTGCTGAGAGTGAGAACCGCGCGCGCGCGCACGCACACACACACGCGCAAAGAGAGGAGCAGTACCAGGTATCTGACAACGACACGGCCTGATCCAGACGCGGCCTCAAAGCCCCCAGATTGCCGGAGCGCCCCCGCCCGCTCCCGATATTACGGTCGGCGCATCCCTGAGCCCTGCCCCGGCTCGGACTAGCCCGGCGCTCTCCCTTCACCCGCTTTCCCCCGCTTCTGCGGCCGCAGCTCCCCGCCCCCCTGCGAACGCGGCTCCCCAGTGTCCTCTCGAACGCCCGCGTGGCTGTCGGGTTTCGAATCCCGAAGCCGACCCTCGCCCTCGAAGCGGGCCGCCGAGTCGCTGGCGCAGCCTTTGGCCCCAGCATCAATCATTAACGGGCCAGCTCGGGCTTCGGCGACCCGAAGCGGGGGAGCAGGGGAGGGATGGTACGGAACTCGAGACCGGGGACAACTCTATCCCCCGAGGGGGCCGCGAAATACTAGCCGGGGGGGCCCCCGCCCTCCCTCGGTGCGCCCGTCCCTCCCTCCCTCCAGCGCCTCCGCTCCCCCCATCCCCGCCTCCCGAGCCGGGGGCGGCGGCGGCTGCGCCCGCACCGCGCGATGCCCAGTCACCGCGGCAGCGCCGCCGCCGCCGCAGTCAGTCGCGCCGCCGCCGCTGCCGCAGCGCGGGCGGCCGCGAGCCGGTAGCGGGGAGCCTGGCGAAGGGGCCGCCGTGCCCCGCGGGCTCCTGCCGGTTGGTACGCGGCTTGAGATCGATGATTATTTATATTTATTTCTTTATTTTTTAGGAACGGTTGCTCAGAGGCTCTGGTCTTCTGAACCTGCAGCGACGCCCCCGGCGCGCGCACAAAGGCTCCGACGGCGGCCGGCGGGGACTGGCGAGCGCGCCGGAGCCGGCGCCAGAGGTCGCCGGTGCGCGTCCTAGCCAAGCCCTGGGCACCATGCCGCGGCGCCTGCAGCCCCGGAGCACGGGCACAAAGGGCCCGCCTGGCACGACCGCGGCGGCTTCGGAGGCCGCCTCGCGTCCTCACGCCTTGGCCTCCGGGGACTCTCCGGCATCCGCCAAGCCGCTGCTGCGCTGGGACGAGGTGCCCGACGACTTCGTGGAGTGCTTCATCCTGTCGGGCTACCGGCGGCTGCCGTGCACGGCGCAGGAGTGCCTGGCCTCGGTGCTGAAGCCCACCAATGAGACGCTCAACTTCTGGACGCACTTCATCCCGCTGCTGCTGTTCCTGAGCAAGTTCTGCCGCCTCTTTTTTCTGAGCGGCCGCGACGTGCCCTTCCACCATCCGTGGCTGCTGCCGCTGTGGTGCTACGCGTCGGGCGTGCTGCTGACCTTCGCCATGAGCTGCACGGCGCACGTGTTCAGCTGCCTGTCGCTGCGCCTGCGCGCCGCCTTCTTCTACCTAGACTACGCGTCCATCAGCTACTACGGCTTCGGGAGCACCGTGGCCTACTACTACTACCTGTTGCCGGGCCTGAGCTTGTTGGACGCCCAGGTGATGACCCCGTACGTGCAGCAGCGCCTGGGCTGGCACGTGGACTGCACGGGCCTCATCGCCGCCTACCGCGCGCTCGTGCTGCCCGTGGCCTTCGTGCTGGCAGTGGCCTGCACCGTGGCCTGCTGCAAGAGCCGCACCGACTGGTGCTCTTACCCGTTTGCGCTGCGCACCTTCGTCTTCGTCATGCCGCTGAGCATGGCCTGCCCCATCATGCTGGAGAGCTGGCTCTTTGACCTGCGCGGGGAGAACCCCACGCTCTTCGTGCACTTCTACCGCCGCTACTTCTGGCTGGTGGTGGCTGCCTTCTTCAACGTGAGCAAGATCCCCGAGCGCATCCAGCCGGGCCTCTTCGACATCATCGGCCACAGCCACCAGCTCTTCCACATTTTCACTTTCCTCAGCATCTACGATCAGGTGTACTACGTGGAGGAGGGCCTGCGCCAGTTTCTCAAGGAGCCACCGGCCGCGCCCACCTTCCTGGGCACCGTGGGTTACATGCTGCTGCTGGTCGTCTGCCTGGGGCTGGTCATCAAGAAGTTCCTCAGCGGCGCCGAATTCTGCAGTAAAAAGTGAGCCTCCTCCTTGGGGGAGGCTGCCGGCTCGCCCACCAGTTTGTTGGGAGTTTCTCTTGGTTTGTTTTGAAGTTTTGTCGTGTTTCCTTCTTTGCTTGAGGAGGGTGCTGCGAAACCACAGGGGGAAAATCCAGCAAGGCAGGAGGGTATCAGCGCACCTGGGGCTTTGGAAGAGGGAGGTGGGGCAAATGGGAGGGATAAGGCAGCTGGAATTCAGATGGTGTCTGTGGCATCAGGGATTCTTCTAAGGCAGCGAATAAAACCCCCACTAAAACCCCAAACGGTTCGATTTTCCAGTCGTCTTCTCCGCCAGAGGTAATAGCAAGTGACCCTTATGAGGTCAGGCATGGAGTAAAGAGGGTAAGTAGACGAAATCCCTGGGTACTTCCATTTGGTTCTGAGGAATGCTTGGATTTGTTGAGGAATAGACCTTTGTAGAAAATCAGCAAGGAGACACAAACCCAGGGTTTAACCTGCTAGAAAATGCATGGACTGTGAACACATGTTAATTATTTCAAAATGTTTTCTCAGATGTTATTTAAATAGTAATATATACAATGGTTTTTCATAATTTATCAAAGCCTGTGATCTGCACTGAATTTTCTTTGTCATGTAGTTTTAAATTTTGCAGCCCTTCTGCATTGCGTACACTTGAACTGGACATCAGGGCAAGCTGCTTGAGAGTTCTCAGCTACTTTTTTTACACAGTATTTTTTGAAGGCCTATGAGTGTCACGATACAACTGTGAATTATTCTACTGTAGGGACTCTGATGAAACTATTGAGAAGGAGCTAAGTGGTTTGTATAGATCCCAGATTCCTGTTTACTTTAATGTATTCCATAAAACCCATCTGAATTTTTTTTCTTTGCTTTTAATCTTATTCTCTCCTTCTCTACTGATTTAAATTGCCATTGGAATAAATGTGCCTTTTGAAGCAATGCCCAAATGACTGGTCCTCAAAAATATCAATGGTTTCTTAAATGCGGAGAGCAGTAGAAGTAAGCTTTTCTTACTTGATTGCAAATCAAGGTTTAACATTCCACTCAGGAGGGAAGGAAGATGGTACTGGTTGTTTTTGGTAGGACCAAAAGTTGCTTGCCAGGACATGCAGAACATTTGCCTTCTCTACAAGGAGAAGAAACCAATCCACTACTGTAGCTATGGTCCCTAATGTAGTCCCTGGAGAACGGGACTGTGCCCATCTATCCTTGCTTAAAATTAAAATCATAGTATTCAGGAATAAATGTGGCAGTTGTGTTATGAAAAGTCAGAGTATGTTACTTGAGCTGTAGTTTAAGCTAAATAAGATGACCTTTCCCTGTTTAAGCACTGAAGTCTCATTTGGGTCCAGACTATGGAAATGAACGGCAGTCACCCTAAGTCATTGAAAAATTTGGGAAACACATTCCTGAGATCCTGTCTGACAACCACATTGGCCAGTGTTACTTAAGATAGTTCTCATAAATGCTATCCTGGTCCTGAGATGGCAACTCTAGATTAACACAAACTAGTGAGGTGATTTAAATGCTTATCACACTTTCTGACAATTCCTTTTGGTGAAGAGCCAAATAAGTCATTGAATGGGGAAGTCTTGCCTTCACGGTATAATTTAGATCAAGCACAGAAGGTAGATGAACACTTACCTCAGCACTGGTAGGCTGGTGCTCCTGCCAAGACTGCTGTTTCTGTTTATGCTTTTAATCGCTACTGTATTTGTAATCAGAGAGGTTCAGCACAGCTCCCTGGAGGAACCAATATCCTTGTGTGTTAACTGCACACAGACATAAACTTTATGTATGTCTGTATTTGACTTAGGACCTCTTAATGGGACCATGAATACACTTTGCAAGTCTGCTGATAGGTGTCAGTGTCTCATCTTTGGCAAAGTGCAAGGAGATTCCTGTTAGGTTACGTTACAGAGACTGAGAGGTGTGCCTGCCACGGATGTTAATACTCAGCATTAACTTCATTCGGAATGTGTGTTCAAGGACAGTTGTGGAAATCAGGCTATTTCTGCAGGCAAACTCATTTGCATGTCATTGCTATCTCTTCTAGAACCCCCAAAGATTGTTGGTTTGGAAGCTAGACGAACAGATTGAGAAGTATTTTGGGTCTTCCTGGTAAAATAGCGATCTCCTTTTTCAGAAGAAACTTTCTAGAGACAGACTTCTAAAAAATGTCGATGAGTTTGAGAAATTAAGCCCGTATCTGTTGTTTTAAATTTTTGTTGGCGATCTTCCAGGTTCTCAAACGAAATTCTTTCTTGCCCTGTGTCTTTGTCCTTAAGCAGAGGCCACTTAAGGATAAAATTATACCCATATCGTTTTCAAGTGATTATGATGCATGAGCTCAGTAAGATGACACATTTTCCCCTGGAAGGTTTCTGCAGGGTAAAGTCTCACTTTCGTTCCCTTTGTCTCTTCTTTCCTGCACTTTCCCTTTCCTACTCCATCTTGGTTTTTTATGTACCACAGACAGCACTGACAAAGGACATTCTGGTGGAAATCAGTGGTTTGGCTTTACTTTGTGTTCCGATAGGTACCCCTAGACACTACATAAGACCAAGGGATGATTTGTGAAGCTGTATATGTTATTTGCTAAATGATACCAGATTTCAGTCAAGGTAAAAGATGATTTTTGAGAATCAGCAAATATTTACTCAGTCTCCACGTTTGCATGGAACTCTCCAGGTGTATTACATATTCCAGGGATAATATGGCAATCACAATATAATTGCTTGTAAAATATTTCTTCACATAAAATGTTTTTTCACACTCTCCATGTTGCTACATCCTTTAAAATTCAGTCTTAGTTTATAGTGTTCAGCTGTTCAAAATATAGCACAAATAATAAGTCAAAATGCACTTCCTTATCTCTGTGCAACCTATTTCAGCAGTAGAATTTTGAACCCTATTATGTAATGCATTTTATTTTTACTTGTTAGTCATGATCTAGGTGACATCTCAAGGAGCAGTCATGCCTGGGAAATGAGGGTGTTTGACTTGCATGTCTGTCACTCCGTGGATTGGTCTCTGGAACTGACTCAGGCTGACTTAATTGGCCAGGATGGAGGGGGTCCCCTGCTTTCCTGTCACTCTTGTATCTGCACCTTCAGGTGAAGAGGGTGACCTTCCCAGAGAGAGGAAGTGAGTTCTTCAGTCATGTCATGAGTGGCTTGTAAAAATAAACGTGATCTTTCCCCCTGGCCATATACTTTCTATAAATAGCCCGGGAAGAAAGTGTGGGGCTTCACAGCTGGCCACAGTGGCCTTCCCATGTTTCCATTCATAAATCCTGCCTGTAAGTGATTGCAGTCAAAACCCATTTCACCTAATTCATCTTACTGCTTCAGGGGAATCATTCTGAAGAATGCAAAATCTGGGGATGGAGATGATTTTTCTAATTTTTTCTGATTTGGTGCTGAATCTGAGAGCTAACAGCAATAATAAGCAGGGATTTTAATCTTCAGATCTCTTCACAACTTGATTTAATATGCACAAAACTCTAGTAGGATAAAGATACTGTAGGGGTTATCTCCATTTCAGGGTTATACCATTGGTCCCCCAAGGTAACAGAATGTGGGGATGGTTGTGTGCTCAATTATGTTTACTAATTCATATGGCTATGATGCCTGGCCAAGCATATTGACACTAACTGGATATATATATTTTTTCCTCCTTTAATTGGTTGCCTTATAATTACAAAACAGCAAGGTTAGAGATGGCTGTCCTTGAATTTGGGCTTCCCAGGTGGCACTAGTGGTAAAGAACTTGCCTGCCAATACAGGAGACATAGGAGACACAAATTCAATCCCTGGGTCAGGAAGATCCCCTGAAGGAGGGGCGGGCAACTCACACCAGTATTCTTGCCTGGAGAATCCCACGGACAGAGGAGCCCGGCTGAGTACATAAGGGCGCAGAGTCGCACATAACTGAAGCGACTTCACAGGCACACATCCTTGAATTTAGATTATAATGTTGTAAACAAAATGTTATTAACCACTTAAGTACTTTTTATCCTCAAGTTGAAGCTGTTGAAGTTCACCTGTTGAAGTCTGCCGTGGCTAACTTCACTCTGTACGAGTCGTGTGAGCCGATTTTCATGTTTTTGTTCGTGTAATGCCTTTAGTGATCATTGAGCACCTTCTGCATGTAAGATGCTGGGCCAGGAACAATCCATATCATTACAGCCGTTACCCTCTGCTGGTGGAAGAGAGGTAGGAACACTGGGGGAAAGCCCTCTGACCAGGGACCCAACTCTAACCTTGCCCATAAGCACAATGTCCTAAGCCACTGAGTTTGGTTCTTTTCTCCTATTAGTCTAAGAACAATGCATAGCATCTTATTTCAATTAACTTCTTAATTTACCTACAATTGATTTCTTTCTTTTTTCTTTCTTTAGTTTTCTTCCTTCCTTCCCTCCTTTTCTTTCTTTCTGATTCTAGGTCTGTGTGAATATTATAGGTAAAAATAACTAGAAAGTTTAATGAATAATCCAGGTGAAAGGAGAGAAGGCATATGCACAAAGATTTGAAAAATTTGTCATCACTGCTAATTAATAAATAACAATCACTTTTGGAAGGTTCATAGTGTTCATATCACTATGAAGTAAGATTCATCCAAAGTGCCTAGACTGTGATATTATTAAGTGTACATTTCATAGATAGTGTAATTAATTTTTTTTAATGTGAACTTAAATGCTTATATCTCCAAAGATTAACTAAGATTAACTAATGTTCTTTAGCTTTTCCCCTCCTTTAGGTGTGTTGTAACCTATCTAGCTTGTTTCAGAAAAAAATTAACCTGGAGAAAGTTATCTAGAAAAAAATATCAGATGTGAAAAAGCTAGGAAGGAGGCATGGGAAAGGAAGAATGAGGAGGATTCGATTCACACAGTCAGAATGGGACAAGTTTAATTATGGCAATTTTGCCTGAGTTTTACATTTTGTCCCTAGAAAAGCATGTGCATTCCCAGGGCGTTCGTGCTCATATAGACAGATGAAGAATTATGTTTGTCAGTCTGACCACATCCTGTAGGTTTTGACCTGAGCACAAGCACCTCGGTATATTTTGAGTAGCACATGGACCCGTGGCTTCATGTCTTTAATTTGTCTCCATAAAATTAGGACATAAGGCAGAAAAGCATGAGGGGATAGCACCAGCCAATTTTTAATCACCTTTTGAATCATTTTCTTGAAGGACTGCCAATGCTCTCTGACATATATCTAATAGCGAACGAGTCTAGACACACTGAAAAAGGAAACAATCATTGGTGGAAGCTGAGTGTTGCTGTACTGTGTTGTGAGCCTGCATGTCTTCCTACTGAAGAGTTTATTCCTTCAATATTATGAATAACTACTTCTTACTTGTGAAAATAGATGTCCACTCTTAGTCACTATTCCAAAAGCCAATGCAAATTTTGTCATCATTAGAAAAAGGACAAACGGGTTGCATTTCTGGTTTGCAGATTTCTAACCAGTTTGTGGACTTTTTGTTCCCAAACAGCTTCTTCAGAATCTGTCAGTGAGTTGCAGAATTAGAGTGTTTATTTATAGGTCAGAGGCCAAGAATGCTTATTTGGCTGTTAATTGTGGCAGGATGTGACTTTTTTTAAAGCTCTGAACACATACCTAGATTCAGCAGAAATGCTCACTTATTGACTGTTTAACTCAGTGAAACACAGCTTTGGGTTTGAGCTTTTGAAAATGTTTCCAATGTACTATGCTTCTAAATGCAGAAGCTTCTAAAGTTTCTAAATGCACGACCTTTAATATTTTTTGTTCTTGAACAGTCTCTGAAAGCTGTTCCAAACATGGCATTTCTTGAATGTGTTAACATTATTCTCGAATGTGTAAAAGTGGCTGGCCACCTTTCTCATGCCTTATACTCCACCTAAAATATGCAATAAACACTCAAGCAGGAGTCGGGGGTGAGGGTATCTTCGGATGGTTTTTAAACCATTCTGAAGAAATGGCCCTTCTCCTCACAGCTCACCACAACCTTGAGAAAGGACCCCGTGTAAATAACCCTTGTTTCCAGATGAAGAACAGGGACACATTGATTTTATTTCTTCTTTTAGGTCAATCTCTAGTTAGATAGCATGATCTGTTTGTAGTACGCTGGAGGGAAAAATGAAAATTAATAGGCAAAATTTTTAGAGAAATATTCTAATTTTATATTTAAATGTTTATAATACCAATTTGTTTGTAAAAACTGGCCTTAGCACACAGATGAGAACCAGCGCTTTTTGGAAAGCCTCATCTTTGTCCTGGGAATTTAATCACCTGGAGCTCTTACCCAAATGATAAAAGACCTAGGAGGTCTTGAAACATGTAAATAGTGTATAGTTTAAAGATGGATAAAAATCATTTTCTAAAAAAGAAGAAAACAGGTCAGCTATGTTATAGGTGTGTCACTAGGCTGCATTTAAAAGTCTTTTCAGAATTCTATTATAATTAGAAATGTCATTAAATGCACTCTTCCAACAAGGCTGAGCACAGATGGTCCACTTTTCTACCAGGTTTGTTTCCTTTTATGGAGGCTGTGAGCAAAACTAAGCAACTGAGTACCAAGGCAATACAGAAATGAGGTCCAGTTCACTTTGATGAGGGTTCAATCATCAAACGTAGTAGGCTTGTGGATAACATAGCCAGGAAAATGTGCAGCCCTGGACACTCCGCTCCTGGTTTCTCTGGAGCAGAAAGAAGAATAAAGCCTCATGCCATCCAGGAAAAGGCTCTATTTCAGGGATAGGGGAGGATACCATGCCCACTCTTCTCTCTAAATAAAGCACGTGCTAGCTCTGAGCTCTGTCCATTTCAGCCTTCTCCTAGACTGTATCCACCACCCTCAAAGCCTTCACTTGCCACAAACTCAGCCGTGAAGACAAAAGGTTCCTAAAAGGATTCCATGTGTATTTAGGCCTTCTCAAACCATCTGCCTTAGGAGGTTCATCCATTTCTAAAGTAAGGCTTTAAGTACAATGACTGCACTCAAATTTACAAGGATGCACAACCAGCAGGTCCCCATTTGCAGTCAATAATTGAAGGGCCATACACATTTTCCCCCTCAGGTCAGAGGCAGAGAGAGGACTTGCCAGTGACCAAACAGAGACCTCCTTGTGTCAGTATTTTGTAAGTTCATTTAATGGTGTTAATGGAGGAAGGGGAGAGTAAAGGAAAATGCACACATGAAAAAAGACACTGAATAATGTTTTTCCATTGCTTGTTAAATTAATTCTTCTTAAGCGACCTTAACTCCAGTCACCACCTACATCCTAAACAGCTGTGTTTAGCTAGCTGGTGAGGCTTTCTCAGGGTGTGTGAACAGGTACTACAGTATGGTTTCAAATCGTTGGTGAATTCTCCCAGAAAAGCATTATTTAATCATAATCCCATATGACCTGATACGTTAAGCAAAAATAGTCCATAGAAATAGCTATCACTTGGTCAGTTCTGTGCATGTAGCTGAACAAAAATGAGTCATGTCTGTTGTATAATTCGCCATGATTTCCGTTTCTTGAGACCTTTGTTCCCTATGATCTTGAATATAAAAATCTGTATAAATAACTATGCATTTTTTGCTGAAAAACAAATGTATGAATGAAGAATAAATTATTTGTAAGCATCATGTTTAGGACTGCATTTGTACATTTTCTGTATGTTCAGAAGATAACCTTCAGCAGACTTTCCTAAATTTATAGCATGTATGACACTAACAAGGAGGAGGAAATGGTAACCCACTCCAGGATTCTTGCCTGGACAATCCCATGGATGCAGGAGCCTGGTGGGCTATAGTCCATGGGGTCGCAGAGTCGGCCACACTTAGCAACACTTAGCAACTAAACAACGACAATGACACTAATAAACATAAGAAAAAACATCCTTTTTATAGACGTGAACAGGCAGAATGGGAAAATGGAAGTTTGTCCTGAAGAAGCACTCTTAGTATATTACTTTTTTTATAAGTAAAAGATTTGTTTATTTATTTATTTTGGCTGCACCCAGTCTAAGTTGCAGCATGTAGTATCTTTTAGTTGTGGCACTTGAAGTCTTCACCCTGGTGGCTCAGAGGTTAAAGCATCTGCCTGCAATGCGGGAGACCTGGGTTCGATTCCTGGATAGGGAAGATCCCCTGGAGAAGGAAATGGCAACCCACTCCANTCTAAGTTGCAGCATGTGGTATCTTTTAGTTGTGGCACTTGAAGTCTTCACCCTGGTGGCTCAGAGGTTAAAGCATCTGCCTGCAATGCGGGAGACCTGGGTTCGATTCCTGGATAGGGAAGATCCCCTGGAGAAGGAAATGGCAACCCACTCCAATATTCTTGCCTGAAGAATCCCATGGATGGAGGAGCCTGGTGGGCTACAGTCCATGGGGTCACAAAGACTCGCACATGACTGAGCGACTTCACTTTCACTTTCACTTTGCTGCATGTGGTGTCTAGTTCCCTGACCAGGAATTGAACCCTGGCCCCCTGCATTGGAAACACAGACATCACTGGACTACCTGGGATGTCACCTTTAGTGTATTACAATTTGAGTTAGATGAAAAAATTCATGAGTTATTTTGAAGCCATATTGTCTAAGAAAATAAATAATCCAAGTAACGAAGCTTTTCCTTACACCTCACTATTTTTCAAGGGCACATGTAGTCCATGGATTTCTGTGCCAGTACAACCTGTCCCAGAACCCTGTGATTGTGTTTGACTTTGCATCGTCTCCATCCCAAATAATACTAGCAAGGGAGACCCAACTTCAGTTCTCAAGCTCTGAGATTGCAAAGTCCTTAAATCATGTTGACTCTTGTTTCAGGTAGGGGTTTGTGGTTATTAGGAACAGGAACTTCTCCTCTCGGTACTGAGGGATTCCCAGAATGCACAAAGCTGACCAGCCAGACCTCAAAAAAGCTCAAGATTCCAGCTGGGAACTCCTGCCCCCAGCCAGCGGCTCTCCAGGGAGAGAGAGCCAGCTTCAGCTGCCTTCTGGCCCTGTTGTATCTCTTTCCAACTCACATTCCTGGGAGGGAGGAGTATCTGATTGGCTTAAGCTAGCCCAGGTCACATGGACTCTTCCAAGGTAATAGGGTACAGGCCCTGGTGATTTACAGCCCTTTCCTGAACTACAAGGAGGGGAAAGTTTAGTTCCCAAAGGAAGGGGTGATGGGCAGATAAAAACAACAGCTGTCCACCTCATCGTCCATCCCCTTGGCCATCTGGTGCACAGGCATACCTCTGTAATCCTAACTCATAGGGAGTATGAGGACAAGGACAATGAGAGACTGAAGGTTTGAGCTGATGGGCACTGTGTGTGTAAAGCACTTGTCCAAGCTGAATGTCTTACCCATGCAGGGTTCCTATCCAAGTTCTGAAGCAGCTGGTTACAGAAGGAAGGAGGAAAATATATGCCAGCAGCCCCAAATGATAGCAACCACAACCCAGCCTACGGCTGGCTAGCCTACCCTCTTCTTTCCATGTATGCTTGGCTTATATAATACCACTGCATAATCTAAGTGTGCTTACCCCCTTTCCTAAAATCAGCCCCAAGTCCTGGCTTAGAACTGCAGCTGGCTTCCAGCACCCAAGATCTCCATGTGATATGAATGCCTCTCAGTGATTCATTCAGCTACACCCTAACTGTAGGCAGAGAAGAACTGGATCACTGACAGGCAAACTCACACTCACAGTGTCATACAACTTCTAATAACATACTGTCCCAGCACTACCTGACAGTCATCACCTCCGAGGATGTAGGAAGGCCAGGTCCTCCATGAGCTGGTTGCGGGTTCCTCAGGTTCTGTGTGCTGGGAGGAGCTCTGAATGCCTTGCTCCAAGGTCACTCTATTTTTGCTGTTCAATACCTCTTGGGCCAGGGCTTCCCAGGTGGCACTAGTGGTAAAGAACCTGGCTGCCAAGGCAGGAGATGCAAGAGACATGGGTTTGATCCCTGGGTTGGGAAGATCCCCTGGAGGAGGGCATGGCAACCCATTCCAGTATTCTTGCCTGGAGAATCCCATGGACAGAGAAGCCTGGCGGGCTACAGTTCACAGGGCTGCAAAGAGTCAGGCATGACTGAAGTGACTTTGCATGCATGCATGCATCTCTTGGGCCTGTGCCAGATATCTGCCTGTTTGCCTACAGACCCATTTCCCTATCCTTCTGCTCGTTTGTTCTGTGATTCTATGCCCCCTTCCCTCTGGCTTTTGTTAGGTTCTGCCAAGAGAAGAAGAAATGGTGGGAGAGTGGGTAGAAGGAAGAAGGCAGGTATTCTTCCTCTTTGCTCTCCACTCTTTCTTCACGGTTTCAAGTTTTTCTGGAATCCTCAACCCTGACTGCTGCTAGCCGTCCAAGTGTAACCCTGAGGGAATCCAGAATAAGAACACAGCCAGCACATGGAGTGGGCCTGAGTGACTAAATCACAAAGGGAGCCTTGATCAACCTATGCCTGAAGTCGACACAATTTTTAACTTTTCCTTTCAAGCTAATACCGTCCCTTCATTTTACAACCAGTTTAAGTTGTATTCACTGTATGTAATCAGAAACAACTGATCCATGGGTCTTCTAGTGTCCCAGTTATATATGGATAGGATTTGCACAGCTCTCATCCCACCTTAACTCAGCCAGGCCAGCATTTTAGGATTTGCATCTTTTTAGTGTGTTCAGTTGCTCAGTCCTGTCTGACTCTTTATGATCCATGAACTGCAGCATGCCAGGCTTCCCTGTCCTTCACCATCTCCTGGAGTCCTTCACCACCTCTAAGATACATCTGTATCTTAGATATTTGAAGTTTGTCATTCTTAATATACAGATTTCCATATGAGGACTCAGGGCGGCCCAGTGACTCTCCTGTTCTCCATTGCAGGTAGTCGTTTCTTTGATCCTCCTACTTCTGCTGTCTCCTCAGATCTCTCATCCTACCCCTACGCATCTCTCGAAGAACCACACGCCATCTATTGCACATTATTCTTCCCTGTGTTGAACTACTTCTACTCGATAGGATTCTCCTCATAAACATTTTAAAATGTGCTACTCGTTTCTCCCATCTTCTAAAAAAGGAGTCACCCTCTTCCCACTATGTCCCTCTCTGACAGCCACCCTACTCTTTCTTCTCCTTCACAGTCAGGCTTTCTGCAAGAGTGGTGTACACTTGTCTTTGTTTTCATACCTCCTACTCACTCCTTCACCCACTGCATTCTGGCTTCATTAATCTCACTAGAATGGTTCTTGCAAGATTTCCAACCACCCCTTTATTCCCTCTTCTTAGACAGGACATTTCTTAGATCCTCTTTTCCACTTTCTTTTGCCGAAACTCTTCCCTCAGCCTGTGTGACCCGTACTCCCTGGATGTCCTCTGACCTCTCTGCTACTCTTTCACAATCTCCTTTGCTAACTTCTCTTCCCCTATTGCTGTCTGATGTCAGTTTTCTCAAAGTGTCACTGCAGGCCGTCCACAACAGTATATTTTATGGTATACTGTTTAGCAGTCACTTCCTGTGAACTCTTTGACTCACAGCAGAGGCATTGTAATTCTTATTCCAGAAAGCTCAACTTTGAGCCTACTCCTCCAATCCTTCCAGTGGGTGACTAAGACAACCAATGCCTGTTAACAAATCCCCTTCAGCGCCAACTACTGAGTGGATTCTGTTGTCTGAAACTGATTCCAAACTGATAAACTAGCTATGCAGAAAAAGATGGTGATCAAGACTCTTGTAAATAGGAAATCATAGCTCTTTATTCCCCAAGCCATTCATTAGCAAGTAGCCAACTAAGCCCCTCCAGTTGACCATCACCAGATGGTCAATACCAAAATCAGATTGATTATATCTTTTCAGCCAAAGATGGAGAAGCTCTATACAGTCAGCAAAAACAAGTCCAGGGGCTGACTGTAGCTCAGATTATGAATTCCTTATTGCCAAAGTCAGACTTAAATTGAAGAAAGTAGGGGAAACCATTAGACAATTCAGGTATGACTTAAATCAAATCCCTTACAGTTATACAGTGGAAATGACAAATAGATTCAAGGGATTAAATCTGATAGACAGAATGCCTGAAGAGCTATGGAAGGAGTTTCGTGACTTTGTAAAGGAGGCAGTGATCAAGACCATCTCCAAGAAAGAGAAATACAAAAAGGCAAAATGGTTGAGGGGGACTTACAAATAGCTGAGAAAAGAAGAGAAGCTAAAGGCAAAGGAGAAAAGGGAAGATATACCCATCTGAATGCAGAGTTCCAAAGAACAGCAAGGAGAGATAAGAAACCTTTCCTCAGTGATCAGTGCAAACAAATAGAGGAAAACAATAGAATAGAAACAATAGAACAATATAACCTCAGATATACAGATGACACCACCCTTATGGCAGAAAGGGAAGAACTAAAGAGCCTCTTGATGAAAGTGAAAGAGAAGAGTGAAAAAGTTGGCTTAAATCTCAACATTCAGAAAACGAAGATCATGGCATCCAGTCTCATCACTTCGTGGAAAATAGATGGGGAAACAATGGAAACAGTGAGAGACTTTATTTTGGGGGGGCTCCAAAATCACTGCAGATGGTGACTGCAGCCCTGAAATTAAAAGATGCTTGCTCCTTGGAAGAAAAGCTATGACCAACCTAGACAGTATATTCAAAAGCATAAACAGTACTTTGCCAACAAAGGTCCATCTGGTCAAAGCTACAGTTTTTCCAGTAGTCATGTGTAGATGTGAGAGTTGGACTATAAAAAAAGCTGAGTGCCAGAGAATTCGTATTTTTGAACTGTGGTGTTGGGGAAGACTCTTGAGAGTCCCTTGCACTGAAAGGAGATCCATCCAGTCCATCCTAAAGGAAATCAGTCCTGAATATTCATTGGAAGGACTGATGTTGAAGCTGAAACTCCAATACTTTGGCCACCTGACGCGAAGAACTGACTCATTGGAAAAGGCCCTTATGCTGGGAAAGATTGAAGGTGGGAGGAGAAGGGGATGACAGAGGCTGAGATGTTTGGATGGTATCACCGACTCGATGGACATGAGTTTGAGTAGGCTCCAGGAGTTGGTGATGGGCAGGGAAACCTGGTTATTGATATTTCTCCCAGCAATCTTGCTGTCCATGGGGTCACAAATTGAATTAGGCCCCTGATTTTTCACCTGTAATTCTCCTTGGAAGGCAAAGCAGATTCTGAATCAGGCATGAGACAGAAATCTCTTCAAAGAGTTTGGTTCTGTTTCAAAGGAAAAAAGGAACATTAGGAAGAGAATTACCTATGATTTCTTTCCTCTAATGTTGACTCTAAACAGACGAAGGGAGATATAACATGGATACTTAGAACACAAAATCAAGTGAAAGAAATCTAAAATAACACAACTAATAAATAATGTGACATTCCTATCTATCAGCAGAGTTTATATATTTTCATACTGAGAAACAGCCTCTAAGGACCAAAAATCCAGTACATACAAAGAATGTACAAAATTATAACATTGGAAAGGAATTTCAAGAGTCTCAAATCTAAAAAATTAACTGTGGTCCTCCTACACAGTGGAACAGGCTTTCTTGGTGGCTCAGCAGTTTAAAAAAAAAAAAAAAAAAAATCCGCTTGCAATGCAGGACACTTGGGTTTGACTCCTCGGTTGAGAAGATAGCCAAGAGAAGGAAACGGCAACTACTCTAGTACTCTTGCCTGGGAAATCCCACAGACAAAGAAGCCTGGGGGACTACAGTCCACCAGCGGGGGGACACAAAAGAGTCGGAAACATCTTAGCCCTAAAAGCAAGAGTCCCAGTGGAAGGCCATCAGGAGTGAACTAGAACTTGAGCAGTTGCTTGGTTTTCTCTTTTTCTTGGTTTCCTTCTGTCCCTGTAATGCACCCCCTGCTCCTTTAACTCTAAATTTCCTTTCAGGAAGAATCCATCCCACTCACTTTGGGGGGAGTGCTCTCCCTGACTGTGAAGGGTGGGGCATGTGACCTAAGGCAGACCTGCAAGCCCAGAGCATCTCTGGACTCTGTACTTGTCATAACTTGTCTGCATGTGACTTCGTGTGATTCTGTGAGCCACCTGGAGCCTTCAGTAAATTACTTCTTTTA
>SJYX01005017.1:44733-55361 GCA_006410675.1 Oreotragus oreotragus
GAAAAGAAGAGAAGCTAAAGGCAAAGGAGAAAAGGGAAGATATACCCACCTGAATGCAGAGTTCCAAAGAACAGCAAGGAGAGATAAGAAACCTTTCCTCAGTGATCAGTGCAAACAAATAGAGGAAAACAATAGAATAGAAACAATAGAACAATATAACCTCAGATATACAGATGACACCACCCTTATGGCAGAAAGGGAAGAACTAAAGAGCCTCTTGATGAAAGTGAAAGAGAAGAGTGAAAAAGTTGGCTTAAATCTCAACATTCAGAAAACGAAGATCATGGCATCCAGTCCCATCACTTCGTGGAAAATAGATGGGGAGACAATGGAAACAGTGAGAGACTTTATTTTGGGGGGCTCCAAAATCACTGCAGATGGTGACTGCAGCCCTGAAATTAAAAGATGCTTGCTCCTTGGAAGATAAGCTATGACCAACCTAGACAGTATATTCAAAAGCATAAACAGTACTTTGCCAACAAAGGTCCATCTGGTCAAAGCTACGATTTTTCCAGTAGTCATGTGTAGATGTGAGAGTTGGACTATAAAAAAAGCTGAGTGCCAGAGAATTCGTATTTTTGAACTGTGGTGTTGGGGAAGACTCTTGAGAGTCCCTTGCACTGAAAGGAGATCCATCCAGTCCATCCTAAAGGAAATCAGTCCTGAATATTCATTGGAAGGACTGATGTTGAAGCTGAAACTCCAATACTTTGGCCACCTGACGCGAAGAACTGACTCATTGGAAAAGGCCCTTATGCTGGGAAAGATTGAAGGTGGGAGGAGAAGGGGATGACAGAGGCTGAGATGTTTGGATGGTATCACCGACTCGATGGACATGAGTTTGAGTAGGCTCCAGGAGTTGGTGATGGGCAGGGAAACCTGGTTATTGATATTTCTCCCAGCAATCTTGCTGTCCATGGGGTCACAAATTGAATTAGGCCCCTGATTTTTCACCTGTAATTCTCCTTGGAAGGCAAAGCAGATTCTGAATCAGGCATGAGACAGAAATCTCTTCAAAGAGTTTGGTTCTGTTTCAAAGGAAAAAAGGAACATTAGGAAGAGAATTACCTATGATTTCTTTCCTCTAATGTTGACTCTAAACAGACGAAGGGAGATATAACATGGATACTTAGAACACAAAATCAAGTGAAAGAAATCTAAAATAACACAACTAATAAATAATGTGACATTCCTATCTATCAGCAGAGTTTATATATTTTCATACTGAGAAACAGCCTCTAAGGACCAAAAATCCAGTACATACAAAGAATGTACAAAATTATAACATTGGAAAGGAATTTCAAGAGTCTCAAATCTAAAAAATTAACTGTGGTCCTCCTACACAGTGGAACAGGCTTTCTTGGTGGCTCAGCAGTTTAAAAAAAAAAAAAAAAATCCGCTTGCAATGCAGGACACTTGGGTTTGACTCCTCGGTTGAGAAGATAGCCAAGAGAAGGAAATGGCAACTACTCTAGTACTCTTGCCTGGGAAATCCCACAGACAAAGAAGCCTGGGGGACTACAGTCCACCAGCGGGGGGACACAAAAGAGTCGGAAACATCTTAGCCCTAAAAGCAAGAGTCCCAGTGGAAGGCCATCAGGAGTGAACTAGAACTTGAGCAGTTGCTTGGTTTTCTCTTTTTCTTGGTTTCCTTCTGTCCCTGTAATGCACCCCCTGCTCCTTTAACTCTAAATTTCCTTTCAGGAAGAATCCATCCCACTCACTTTGGGGGGAGTGCTCTCCCTGACTGTGAAGGGTGGGGCATGTGACCTAAGGCAGACCTGCAAGCCCAGAGCATCTCTGGACTCTGTACTTGTCATAACTTGTCTGCATGTGACTTCGTGTGATTCTGTGAGCCACCTGGAGCCTTCAGTAAATTACTTCTTTTATTCTTCTTATTTTTTCCCTCCTTAAGTTAGCCAGAAAGTTTCCATTTCCTGTAACTAAAGAATACTGACCAAGGACTTCAGTTTCTGGTCTGGCATATAAGAAGCTTAAAAACTGTCACTCCATCCTGCTGCTAAGTCGCTTCAGTCGTGTCCGACTCTGTGCAAACACAGAGAAGGCAGCCCACCAGGCTCCCCGTTCCCTGGGATTCTCCAGGCAAGAACACTGGAGTGGGTTGCCATTTCCTTCTTCAGTGTATAAAAGTGAAAGGTGAAAGTGAAGTCGCTCAGTCATGTCTGACTCTTAGCGACCCCATGCCTGCAGCCCACCAGGCTCCTCCGTCCATGGGAGTTTCCAGGCAAGAGTACTGGAGTGGAGTGCCATTGCCTTCTCCGGTCACTCCATCCTAACAGCAACTAAAACTCAGAAGACACCCAGAAGATCACCAGTTCTTCTTGATCAACTTCTTGTGATCAAGTAAGATCACAGAGCAAACCACTGTCCTCAAAATTAGACACCCAGACAGGTGGATGCAAAGAATTACAACTTGTCATGTTAGGAATCCACAGAAATTCAGCAAAAACCTCTATAGGAAGAAATACCTGGTTCCTTTTCCTGATACATATCATGTCTAGCTTTAAATTAAAAACTACAAGGCTACTAAAAGGTCAAACCATAGTTTGAAGAGACAGAGCAAGCAACAGAACTAGATTCAGGGCAGGGCCACTGAGATTATCAGACTAAGAATTTAGAACATCAATGCTAGAGACTCTAATGGAGTAAGTAGACAACGTGCAAGAACAGAGGGCTTCCCTCATAGCTCAGCTGATAAATCATCTGCCTGCAATGCAGGAGACTCCGGTTCAATTCCTGGGTCGGAAGATCCCCTGGAGAAGGAAATGGTAAACCACTCCAGTATTCTTGCCTGGAGAATCCCATGGACAGAGGAACCTGGTGGGCTACAGTCCAGGATAGATCACTACAGTGCGATCTCTCTGGGATCGCAAGAGTCGGACACCACTTAGCAACTAAACCACCACCACCATGCAAAAACAAAGAGACTGCAAACAAAGAGATGGAAATTCTAAAAAAGAATCAAAAATAAATGCTCAAAATAAAAAATATGGTGATAGAAATGAAGAATGCCCTCGATGGACTCATTAGTAGACTAGATACTGTTCAAGAAAGAATCAAGGAACTTGAGGACACATCAGAAGAAACTTCCCAAATTGAAAAGTAAAGAGAAAAAAGAATGGGGAAAGAATGGAACAGAATAAACGAGAATGGTGGGACAATTACAAAAGGTGTAACATGCTCAGTTGGAAGACCAGAGCAAAAAGGAACAGAGCATAATAACTGATACAACACTTACTCAAAACCTGTGCAAAGGAAATTCTGCACATAGATGTGACAAGACTTAAAACAATTTTTTTTGGAATATAGTTGATTTATAGTGCTATGTTAGTTTCAGGTGTACGGTTTATATTTATATATGTATGTGTGTGAATATATATATATATATACATTCAGGTTCTTTTTCCTGATTACAAAATCTTGAGTGTCATTCCCTGTGCTCTTGGATTTTTTTATACATATACATATATCCTCTCTTTTTCAGTCCTTCCCTGGTAGCTCAGCTGGTAAAGAATCCACCTGCAATGCAGGAGACTCTAGTTCAATTCCTGGGTCAGGAAGATCCCCTGGAGAAGGGAAAGACTACCCACTCCAGTATTCTTGGGTTTCCCAGGTGGCTCAGCTGGTGAAGAATCTGTCTGCAATGTGGGAGACCTGGGTTCAATCCCTGGGTGGGGAAGATCCCCTGGAGAAGGGAACAGCTACCCACTCCAGTGTTCTGGCCTGGAGAATTCCATGGACTGTAGTCTATGGTGGAGAAGGCAATGGCACCCCACTCCAGTACCCTTGCCTGGAAACTCCCATGGATGGAGGAGCCTGGTAGGCTGCAGTCCATGGGGTCACTAAGAATCAGACACGACTGAGTGACTTCACTTTCACTTTTCACTTTCATACATTGGAGAAGGAAATGGCAACCCACTCCAGTATTCTTGCCTGGAGAATCCCAGGGAACAGGGAGCCTGGTGGGCTGCCGTCTATGGGGTCGCACAGAGTGGGGCACGACTGAAGCGACTTAGCAGCAGCAGCAGCAGTCCATGGGGTCCCAAAGAGTAGGACATGACTGAGTGGCTTTCACTTTTCTCTTTTTTAGATTATTTTCCCATATAGGTCATTGCAGAGTATTGAGTAGAGTTCCCTGTGCTATCCTGCAGGACATTTTTAGTTTTCTATTTTATGTATAGTAGTGTTTATATGTGAATCCTAATCTCTCAATTCATCCCTCTCCCCATCTTCCCTGCTAGGAACCATAAGCTGTTTTTTATATCTGTGACTCAATTTCTCTTGTGAAAATAAGTCAGTTTGTACCATTTTTTTTTAAGATTCCATGTATAAGCAATTTTATATGATATTTGTTTTTCTCTAACTTACTTCCCCCAGTATGACAATCTTTATATCCATCCATGTTGCTGCAAATGGCATTTTTGTTTGTTTGTTTGTTTTGTTTTAATAGCTGAGTGATGACATGACTTTTGAAGGATTTGTAAGTAGTTTCCTTCCTTTCTGGGGAGTCCACTCTCAGTTTCTGATCTCCAATACTTTTTTCGAGAGCTGAAGGAATTCCTAAAATAAGGTAGGATTTAAGAAACTTGGGGACCTTTGCAGATAGAGTAATTAGTACTTCTTAAAAGTCATAGGATTAATAAAAGATGTCCCATATTTTGCCACCTCACATAATTTCTGTCTTTCCTACCTTGAGCTTATATAATGGTAAAAAATATATGTAGAAAACTAAGAGGTAGGGAGAAGTCATGTGAGTGTCTATCAATGCCTATCAGTGCCTAAAGGTAACTCTCTAAGAGCTGGGTTATTATTAAAGGTGCTCTATAATTAGAGCAAGTGCTCTAATAAAGGTGCTCTGAGTGAGTTTTTACTCCTCTTAATTCAATGGTTCACTGTATTCTTTCTTCTTTTAAAAAATATATGTAGAAAACTAAGAGGTAGGGAGAAGTCATGTGAGTGCCTATCAATGCCTATCAGTGCCTAAAGGTAACTCTCCAAGAGCTGGGTTATTATTAAAGGTGCTCTATAATTAGAGCAAGTGCTCTAATAAAGGTGCTCTGAGTGAGTTTTTACTCCTCTTAATTCAATGGTTCACTGTATTCTTTCTTCTTTACCTTGTATAAATCTGTTTTGGTAGTAATCTATAAATATCAGTTTAGAATTCTATCATATTCTTATTTTAGTAACACAGAAATTTCAAAAACTGCAAAAAGAAATGCATTCAAGGAAATGAATATTTCTACAGATATATGCATATAATACACCAACCATAAGAAGATTGTGATCCTATCTTTTGTATAAAGTAAGAAAAAGATGCATGTCCTCATTTTCTCTTGTTTGTTTTGGTTTGACTTTTTGGTTTTCATCTGAATTTTTGTCTTGGGTTACAGTGTTTTCTTTGTGTTACTTTTAGATTCTAGGAAAAGGTCAAACATAAAAAAATGGCAGATATGAAATTCTATTGGAAGCCCCTCATTTTGACATCTGATATTATCTATGTCTTGTCAGTTGTAAAGCTTGTTCATTTATAGGCATCTACTTATCACTGGAGAAGGCATGGCACCCTTCTCCAGTACTCTTGCCTGGAAAATCCCATGGATGGAGGAGCCTGGTAGGCTGCAGTCCACGGGGTCGCTAAGAGTCAGACACGACTGAGCGACTTGGCTTCGCTTTCACTTTTCACTTTCTTGCATTGGAGAAGGAAATGGCAACCCACTCCAGTGTTCTTGCCTGGAGAATCCCAAGGATGGGGGAGCCTGGTGGGCTGCATTCTCTGGGGTCTCACAGAGTCGGACACGACTGGAGCGGCTTAGCAGCGGCAGCAGCACTTATCACAGGAACATAGGCAATCCAGGGCAAGTGGTATAAATCATTGCACCTGCCTTCAATGTTTTTATACAGCTGGCATCCCTCTAAAATAAATGTAAAGAGTACTTAAAAAGGAAAAGTTGAGGGCTTTTCTTAGCACAGGTGGCAGTTCCAAACTCTCTCCATCTGACTGGTTCACAGAATCATTTTGGCCCCAGGGCCATCATTTGTTCCTTGGTGGCTGAGGGAGTAGTCTTGGAAGGATGAGTCACAGCTATCCTGTGAGTCAGACTCAGGTCTGGCGATGAAGTTCTTGCTTTCTTCCTGGGCATATAACAACCCAGGGACTCGTCCTATAAACAGCAGGGTACTTAAAAAATTAAACCTTTTCCTCCCCGTCCTCGCTGTTTAATGCCATAAATAGTTCTGACACCTATCAAGCCGCAGAGGTACTTGGCCCCATCTCTCCATCCCACCCCCACCCCAAGTGCTTGTGACTATTCACAGCCCCTCCTAAGAGACCCCCAAGAGGAAGCAAGTGCCCTGCAGTAAAATGAGGAGGCCGCACCTGGAATGGCTACCCAGGTGTTTGGGGCATCTTAGCTCCCAGCCTGATGGCTGGAGGTCTGGAACGCTTGCCCCACTGTCCCCGCTGCGGCCAGGGAGCTGGGTGGCTGCACATTCAGGCGACCTCGTGCTGCCGCAGTCTGAAGTTCCTGACANATAGAGTCTGTCTCTTATAGACATCTTCTGCTTTTGGCTGTAAACTATACTGTCCCAGAACACTACCGTTACAGACCAAATCTGAACTTCAGCCTGTTTGTTTTTTTTTTAATAGTCTGTAAGAATGGCTATTACATCTTTAAAGGCTGAGAAAAATGTAAAGAAAAATAATACTTTATGATATGTCATGTGAAAAGTACATGAAATTCAAATTCTAGTATCTATAGGTAAAGTTATATTGTTCACAGCCATGCTCATCCATTTATAAATTGTCTGTGACTGCTACACAGTAGAGTTGAGTAGTTACAACAGAAATTGTGTGGCCTGCAAAGCTTAAAATGTTTGCTGTCTAATCCTCCAGAAAATGTTAGCCAACACTGATCTTATACCATTGAATGATTACATCATAGATACAACAGAAAATTGATTTGAAACAGTTAACTATTTAATGTCAAAAACATGATAGGGGAATTGTCTAACATAACTTATAAACACTCCTGATTGTTGAAAGATTTATTTTTGAAAATCTACAAGGTTGAGCTCCGAAGAATTGATGCTTTCAAACTGTGGTGTTGGAGAAGACTCTTGAGAATCCCTTTCTGCAAGGAGATCAAACCAGTTAATCCTAAAGGAAATCAATCCTGAATATTCATTGGAAGGTCTGGTGCTGAAGCTAAAATACTTTGGTCACCTGATGTGAAGAGCCAACTCATTAGAAAAGGCCCTGATGCTGGGAAAGATCGAAGGCAGGAGGAGAAGAGGATGACAGAGGATGAGATAGTTGGATGGCATCACCGACTCAACATACATCAGTTTGAGCAAATTCCAAGAGATGGTGAAGGACAGGGAAGCCTGGCGTTCTTCAGTCCACGGGGTCGCAAAGAGTCGGACACGACTTAGCAAATGAACAACACAAATGATAGCATTCAGATGTGAATAGCAAAGACTTTATAGAACCATAGTGTCTTTTTCAACATCATTTATAGTAAGCTGTGCTTGGTCTATAGGTTGGGAGCCATGTAATGTAAGACAGAAGAGTTTGTGAGATGCTTCAAGGTAGGATGATTATCAGTAAAACCTTCTCAGATAGAAAATTCTGGAAAAATCTTGGAAGATCGTTGCCAAACATGTGTGCAATGAATGATTAACCAGTAAGCATAAAACATTATGCTCTGGGTTGTGGGAAAGTATAGTACAACGTTGCTAAAGCTATACTTCAAAGTTTAACTCAGAGGTAGGATATAAAATCAGTTAGCCCAGTACTTCCAACAAAGCTAAAAACATTTGAACAACAATAACTAGACAAATTGGGCAAGAACTGTGACAGATCATTGGATTATGGCAGCAAAGCAGAGCAAAAATATTAATTTGGCTGTCCTTCTTCATAAACATCTGATGGAAACCTATGCAGAGTAGGGAGATCTCTGAAGATGGAGGAGGTAATCTATCAAAGGACAGTCAGTACAGCAACCTGAGCTGGTGTGAATGCTGCCTGGACAGGTCCTATAGACGTAACAGATTCCCCCGTCAGACAAACAACAGGTGGAAAACTAGATCAAAGGGCAAATCAATTGGCAGGATCAGTCTGTGAAATGTCACTAGGTTGAGAGTTCAATGATAAAGGCAGAGCTTTTTTTTTTAATCAGTCGGTTGACTTTACAGAATTTATGATTAGACCGTACAAAAGAGAACAAGAGATCTTCAACTGACTCAAGGACCTGGTACTTTGAAGATTCAAGTAATCTGCTGTTCCATCTTCTGACAGAATCTTGGTTGTTTGAAGACAATTGCTTCTATGACTTTTGAAAGGAGCATAGTCCTCTGTGTTTCAAAGGACCCTGTGTCCTCTGTCTGCCTTTTGTCCATTGGAAAACCTTAGCTAAAGAATAAGTTTAATCAGAGAAGTATGAAAACGCACAAACAAAGGAAAACAGTCAAAGGGTGTTAGCTGCTCAGTCATGTCTGACTCTTTGCAACCACATGAATGGCAGCCCACCAGTTCCTCTGCCCATGGGATTCTCCAGGCAAGAATACTGGCATGGGTTGCCATTCCTTTCTCCAGGGATTGTCCTAACCCAGGGGTCAAACCTGGGTCTTTTGCATTGCAGGCAGATTCTTCACCACCTGAGCCACCAGGGAAGCCCTCGGAACTAAAGATTAACTGTACTTAGAGCAGTCAAGATCAAATTGCCAACATCCGTTGGATCATCGAAAAAGCAAGAGAGTTCCAGAGAGTTTCTTTGGCATATTGACTATGCCAAAGCCTTTGACTGTGTGGATCACAATAAACTGTGGAAAATTCTTCAAGAGATGGGAATACCAGACCACTTGACCTGCCTCCGGAGAAATCTGTATGCAGGTCAAGAAGCAACAGTTAGAACTGGGCATGGAACAACAGACTGGTTCCAAATAGGAAAAGGAGTATGTCAAGGCTGTGTATTGTCACCCTGGGTATTTAACTTATGTGCAGAGTACATCATGAGAAATGCCAGGCTGGATGAAGCACAAGCTGGAATCAAGATTGCTGGAAGAAATATCAATAACCTCAGATATACCCCTCTCCAGCATTCTTGCCTGGAAAATCCCATGGACAGAGGACCCTGGTGGGCCTCAGTCCATGGGGTCACTAAGAGTCGGACACAATGGAGCGACTTCACTTTCACTTTTCACTTTCATGCATTGGAGAAGGAAATGGCAACCCACTCCAATGTTCTTGCCTGGAGAATCCCAGGGATGGAGGAGCCCCATGGGCTGCCATCTATGGGGTCGCACAGAGTCAGACATGACTGAAGCGACTTAGCAGCAGCATACAGATGACACCACCCTTATGGCAGAAAGGGAAGAAGAACTAAAAGAGCCTCTTGATGAAAGTGAAAGAGGAGAGTGAAAAAATTGGCTTAAAGCACAACATTCAGAAAACTAAGATCATGGCATCCAGTCCCATCACTTCATAGCAAATAGATAAGGAAACAATGGAAATAGTGAAAGACTAGTTTAGGGGGCTCCAAAATCACTGCAGATGGTTACTGCAGCCTTGAAATTAAAAGATGCTTGCTCTTTAGAAGATAAGCTATGACCAACCTAGACAGCATATTAAAAAGCAGAGACATTACTTTGCCAACAAAGGTCCATCTAGTCAAAGCTATGGTTTTTCCAGTAGTCATGTATGGATGTGAGAGATGGACTATAAAGAAAGCTATATAGTTGGACTATATATAGAGTTGGACTATATATATATATATATATATATATAGAGAGAGAGAGAGTTGGACTCTATATAGAGAGTTGGACTATAAAGAAGAATCGATGCTTTTGAACTGTGGTGTTGAAGAAGACTCTTGAGAGTCCCTGGGACTGCAAGGAGATCCAACCAGTCCGTCCTAAAGGAAATCAGTCCTGAATATTCATTGGAAGGACTGATGTTGAAGCTGAAACTCCAATACTTTGGCCACCTGATGCAAAGAACTGACTCATTGGAAAAGACCCTGATGCTGGGAAAGATTGAAGGTGGGAGGAGAAGGGGATGACAGAGGATGAGATGCTTGGATGGCATCATCGACTCGATGAACATGAGTTTGAGTAGGCTCCAGGAGTTGCTGATGGACAGGGAAGCCTGGCGTGCTGCAGTCCACAGGGTTGCAAAGAGTCGGACATGACTGAGCAACTGAACTGAGCTGAACTGAAAGCAGTCAAGATGACACTGGTCAGACTGCCAGTGACCAATTTCAAGATGACTGTCTAAGCTAACTGCCGTTTCTGCAGGTAGCCCCCTCCCTCAGCCTATAAAATGTCTTGCCCCTGATTGTCAAAGGTGGGGAATTGGCCTTTGGATAGCATCCACTCTCCTCCCACACCAGTTGCCTGCATCCAAAAGAAAACAGATTTTCCTTTCTACCAGCCTAGCCTCTTTAATGGCTTTGGAGCAGCGAATGACAAGACCCCCACTGCAACCAAATCCCCACTTTCAGTAACATTGCTGGGAATAAGATCCCAACTGCAGTCCAACTTTTTTTAGAAGCAGAAGTGATATTTATTCCAAATTACAGAATAAAATGAACCACAGCCTCAGAAATAGT
>SJYX01005017.1:67567-80611 GCA_006410675.1 Oreotragus oreotragus
TGGATGAAGCACAAGCTGGAATCAAGATTGCCAGGAGAAATATCAAGCTCAGATATGCAGATGACACCACCCTTATGGCAGAAAGTGAAGAAGAACTAAAGAGCCTCTTAATGAACGTGAAAGAGGAGAGTGAAAAAGTTGGCTTAAAGCTCAACATTCAGAAAACCAGGATCATGGCATCTGGTCCCATCACTTTATGGCAAATAGATGGGGAGACAGTGGAAACAGTGTCAGCCTTTTCTTTTTCTGGGCTCCCAAATCACTGCAGATGGTGATTGCAGCCATGAAATTAAAAGACGCTTGCTCCTTGGGAGGAAAGTTATGACCAACCTAGATAGCATATTAAAAAGCAGAGACATTACTTTGTCAACAAATGTCCATCTAGTCAAGGCTATGGTTTTTCCAGTAGTCATGTATGGATGTGAGAGATGGACTATAAAGAAAGCTGAGTGCCGAAGAATTGATGCTTTTGAACTGTGGTGTTGGAGGACTCTTGAGAGTCCCTTAGACTACAAGGAGATCCATCCAGTCCATCCTGAAAGAGATCAGTTCTGGATGTTCACTGGAAGGACTGATGTTGAAGCTGAAACTCCAATACTTTGGCCACCTGATGAGAAGAGCTGACTCATTGGAAAAGACCCTGACGCTGGGAAAGATTAAAGGTGGGGGGTGAAGGGGATGACAGAGGATGAGATGGTTGGATGGCATCACCGACTTGATGGACATGGGTTTGGGTGGACTCTGGGTGTCGGTGATGGACAGGGAGGCCTGGCGTGTTGCGGTTCATGGGGTCATAAAGAGTCGGACACGACTGAGCAATTGAACTGAACTGACTCTTCTTCTCTATATTGGTTCATTCTTAGGTGAAACTTCCCTTGTCATGGCAAGAGAAGCTTACATCTTCACGGCTCCAAACCCAGGGGAAAAAAAGTGTTATTCTCTTCCAACAGAATCAGCTCTGGTTGGGTCAGTGAAATGTCCATTCCTGAGGCCAGAGGAATGCTCTCATTGTGATCACCCAGGCATGTATCATGGGTACTCGTAGACTGCGAACAGCCTCCCTGCAGTAAATATGCTAGATTGGGTGGCTTAGATAACAAGTGTTTACTTCTCATACTTACAGAAACTGGAAATCCAAAGTCAAGAGCTAGATTTGAGCTGGTGTCTGGTGAGGATATTCTTACTGGTTTGCAGAAACCCTGAGAGAAAGAGAGACAAAGACAAAGGAGTGGAGATGAAGGAGGAGGAAGGAGAGGAGGAAAAGGAGGACGTTGGGAGGAAGAGAAGGGGAGATGGAGAGAGCGCTCATGCCTCTTTTTATAAAGACACTGATCTCATTCATGAGGCTCCATCCTCATGAACTAATACCCAAAGTACCCCAAACATCCCACCTTCTAATATCATCACATTCTGTTCAGTTCAGTTCAGTCATTCAGTTGTGTCCGATTTTGTGACCCCATGGACTGCAGCACATCAGGCTTTTCTGTCCATCACCAACGCCCAGAGCTTGCTCAAACTCATGTCCACTGAGTCAGTGATGCCATCCAGCCATCTCATCCTCTGTCGTCCCCTTCTCCTGCCTTCAGTCGTCACATTGGTAGTTTTTATTTCAACATAGGAACTTGGCAGAGTGACAGCTGTGGACATAAACATCCAGTTCAAAATACTCCTAAAAGGAAAACCCAGGTTCTGGTTTTCCAAAAAGGTTAATGAATTCTGGGTCAGCAAAAATCACACATTGTCTGTTACCAATACATTCTGTATTTCTCTTTCTCCACTTAATAGTACATTATGGACATCCCTCCATATAAAGTAATCAGTGTAGATATAACGTCAATAATGAACCAAAAAAAACACCTTTTTTTGTAAATTCCCATAGAATATACCATTTCATTACTGATGGATGTTCTGCTGTTTCCATTCGCCCACTTCCCACAGAGTTTAGAAACATCCTTGTATTGTCTAGTTTATTTATTTCTACAACACAGATACCTCTAAGTGGGATTACAAGTTCTAAATATAATATTTTAATATTCATTACCTGAAGTTGGAGGATGGAGGGAATGAAAAAAGCCACCAAACTAGAAAGGCATCCTGAGACTGAAAAAATAAGCAGGCAACTCCATCTAATCAATTAATCAGTTTATTACAGGGTAACTTACTCACAGGGTGTGATGCATATCAAACAGACAAACCATCCAGCATTCGCATCTGCACTCAGTACCACCAAGGGTCCATTGGGACAACTTTATAGTTAGCCTAGGATATGGAGGTGGTGCTTGCAAACAGGACCTAAGTCAGGATTTAGGTATAACTAGTGTTATATGGATAACTAGTTTATGGATAACTAGTGTCTGGGGACCAGGAATATGTCAGTGAAGGTCTTCATTACTGTTTGGAAACTAATGAAGCAAAGCCCATCTGTCCTAATGATTATTACAAAGCCCTTGACAACAGAGAAGTGATTTGCCACACAGTATGGTCCTAGGTAGTGTCAGTGGAGGGACAGGCTGAAATGAACAGACCCGAGGAGTTACGCTGACAGCCATACAACTGATTATATGTCAAAATCTGTTGTTTGCATTCCCATCAACACAGGATGGGAATGTTGGTTTCCTCACATTTTGGACAATGTTATTACAGACTGTAAGTGAAAATAATAAAATTAAATTTCAGCTTATAATTTTATAGTTTAGGTTGGGATGATTTAGCAGAACACAGGAAAGCAAGAAAATGTGTCACACTTATACCAAATTAAGGATGTTGAGTTATGTTACTAACGTATGCAACTTGAGTTTTGTTTAACACTCTCTGCCAAAATACACTTTATTCCCTATAACTTAAAATGTATATATATATATATATATATATATTAGCTTATTATGTACAGTTAATTCCACTGTTTTGGGTGCAATAAAATAGATTTTGAAAAAAATTTTTTAATGTGACTGGAAGCCAGCATCCCACTTGAGAAGGCAGATCACCCAGCGGTCCGTGCTTTCCTGTCTCACCATGTGAAGAATGGAGGCTCCATATTCAAGTCAGACCAACTGAAGAGAGCATACCTGCCTGATGGATATGAGAATGAGAATCAACTCCTTAAACCACAAGATTGTTGACAAGGAGGTTACCACCGTTGTGATCAAGATAAATAATGTGGAGTATTAAAGTTAAGTATTGATTGTGTGGTTCATTTTTATATTTATCTCAAAACTATATGGTATAGTTTTTCACTGTATATATAGTTTCAGGCAACTATGTTGCTTGTTTGTTGTGGTTTAGGCGCTAAGTCATGTCCAACTCTTTTGCAATCCCATGGACTATAGCCTGCCAGGCTCCTCTGCCCATGGGACTTCCCAGGCAAGAATACTGGAGTGGGTTGCCCTTTCCTTCTCCAGGGGATCTCCCAACCCAGAGATCGTAAACACATCTCCTGTGTTAACAGGCGGGTTCTTTTCCGCTGAACCACCAGTGAAACTCCATTATATATGTTATTATAACCCTTTCAGTTTTTGCAAATCTCAAAGGTAAAAATGACATCACTTATAAAAAGAATGACAAATTTGCACACATGAGAAATATTAAAAATCTGCCTGTCAATAGAAAGACAACTTAAAGTGGAAAACCAGAATAAGAGAATATTTGCTGCAGATGTGACAAATGAAGGTTTGTCTCTAATTTGTGTTTCTTTAACAGTTTAATGACATTTTAACTTTTCATATTTTTATTCACCAGCCTCTTCAGGTCCTTGGTTTATTTTTTTAATTGGTTGCTGATATATTTCCACAAACTTTTTTTTCATTGTTGGCTGCGGAGCCTAGGATCTTCCCTGACCAGGGACTGAATCTGCAGTCCCAGCTTTGGAAGCTTGGAGTCTTAAGCACTGGACTGCCAGGGAAGTCCTTACAAACTTTAAAAGTTCTTTTTATGTTCAGAATAGTTTCTGAATTTTATCAATGCCTATTCTAGGGACATATAACATGATTTACTTTTAATTAGCTAGTGCAATATGTTGAATTATGTCGATATATTTCCTAAGATTGAGTCATCTTTGCATGTGACCATAGAGCTTTATTTTCAATTCACTTTTATTGTTTTTTTTTTTAATTTTTTAAAATTGAAGGATAATTGCTTTACAGAATTTTGTTGTTTTCTATCAACCATCAACACAAATCAGACATAGTCAACCCACTTTTAGATTCAATTTCCAGTTATTTTATTTTGGATCTCTCTATGTAGAGATATATTGTTTTGCTTTGTAAATACATTTTATTTTTAAGTTTTTTCTACATATACACATTTATAAAAATTCCTAAATGTGAATGTTCAAAAAATAAAATTTTTGCATCCCTTGTTCCCTTTTTTGCTTTGCTATTCTTCACCTCCTTCTCCTTATTACCTACATCATTCTTTCCCCGTCCTCCCCTTTTCCTCAGTGCCCATATGCCTCAGGTTAAAAATATACTGTAGGACTTCCCTGGTGGTACAGTGGATGGGGGTCTGCCTGAGAACAGAGTCACGGGGTTGACCCCTGGCCCTGGAAGCTTCCCCATGCCCTAGGGCAGCTAAGCCGATGCACCACAATGACTGAGCTCATGCCCTAGAGCCCGAAGCCTGAAAGGACTGAAGTCCACGTGTCTAGAGCCTGTGCTCTGCAGCAAGAGAAGCCACCACGACGAGAAGCCCACTCACCACAGTGCAGAGGAGCCCCTGCTCGTCACAGCTAGAGAAAGCCCACGTGCAGCAGTGAAGATCCAGCACAGTCACTCCTCTGCTGATGGACGCTTAGGTTTCTTCTTTGTCTTGGCTATTGTAAGTAGTGCTGCTATGGTCACCAGATGCATGTATCTTTTTGAATTAGTTTTCTCTGGATATATGCCCAGGACTGGGATTGCTGGATCATGGTAACTCTATACTTTTTTAAGGAACCTCTGTACTGTTTTTCATAGTGGCTGCAGCAATTTGTATCCCTACTATAAGTATACAGTTTAAAATTTGTCTTCTTAGGGATTTTTCTTTGTCAGGGAGGCAGGGGTGATAGTAACGGAGAAGATTTTTTTTTTTAATCTATGGGTTTTTTCATTAGTTCTGGAATTTCACACAAGCACACAAATTCCAAGAAACAGACAGTCTTCAGGAAAAATATTAAATATGCTAGGAAACAAAGCACCATGAACAAGATCCAACAGAAAGAGTAGATGTCACTGAAGTACCCCAAAGACCTCATACTGGCTATATGAAACACAAAATATAAAATAACTATGTTCAACAATTTTAGAAAAAATGCAAGCATGAAAATATGGACAGGCAACAAGACATAATTTTAAAGTGTCATAGACACTGAAAGGCCACTTAAAACTTATAAGAATGAAAAATATAATAATGAAATTAAAAACTCAATGGGAGGGACTTCCCTGGCAGTCCAGTGGTTAAGAATCTGCCTTGCAAGGCAGGGGACATGAGTACAATCCCTGGTCAGGGAAACTAAGACCCCACACATCATGGGGCAAGTAAGCCCAAGTGCCACAACTACTGAGGCTGCAGCACAGCTAGAGAATCCGTGTGCCCCAACAAAAGATCCCACATGAAATGATGAAGATCTCAAGTGCCACAACTAAGACCCTACTCAGCCGAATAGATTAAAAAAAAAAACAACTCTGTGGAAGATTCCTATATATGGCAATATTGTTATCAAGATAGTTTGGACCATTCTCCCACTGGAAATAATAAAAAATACTGGCTATATTAGGAAAAAATATGCCTTAGAGGCATCAAAAAGCTAACAAAATAATAAGAAAACATCAAGCCAAAATCTAGGTACAAGAGGAAACACAGAAAAATAAACATAGTTATGAGGCCAGTACTTATTTATTCAAGATAATCCCTAAATGTACTCTTATTTTGTGTGAGGGCATTGTCTCATAACATCATATGATGACCTACAGACAAGGACCCAACACTGAATAGCTATCCTCTACACCTTGGGGATACTCAACAAGTAGGCTTATCTGGAAAGGGGCCAGTCAAGAGAGAGAGGTTTCCTAGGCATCTCAGAATTAGATCTGTCCCTTGAAAGTGCAGACCACAGACAGCCAACTCTGCTGGGCCAGCACTACAATATGCTTGCAAACCCTTCCCTGACAATATCAAAATAGAATAGGATTGGGGTAAAAAGAACACCCCAAAATTGGAACGAATGAGCAAGCCAGTCATTCTTCCTTGCTGCTTTACCCACAAAGAGGAGAGCAGTAGAAAGGACAGGATGCCTACTCTCAGATCCAGGAGGAGCAGGCTGCAAGGCTAAGTTGAGACCTGTAATCTTTATGGTCACCACGTGACTATTGCCTGCCACAACCTCCTTGCCTGCAGTAGACAATGAAGATCTCAAGTGCCACAACTAAGACCCTACTCAGCCGAATAGATTAAAAAAAAAAACAACTCTGTGGAAGATTCCTATATATGGCAATATTGTTATCAAGATAGTTTGGACCATTCTCCCACTGGAAATAATAAAAAATACTGGCTATATTAGGAAAAAATATGCCTTAGAGGCATCAAAAAGCTAACAAAATAATAAGAAAACATCAAGCCAAAATCTAGGTACAAGAGGAAACACAGAAAAATAAACATAGTTATGAGGCCAGTACTTATTTATTCAAGATAATCCCTAAATGTACTCTTATTTTGTGTGAGGGCATTGTCTCATAACATCATATGATGACCTACAGACAAGGACCCAACACTGAATAGCTATCCTCTACACCTTGGGGATACTCAACAAGTAGGCTTATCTGGAAAGGGGCCAGTCAAGAGAGAGAGGTTTCCTAGGCATCTCAGAATTAGATCTGTCCCTTGAAAGTGCAGACCACAGACAGCCAACTCTGCTGGGCCAGCACTACAATATGCTTGCAAACCCTTCCCTGACAATATCAAAATAGAATAGGATTGGGGTAAAAAGAACACCCCAAAATTGGAACGAATGAGCAAGCCAGTCATTCTTCCTTGCTGCTTTACCCACAAAGAGGAGAGCAGTAGAAAGGACAGGATGCCTACTCTCAGATCCAGGAGGAGCAGGCTGCAAGGCTAAGTTGAGACCTGTAATCTTTATGGTCACCACGTGACTATTGCCTGCCACAACCTCCTTGCCTGCAGTAGACACATTGGACTAAATTTAACTTTGCACCTGCCCCACTCTATCCATCTGCTATTGCTCAGAGCTCTGAGAACACATTACCAGTGCTCCTGTATCAGTTAGGGTGCTCCTGCTTCGAGGAATAGGATGTCCAGCCCAGATGCATTTAGACAATAAAAGAGGATGTTCCTGCTAAAAGTTCCAGAGAGGGTTCTCAGTTTAAGCACTAAAAATTGATTTAGGCAGTAACAAATTTGTTGATATGGAAGAATATCAGTTATCTCAAAGGCTAGGTAGAAAGAACCACAGCCAAAATTATGAGCCCAGAACCATTTTGGCAAAGACAGTGAATCATCTGACCCAACTTTTCATTCTGTCCTGGGGTATTGACTTCGTGTCACCCTGTCAAGTGCTGATCACCTCCTGAAACAGCAAACAGAAAAATAAAAACAATAGCAAGCTGTTTTTCATGAACAAGAAATCCTAATTTATCTTGATTTAGCTATCTGCCTGCCTAGAAAATGCCAGGGCTAAGGTAGGTGCTCAATAAGATGGTTGAATTCACACACACACACATAAATGTAGCTTTGTTCAGCACCAAATTTTGCTCACAAATTGACTTCCCTCATTAAGACTATAATGGATGATGATGTTCATTGAACAATACTTGCCAGATACTGATATCTCAGTTAAAACCCACGACAACCCTATGACTTAGGTATTTTTTATCAGAAGATAAAACTGAAGCTTAAAATAGTAACCTTTGAGTGCTGGCTGGATCTGGATTTTTGATCCCAGGTCACCTGATCCCAGAACTCATGGATGAATCTTTGAAACTCTGATCAATTTTACAAAATAAAATGTATTAAAGTTGTACCTTGACTTCCCTGGTGGCTCAGATGGTAAAGCGTCTTGGATTCGATCCCTGGGTCAGGAAGATACTCTGGAGAAGGAAGTGGCACCCCACTCCAGTACTCTTGCTGGAAAATCCCATGGACAGAGAAGCCTGGGTAAGCTACAGTCCATGGGGTCGCAAAGAGTCAGACAAACTCAGCAACTTCACTTTCAAAGTTGTACCTGAAACAACGATTACTCTTCTGAATAATTTTTTTTCTTTTCTAGACGAATCATTAGCATGCACGCACTTAAGCAGTTTTTAGGAACCAAAAGCTTTTCACCATATCATCAGTTCAGTTCAGTTGCTCAGTCGTGTCCGACTCTTTGCGACCCCATGAATCGCAGCACGCCAGGCCTCCCTGTCCATCACCAACTCCCGGAGTTCACTCAGACTCACGCCCATCGAGTCCGTGATGCCATCCAGCCATCTCATCCTCTGTCGTCATCTTCTTCTCCTGCCCCCAGTCCCTCCCAGCATCAGAGTCTTTTCCAATGAGTCAACTCTTTGCATGAGGTGGCCAAAGTACTGGAGTTTCAGCTTAAGCATCATTCCTTCCAAAGAAATCCCAGGGCTGATCTCCTTCAGAATGGACTGGTTGGATCTCCTTGCCGCCCAAGGGACTCCCGAAATACCATAATCCTTTGAAGTAGAAGGTTTTCAGTGCGGCTTGCCCATAAACATCAGAGAAAGAGGAGAAATGAACTCTTGCACGTCAGAGGCGATTATTTGCGCCCAGTCCGCGTTTGTTTTCATGTTCATTTCCAGCTTTGAAATTCCCTTCCCCACTTCCGGTTTTCCTTCCTTTTCTTTGTGCTAATGGTTAAATTACTTTTTGTGACCATAAAACAATGTCTGAGAATTGTGACAGTTTTGCTGCAGTCAACATTCTTTGTCTGAGTTCTCTAGGAATTAGAGCCTGAGAAAATCTTACTTTCTGAAGCTTTACCAGAAGAACACATATTCATGGAAGCACAAACGAAGAGGAACAGGGCACTGAAGCAGGAGGAAGGGGAAACCGGCAGAGGGTGGGTTTCGACTGACCTGGCCCCGACCTCACTAGAAGGCACAATTGGTTGCTCAGCTGTGTAGGAAGTTTCCAGAGGCCGCATGGAAACATTTCTTAGAAGAGTCCTTTGCGGAGAGGAAGGAGAAAAATCATCCATCCTCTCAGTGGTTTGTGTTTTTTTTTTAATGAAAATATAATAGATGTCCCTTGGACTACAAGGATATTAAACCAGTCAATCCTAAAGGAAATCAACCTTAAGTATTCATGGGAAGGACTGATGCTGAAGCCGAAGCTCCAATACTTTGGCCACCTGATGCAAAGAGCCGACTCACTGGAAAAAACTCTGATGCTGCGAAAGACTGAGGACAAGAGGAGAAGGGAGTGGCAGAAGGTGAAATGATTAGATAGCATCACCGACTCACTGGACATGAGTTTGAGCAAACTCTGGGAGACACTGATGGACAGAGAAGCCTGGCATGCTGCAGTCCATGGGGTCGCAAAGAGTTAGACACGACTTAGCAACTGAACAACAACATAATTGATGTACAATATTATCTATGTACAAGGGTAAAAATAGTGGTTCACAATTTTTAAAGTTTATACTTCATTTATAGTTATTATAAAATATTGGTTATTTTCCCTGTATTGTATAACAGAGACCCCCAACCTCCAGAATCTAATGCCTAATGACCTGAAGTGGAATTGATGTAATAATAATAAAAATAAAATGTATGGCTCAGGAAACTCAAACAGGGGCTCTGTATCAACCTAGAGGGGTGGGATGGGGAGGAAGATGGGAGGGAGTTTCAAAGGGGAGGGGATATATGTATATCTATAGCTGATTCATATTGAGGTTTGACAGAAAACAGCAAAATTCTGTAAAGCAATTATCGTTCAATAAAAATAAATTAATTAAAAAAATAAAGTGTTCAACAAATCTTATGAGCTTGAATCGTTCCAAAACAATTTGGAATGAATCACAAATCCTGTCCCTGTTGTCAAAAAGGTTGGGGATCACTGTTGTACAATACATCCTTGTAGCTTATTTTATACATAATTATTTATATACATATCTATTTATATATATATAATTATTTTATACATAATTATCCCTCGTAATCCCTTACCCTCATACTGCCCTTCTTACCTTCCCTCTCCTTACCAGTAGTTTATTCTCTTTATAAGATATGGAGTGAGTTGCAGTGGAACTCGACCATCAAAAAGAATGAAATTTTGCCATTTGCAACAATATGGATGGTTTGGAGGGTTCAGACAGAAAGACAGAGACAAAGTGATAGCACTTATGTGTGGAATATAAAAAATAAAACAAACTGGTATGTAGTAACACTAAATAAAAGAGATAAGAATCCGTAGTTAACATTTGCTTCATTGGGTGCTAACATCTTGTGCTTCTGGCATCATTTCTGGGCTCCTCCTGGCAGCCATGTGGAAATAGCTGTGGCATCTGCCACCCCGTGAGCAGGCACAAGCCAGGCACATCCCCTTTCTGCCTGCAGCATCCTATCAAGTCAGTGTGTTCCCGTGGTCCTGTTGTGTCTCGTACCTCTGTGGAGACAGGGAGGGCTCAGGGTGGGAAAGAAGGGGCTGAGGTGTGAGGCTCGAGGCAGGGTGACACCTGGGCTGTACCATGGGTGACCCAGAGAAGCTATATGACGGGCCCAGCTAATTGAGCAGAAGAAGCATCACAACAGCACGGCTTCCACAGATGGAGTTCCGTGAGCTTCCCTATAACAATGGTCAAAATGACTTCTTAGAGGCACAAAAGGAGGTGATCTTCCTGGAGGATCTCGAGAAAACCTTGCTAAGTCACTTTAGTCGTGTCCAACTCTTTGTGACCCTATGGACCATAGCCCACCAGGCGCCTCTGTCCATGGGATTTTCCAGGCGAGAATACTGGAATGGGTTGCCATGCCCTCCTCCAGGAGATCTTCCCGATCTGGGGATGGAAACTGTCTCTTATGTCTCCTGCATTGGCAGGTGGATTCTTTACTACTTGGGCTTCCCTGGTGGCTCAGATGGTAAAGAATCTGCCTGCAGTAAGGGAGACCCAGGTTCGATTCCTGGCCAGGAAGATCCCCTGGAGAAGGAAATGGAAACCCACTCCAATACTCTTGCCTGGAGAATTCCAGGGACAGAGGAGCCTGGCGGGCTAAAGTCCATGGGATCACAAAGAGTTGGACACGACTGAGCGACTAACATTTCATTTAGATTACCACTAGCACCCCCTGGGAAGCCCCAAGAAAACCGTGGCTGAGCCTAAGAAACTCAGTCTGTCCAAAACATTCTCACACATGTCTTCTTGTGCACATACAAGAGATTTCCCTAGGGTATATATTTAGAAGTGAATGGCTGATTTAAAAAAATTAGCTGTTTGCAGCAACAGGATAGACTCAGAGGGCATCGGGCTAAGGAAGACAAGTCAGACAAAAAGACAAATACTGTATTTTATTTATATGTGAAATCTAAAAAATACAGCAAACTGGTGAATATAACATAAAAGAAGCAGATTCAGTATATAGAGGACACACTACTGGTTACCAGTGGGAAGGGACACTATAGCGGTGGGGGAGCAGAAGGCACAAACTATTGGGTGTAAGACAGGCTTAAGGATGTATTGCTCAACATGGGGAATATAGCTGATGTTTTGTAATAACTGTAAATAGAGTATAATTTTTTAAATTTGTACACTAATAATTTTACAGAAAGAAGTGAATGGCTGGATCATTTGAAATGTTTATCTTCAACTATACCAGGTATTGTCATATTATACTCCTAAATAATTACTTCTTATTGATTCAGTCTCTTTCTTTTCCTTCCAGTGGATATGTCTGAAACTCATCTATCATTTAATAAATTCATCTGGGAGTGGGAAGGATCAGTGAATGTATCTTCCAGAATTTCTTCCTGTTTTTAGAAATCTTTTGCCAGACTCATAAGGAAACTGAAAATGTGAATTAAATGGTGTCTATGAGGTATTTTGTGCTTCTCAAATAGGCTACTTAAATTCACATTAATTTTAAAACCAAAATTTCCCATTGTTTCCAGGAGAGGGCACAAATTTGTTTTAGGTTTATTCTTAGTGCTCTTCACCAGCCTCCCTAACTTTACCCCACAGGCAAACTTGTTTGTCTGCATGCATACACACCCCGACTCCCCTTTCACACTCACCCAATAAACACACAGCTTCTGCTATCATTTCAGAATCGGATGATAAGCAGCCTTGGAGAGGCTCTTCTCCCTCGTGCAAGACCCAGACGGTCTGCACGGGCTTCTTGAGAACCCATGGCTGTGGGAACTGGCCTGGAATGGGAGATAAGGAGGCTTTTACAAATTAAATACATCTGGCTTTAAATTATAGTTTCTATNCGGATGATAAGCAGCCTTGGAGAGGCTCTTCTCCCTCGTGCAAGACCCAGACGGTCTGCACGGGCTTCTTGAGAACCCATGGCTGTGGGAACTGGCCTGGAATGGGAGATAAGGAGGCTTTTACAAATTAAATACATCTGGCTTTAAATTATAGTTTCTATACTAGTTTTCCTCATTTCCTGTGCCACTGATGCTCCAAAAGTAGTCACAGGAATGGTCCCAGGCAATAAAGGAGTGGATTGTCTATGAAGAGTTTTAACACAATAATAACTAAGTTGGTCTGCTTTTATTAATATTAATATATAGTAATAAATAATATTAATACATAATCACATACTGGCAATTCTACACAATGTCAGATACAATGTGAAATACTCTTTCTCCCCCTAAATATTTTTTTGTCTAAATTCTGAAAGAGTTCTGTGGTTACTATTCAGTTTTTTTATTAATTTATTTTTTTAATTGAAGGATAATTGCTTTACAGACTTTTGTTGTTTTCTGTCAAACCTCAACATGAATCAGCCATAGATATACATATACCTCCTCCCTTTTGAACCTCTCTGCCTCTTCCCTCCCCATCCCACCCCTCTCGGTTGATACAGAGCCCCTGTTTGAGTTTCC
>SJYX01005017.1:82991-125711 GCA_006410675.1 Oreotragus oreotragus
TGCCTAGGAGTGGGATTGCTGGGTCATATGGTGGTTTTATTCCTAGTTTCTTAAGGAATCTCCATACCATCTTCCGTAATGGCTGTATCAATTTACATTCCCACCAACAGTGCAAGAGCGTTTTGTTTTCTCCACACCCTCTCCAGCATTTATTGTTTGTAGACTTTTTGATGGTGGCCATTCTGCTCGGTGTGAGGTGATATCTCATTGTAGTTTTGATTTGCATTTCTCTAATAATGAGCAATGTTGAGCATCTTTTCATGTGTTTGTTAGCCGTCTGTATGGCTTCCTTAGAGAAATGTCTGTTTAGGTCTTTTCCCCACCTTTTGATTGGGTTGTTTGATTGGGTATTGAGTTATATGAGCTGCTTGCTTATTTTGGAAATTAATCCTTTGTCAGTTGTTTAATTTGCTATTATGTTTTCCCATTCTGCGGGCTGTCTTTTCACTTTGCTGATAGTTTCCTTTGCTGTGCAAACACTTTTAAATTTAATCAGTTCCCACTTGTTTACTTTCATTTTTATTTCCATCACTCTAGGAGGTGGGTCATAAAGAACCTTGCTTTGATTTATGTCATTGAGTGTTCTGCCCATGTTTTCCTCTAAGACTTTTATAGTTTCTGGTCTTACATTTAAGTCTTTAATCCATTTTGAGTTTATTTCTGTGTATGGTGTTAAGAAGTGTTGTAATTTCATTCTTTTATATGTAGCTGTCCAGTTTTCCCAGCACCATTTATTGAAGAGACTGTCTTTGCCCCATNGCTGATAGTTTCCTTTGCTGTGCAAACACTTTTAAATTTAATCAGTTCCCACTTGTTTACTTTCATTTTTATTTCCATCACTCTAGGAGGTGGGTCATAAAGAACCTTGCTTTGATTTATGTCATTGAGTGTTCTGCCCATGTTTTCCTCTAAGAGTTTTATAGTTTCTGGTCTTACATTTAAGTCTTTAATCCATTTTGAGTTTATCTCTGTGTATGGTGTTAAGAAGTGTTGTAATTTCATTCTTTTATATGTAGCTGTCCAGTTTTCCCAGCACCATTTATTGAAGAGACTGTCTTTGCCCCACTGTATATTCTTGCCTCCTTTGTCAAAAATAAGGTACCCATAGGTGCATGGGTTTATTTCCGGGCTTTCTATCTTGTTCCATTGGTCTATATTTCTGTTTTTCTGCCAGTACCATGCTGTCTTGATGACTGTAGCTTTGTAATATAATCTGAAGTCAGGAAGGTTGATTCCTCCAGCTCCATTCTTCTTTCTCAAGACTACTTTGGTTATTCAGGGTCTTTTGTGTTTCCATATGAATTGTGAAATTTTTTCTTCTAATTCTGTGAAAAATGTCATTGGTAGTTTGATAAGGATCACATTGAAACTGTAAATTGTGTTTGGTAGTATAGTCATTTTCACAACATTGATTCTTCCTACCAGGAACCTGGAATATCTCCCCATTTGTTTATGTCATCTTTGATTTCTTTCATCAGTGTCTTATAATTTTCTGTATACAGTTCTTTTGTCTCTTAGTTAAGTTTATTCCTAGATATTTAATTATTTTACTCCTAGATATTTCTATATACAGTTCTTTTATCTCTTAGTTAAGTTTATTCCTAGATATTTAATTATTTAATTGCAGTGGTATATGGGATTGATTCCTTAATTTCTCTTTCTGATTTTTCATTATTAATATATAGAAATGCAAGTGTATCTGTGCATTGATTTAGTATCCTGAAACTGCTAAATTCACTGATTTTAGCTCTAGTCATTTTCTGATAGTATCTTTAGGGTTTTCTAACTACAATATCATGTCATCTGCAAACAGTGAAAGCTTTACTTCTTTTCTGATCTGGATTCATTTTATTTCTTTTCCTTCTCTGATTGCTGTAGCTAGGACTTCCAAAATTATGTTGAATAATAGTGGTGAAAGTGGACACCCTTGTCTTGTTCCTGATCTTAGGGGGAATGCTTTCAGTTTTTCACCATTGAGAATAATGTTTGCTGTAGGCTTATCATATATGGCCTTTACTATGTTGAGGTAGGTTCCATCTATGCCCATTTTTTGAAGAGTTTTAATCATAAATGGTACTGAATTTCGTCAAAGGCTTTTTCTGCATCTATTGAGATTATTATATGATTTTTATCTTTCAATTTGTTAATATGGTATATTACATTGATTGATTTGTGTATATTGAAGAATCCTTGCATCCCTGGAATAAACCCAACTTGTTTATGGTGTATGAGCTTTTCAATGTGTTGTTGAATTTGTTTTCTAAAATTTTGTTGAGGATTTTTGCATCTATGTTCATCAGTGATATTGGCCACTATTCAGTTTTATAATAAATAAAATTAGCACATTTTATTGTTTATCCTACAATAAACATTGTGTGCTTCATGGAAGCACACAGAATCCCCAGCATAACTGGATTTATCTACATGCATTTGAGAGTTTGGTTCCTAGTGGTTCAGAATCATTCAGGCTTGCTTTGAACACATTTCATCTCTCCAACTCCAGCGGAACTCTGCTTCTGCTTTTAAACAAAAGATTCTAAATTTAAAAAGGCAATCTTGACTCTAACAGCTACTTCAGTTCTCTCTCATTCAACTGAATTTTCTCATTTTTCTGTGACCACTTGGAGCTTTAATGTGTGATTAAAATTTAAAACAGTGGAAAAAAAAAACAGTGCAAACTGCAAGATGGAATATTTTTATCTGATAAACACAGAAATTAGTTTATATGTGAAATTTAACAGCATTTGAATAATATCTTTAAAATTGAAATTGATTCATTTTTAGTTGTCATTTTTCTTATTTGTTATTTGATTACTATTCACCTGCAATGTTATTCATTTCTATGGCAGACTAATATACAGGTATATTTCCCCCATTTGCTTGAAAAATAATGTAATTAAAAAGGAGTAACCCATTCTTTTTTCTTCTTTTTTGATCCTGTAATCATTATTTTATTGCTTAATTATTTATTTTTACTGGCATGATTATGCAAAGTTCAACAAAAGAAAAATGTCATTGTGGTTTTTCCTGTTCATATTATTATTCTCATTTTATTACTGTTACTGAAAATAATGTATAAAAGAAGATCTGTTAAACAGTGATCTGCTTTGTGTGTCAGATAGGCAGGGCACACGGCTGCCTCCCAGCACAGTGAGACCACCCTACAAAGCCAAAGATGGGAGAACTGTCCCTAGCTAAGGAGGCTGCCCTCTGCTGCTGGAGTGTGAATCTGCCCACAAGGGTGATAGAAGTTAACCTCGCTTTACCCTCAATCTTCTTTTATTCCAAAATATGTAGTTAAGGGGGATTCCCTGGCAGTCCAGTGGTTATGATTCCGAGGTTTCACTACTTAGGGCCCAGGTTCAATCCCTGGCCAGGGAAATAAGATCCTGCAAGTGGTGTGGCCAAAACCAAACCGAACCAAAAAATTCCCAGAGGTGTATAGTTAATGAAATGACAGCTCCATGAGGACTCAAACTTGGTCTTGTCAACATTGATCCCCAAGAACAGAGAGGGCAGTCAACACATTCTTATTAAATGAAGGGAGGAACATCATGCTACTCTGCACACCTAGGCGTATGCATGTGTTCCTGTTTCTGAGTGTTGAGGGTGAGCATTCCCAGGAAAGGATGGGACCCCATCAAGAGCAGACATTGTGTGTCTTGCTTCCTTTGTGCCTCCCCACAACTACCCCGAAATGCCAGAGACTCCATGGTTGCAGACTGGCTAACCCATTGACCACAAGGTCAAGACTCAAGACATCACTCTAATGAAACGTAAGATGGCCAAGGAGGATTTTGTAGAGACGTGGATGGACCTAGGGGCTGTCATGCAGAGTGAAGTAAATCAGAAAGAGGAGAAGAGTTATCGCATATTAACACACACATATGGAATTTAGAAAAGTGGTACCGACGGCCCTGTTTACAGGGCAGGAATAGAGAGCCAGATGTAGAGAACAGATGTGCGGGCATGGGGCAAAGGAGAGGGATGGGATGAACTGGACGAAACGAACTGACATATTAACTAACACTGCTGCTTAGTCAGTTAAGTCGTGTCCAGCTCTTTGTGACCCCATAGTCTGTAGCTTGCCAGGCTCCTCTGTCCATAGGATTTTCCAGGCAAGAATACTGGAGTGGGTTGCCATTCCCTTATCCAAGGGATCTTCCCAACCCAAGGACTGAACCTGCATCTCTTGCTTGGCAGATGGATTCTTTACCACTGATCCACCTGGGAAGCCCCATATATATATTGCTATGTGAAATTCTATGGCTAGTGGAACCTGCTATATAGCACAGGGAGCTCAGCTTGGTGCTCTGGTGACCCAGAGGGGTGGGATGGAGAGTGGATGGGAAGGAGGCCCAGGAGGGAGGGGATGTATGTATACATAGAGTTGATTTACTTCCTCGTACAGCAGAAATTAACATAACATCGTAAAGCAACTATTAGTTCAGTTCAGTCGCTCAGTCGTGTCTGACTCTTTGTGACCCCATGAATCGCAGCANCAATCTTGATTACAGCTTGTGTTTCTTCCAGTCCAGCATTTCTCATGATGTACTCTGCATATAAGTTAAATAAGCAGGGAGACAATATACAGCCTTGACGTACTCCTTTTCCTATTTGGAACCAGTCTGTTGTTCCATGGTAAGAGAAACCCAAGTAAAATGGTAGATGTTGCAAGAGGGCATCAGAGGGCAGACACAATGAAATCATACTCACAGAAAACTAGTCAATCTAATCACACTAGGACCACGGCCTTGTCTAACTCAATGAAACCAAGCCATGCCTGCAGGGCGACCCAAGGCGGGCGGGTCATGGTGGAGAGGTCTGACAGAATGTGGTCCACTGGAGAAGAGAATGGCAAGCCACTTCAGTATTCTTGCCTTGAGAACCCCATGAACAGTATGAAAAGGCAAAATGATAGGATATCAACTATACTCCAATAAAAATAAATAAATAAATAATAAAATGGTCAAGGAAGTAAAATTCAATGAAACAAAATAGCAATTTTTATTCTCTTCTTATCCTCTTATTTCCTTTGGAGGGAGGGCTACTCATTAGAAAATAAAACGCTCAACATATTAAAAGATACTATGCCTGATACTAATCTTTGCCAAATTTTAATAATGTATTGCTCGTTTATACAACTGATGCCAGGAAAAATACATCTAACTATGTGTCAGAATTACTAAGGTTCTATTCAAAGCTGGAAAATAGGGAGAATGTAACTTTTAAAGATCTAAGCAGCTCAGATAAGATGTTCTTTAAAAGATAAGTAATAAGAATGTTAAAGACCCTATAGATTACGTAATCCAGCCTTGGTTTGTAAATAAAGGTGCCGGAGCCTGGAGAACACAAGACTTCTGTCAGTCTCACGGAAGGGGGAGAGCCAGGACCAACAGAGAGCGACCTTGACTTTTACCTTTTTTTTCTATATGACCGAGCTTCTAAAGTACAAAAAAATGCTCTTTACTTGTTTATTGTATCAACTTGCTTAAAGTACTTAAGAGGTGTTCCAGAGTTACAGCTGTTTATGATGGCCATTGACTAAACAATGAAAAAGAAATGATATCCTTACACTGACAAATAACAAGACACCGATCAATGAAGATCTGAAGCTATCTTTAAGAACCACTTATTGCAACACACATATTTATAAAGTAGAATTGTGTGTTAATTGCTCAGTCCTGTCCAACTTTTCGCCACCCCTTAAACTGTAGCCTGTCAGGCTCCTCTGTCCATGGGATTCTCCAGGCAAGAATACTGGAGTGGGTGCCATCCCTTTCCCCAGGGGATCTTCCCAACCCAGAGACTGAACCTGGGTCTCCCACATTACAGACATATTCTTTACCATCTGAGTCACTAAAGAATTAAGAAATATTTACTGAACATCTACCATATACATGACAGAGAGTTATTTCCTATAGAGATTACTGGATGAATAAATAATAGACACACTTGCAGAACACTCACCATATGCCAGGCTCTGAAATTCTTTACATTCACTAACACATTGATCTTCACAGTAGCCTTCTATTATCATCATCCCCATTCTACAGATGAGGAAGTTGAGGCAGAGAGAACTTCACCAAATCAAGCAGCTAATAAGTAGATCTGTACTAATCTGATCACCTAGCAACATAGAGTGTACAAACTGTTGGATATGATCTCCTTCTTGCTTTAAGGAACATAAATTAGGAAAGGTGAAGGGCAGCGCAGTGCAGATTTAAAGAATATTCAAGGAAGACTCTGATGTCCGCCAGGCCATCCACAGAGCTGAGGGGACGGTGAAACAGGGAGTTCTTTGAGTCCAAGAGGCAGAAACTAAATTAGAAATAGCTTTTAAAGAATGAAATAATGCCATTCGCAGCAACATGGATGTAACTAGAGACTATCATACTCTAAGTCAGAAAGACAAATATCATATGATATTACTTATAAGTGGAATTTCAAATATGGCACAAATGAACCTATCTATGAAACGGAAACACTCATGGACATAGAGAACAGATTTCTGCTTGCTGAGAGGGAGAGGGTTGGCAGAGGGGTGGAGTGGGAAGTAGGGGTTAGCAGATGTAAACTTTTATATATAGAATGGATAAACAATGTATAGTACAGGGAACTACAGTATATGAAATATCCTGTGATAAACCATAATGCAAAAAATATCCCATGTAAAGCCATAATGCACATTCAAAAGGAAGGTATATATGAGTCACTTTGCCAGACAGCAGTAATTAACACAACATTGTAAACCAACTATACTTCAGTTAAAAAAAGAAATAGCTTTTTTAAAAAGGAAGAAAGAAAAGAAAATATTATTTACTTGCAACCCATATTTGTTTTCATGTGCTAAATTGTGTCTCTACCCCAAAACCCCTAAATTCATTTATTGAAGCCTTAACCCCCAGTACCTCAGAATGTGACTGTCTGGAGAGAGGGGCTTCAAAGAGGTAATTCTGGATAATGATGTCATTAGGGTGGGCCCTTATCCGATCTAACTGATATCCTTTTAAGAAGAGGAGATCTGGACACAGACATGAAAGGAGGACCATGTGAAGACACTGGGAGAAGGCAGCCTTCAGTCAGCCAAGGAGTGAGGCCTCTGAAGGAACCAACTCGCTAACATCTTTATCTCAGACTTTCCAGCCTCCAGAACCACGAGGAAATACATTTCTGATACTTAAGCCACCCAGTCTGTGGTACTTTGTTATGGCTGCTGCTGCTGCTGCTAAGTCGCTTCAGTCGTGTCTGACTCTGTGCGACCCCATAGACAGCAGCCCACCAGGCTCCCCAGTCCCTGGGATTCTCCAGGCAAGAACGCTGAAGTGGGTTGCCATTTCCTCCTTCAATGCGTGAGAGTGAAAAGTGAAAGTGAAGTCGCTCAGTCGTGTCCGACTCCTAGAGACCCCATGGACCACAGCCTACCAGGCTCCTCTGTCCATGGAATTTTCCAGGCAAGAGTACTGGAGTGGGGTGCCATTGCCCTCAGCAGTAAAGAATCTGCCTGCAGTGCGGAAGACCCAGGTTCAATCCCTAGGCGGGGAAGATCCCTTGGAGGAGGAAATGGCAACCCACTCCAGTATTCTTGCCTGGAGGATTCCACAGACAGAGCAGCCTGATGGGCTACAGTCCACGGTGTCACAAAAGGTCAGCCACAACTTAGCAGCTAACAATAATGACAAAGACAAAAAGCAAAATAATATACAAGGATACTGGATACTTTGCAGAATTGAGGGGAGAGTTGGTTACAGGAACTAGTCAAAGCCAGTAACCACCAGGACTAGAAACAGAGCCTACACACACACACACACACACACAATCTCCCTCATCTGTGTTTGACTTCATCCTTCTCTTCTAACTCTGCTTTTCCCTCTCAGCTTCAGAATATAAAAATGTCAAGGGTGGACTTGGTTGACCCAATGTGACTTGCATGTCCCACCTTAGACCAGTCAGTCCATTCTCTTCTCTCAGCAAGGTGTCTCTGCACATCCTTGGCTGGTCCATATCCCTGAATCTAGAGGCTCCTCTGGGTCACTGCACCCAAAGAGCGAACCTGGTTGCTGGGCTGGGAGAAAGATACTCATTTGTCTGCTGAGAGGAGGAACTTGGGGATCTGACTGTTCCTTCGAAAGACTTTCCATGAACCTCCTGTTTGCGGCCCTACCTCCTACCGTCAGAAGAATCTGTGCCCCTCAATCCTAGGGCCTTTCTGAAGTGTGGTATCATTAACTGGCTTCCTTCTTAACTGTTTCCCCTCTGCAGAAACTGTGTTTTGGCTTCTCAGCTCTGCAAGGTTAGTTACCACTCAGCCAGACCCTGTCCTTATTCCCCACAAAGTTGACATTAACTATTCACTCCTTCCCTCTGTCCTTGTGGACTTGGGCCATTTTGACTTGTTTGTTGTCATTGTAGTGGTGTTTGGGAAGGGATCAAAGAAAAGTGTATGCTTTTAAACAACAATGTTTAACCAGAAGTCTATTCTGGGGATTTTCAAATAATCCTCTCTGAACATGCCACAGTGGCTGCCTTCCAGCTTGGGGAGTGGTGGTGGGGGTTTGAGGGCAGAGGGGAGAGAGGTGGAGGGAAGTGTGGGAAGGCTCTGGCTTCATCCCCTATCTCCAGCAGAAAATCTTTGCTTTTTTCTGCTTTATATTTTGGGGCTTCTCCAATTTCATTTGAACAAAAAGCCTTTAACTAAAAATAGAAAACCTTTAAAACCACTGCATAACACCAGGCTGCCTCCTACATATTTTATAGAGCTGTAATCATAGTGTACACCCAGTTTGGTATTCTGGCTTGTTTATTTTACATTATGTTGCATTATAAACATGTTTTCGTATTTCTGTAGCTTTTTCATTACCAGTTTTTCAACCCTGTGCCTGGCACATGATAAGTCCTTAGTAAACAGTGATTGAATGAATGAATGATAATATTTAATAGCTGCTGCTTTGGGTTTTTTAAATTACTTTGTCTTTATCAAGCTAGTGAAACTTATATGTTGTACATGCTACTGCTGCTACTGCTAAGTCGCTTCAGTCGTGTTTGACTCTGTGCGACCCCATAGACGGCTGCCCACCAGACAACCTTAAACCTAAAAATTGAAAAATAGAAAATTGAATGTCTTATATAGCTGTTTCAAATTGCTTCTGTTTTTTCTTTTTTTTAATTAATTTTTATTGGAGTATAATTGCTTTACAATGTTGCGTCAGTTTCTGTACAGCAAAGTGAATCAGCTATACATATACACATATCCCCTCTTTTATGGATTTCCTTCTCATTTAGGTCACCACAGACCATTGCGAAGAGTTCCCTGAGCTATACAATAGGTTCTCATTAGTTACCTATTTTGTACATAGTATCAATAGCATATATATGTCAATCTCAATCTCCCAGTTCATCCTGTCACCTCCCAATAGCTGCTGTTTCTAATTTCTTATTATTATAGTAATAACTTGCATTGAATTCATACATTCATTCACCTAATGTGCCTACTACGTGCCATACACTGGTGAATGGTGCTGAGAATATGGCAATGAGTAAGATAGACCTGGTCCTTTCCACACCACGCTTATAGTCCAAATGAAGAACCTGGCCAGTGAGTTGAGAATCACAATACAGAAACATAAACACTATAGCAAGCAAAAATGATGAAACAAAAATCGGAGCACTGAGTAAGTGTGTGTTAGTCACTCAGTCATGCCCGACTCTTTTTGACCCCATGGACTGCAGCCCACCAGGCTCCTCTGTGAGATTTTCCAGGCAAGGGCACTGGAGTGGGTTGCCATTTCCTTCTCCACTGAGTAGGGGCCACTACCTAGACTTGAAAGTCTCGGAAGGCTCCCTGGAGGAAGAGACCAAGGGAAATCATTTTACAAGTAAGCAGGATGTGCCAGGTGCAGAAGGGAAGACAAAGACTCCACTCAGAGCAAGCAGCAGATGCACAGCTGGGTGCAGAGGAGACCACGGCATAGTCCAGGACCTGGGAGAGGTTCAAGATGACTGGAGGACAGTGTGTGTATGAGTCCAGGGATGACCCAGAGAGGCAGATGGGAGCCAGAGAGTCAAAGATCTGGTGGATTTTCTGCATTTGGCCTGCATCCTAAAGGTAATGAGAACCATAAGCGAGTAAAGCCCACTTGCCATTTCAGGGTCATATCTGTAGATCCTACTATATGGCCTGTAAACTGTGATGAGTCTGCAACTTATCCTTAAGAGCAATGGATACCATTGAGGGATTAAATAAGGGGACAATATCTGCATCTCAAAGAAAACCCCCACAAAACTCCCAATCTGATTGCAACATGGAGAATGGATGGAGGGGAAAGAAAGACCATTTAGGACTAGCGGAGAATATAAGAGAATGGCAGTGGGGATGAACGGGAGTAGACGGGTTCAAGGAACAGGCTCAGAGAGAAGCAATAAGCCTTGGTGGCTGGATGACACTGGATTTCTGGCTTAGGCAATGCGTGGGTTGTGGCACCATTCATTAAGATAGACTGCAGGATACAGGAGCCAGTGAGTTTAATGGACACACTGGGCTTAAGGCACCCGAAGAAACTCCAAGTAGAGTCGTTGGTATGGTAAGTGGAAGTGCAGTTCAGAAGCACAGGCAAGAGCCCTCGACCAAAGACGGGGCTCTGGGTATCATGCTCAGCATGGGAGTGGTGAGGGGTGTGGAACTGAAGAGGAGAGTGAGATGGTTCAGGAAGAGATGTGGAGAAGAAGGAAGGAGACAGGTGACCAGATCCCCAGGTGTCCTGGTAATTCAGGATGGGCAGAGGGAGATGAGCTTGCTAAGGAGCTGAGAAAGAGCAGCTCAAGATGCTGGATGACAATCAGGGAGGAGCGGTGTTATGGAGGCCGAGCAAAGACAGTGCAGGAGGAAGGGCCAGTGTGTCAACCTGATGGGGACTACACAGTGGCATCCAGGATGTTACTGGGACTTCCCCAGTGGTGCCGTGGATAAGAATCCATCTGCCAATGCAGGGGACATGGGTTTGATCCCTGGTATGGGGAGATTCCCCATGCGGAGCAACTAGGACTGTGAGCCACAACTGTTGAACCCGTACCCTGGACCCTGTGAGCCACAACTACAGAGCCCCAGAGCTGCAGCTACTTAAGTCCGAGCGCCCTGGAGCCTGTGCTGCACAACAGAAGAAGCCACCCCAGTGAGAAGCTGAGGCACTGCAACAGGGTACCTCCCCCCACGCACTGCAACTAGAGGAAGCCGACTCAAAAAGCAGCGAAGACCCAGTGCGGCCAAAAATAAAAATAAATAGAAATGTTACGGTAGCACAGGGAACTATGTTCAGTTTCTTGTGATAATGGAGAAGAATATGAAAAGGAACATTATATATGGTGGTGCTAGTGGTAAAGAACCCACCTGCCAATGCAGGAGACATGAGACACTGGTTCAATCCCTGGGTCGGGAAGATCCCCTGGAGGAGGGCATGGAAACCCACTCCAGTATTCTTTCCTGGAGAATCCCATGGACAAAGGAGCCTGATGGGCTACAGTCCATAGGGTCACAAAGAGTTGGCTGCAAAGTGTGTGTGAGTAAGAACACACACACAGATATATAACTGAATCACTTTGTTTTATAACAGAAATTAATGCAACACTGTCAATCAGCTATAATTCAATAAACACTGGGATGACCCAGAGGGATGGGATCGGGGTTGGGGGGAGAGGTGGGAGTGGGGTTCAGGATGGGGAACACATGTACACCCGTGGCAGATCCATGTCAATGTATGGCAAAAACACTCCAATATTGTAAAGTAATTAGCCTCCAATTAAAATCAATAAATTTATATATTAAAAAAAGGAATGTTAGGAGATGCTCAATCAGGCCACTCAAACCAGAATGATGAACAGAAGTCAGGCTGCAAAGGTTCAGAAGCTTCTGGTTTTTGAAGTATTTAGGCAAGACTTTCAAGAACTGTGAGTAAGAGAGAAGAAAGTGATAGGACCCAGCTAAAGGAGAAAAAGAAGGTAAAAGATATTTGAGCGTGTTTGAGTTCTACCAGTGGCTACATATTATCACCTATTTAAAACCAAAACCAACCAACCAGATAAACACACAAAACTCTGTTCAAAGGTTGGCTCCAACTTTCTACTATTCTTTCACCATCACCCAGTGCTACAGCCAAACAGGTTAGTTCCCTGAATGAACTGCCCAGGTCGCCACCTCTTTTTCTTGCTCTATATTATTTCCTCCCTTGAAATGTTACTGTCACCTCCCCTGGTCCAATCCAGCCCACTTGCATCACTTTTGGGAACCCCACAATGCTCCACCCTGAGACTCTCCAGAGCTCACTGCTTGACCCACACAGTGGGATCTTCTTTCTCCTGCCCCTAAGTTATTTGGATATTTCCATCATGCCTCATCTCCTTCTGCTTCATTGACTATGCTAAAGCCTTTGACTGTGTGGATCACAAGCTGTGGAAAATTCTTAGAGATGGGAATACCAGACCACCTTACCTGCCTCCTGAGAAACCTGTATGCAGGTNGATATTTCCATCATGCCTCATCTCCTTCTGCTTCATTGACTATGCTAAAGCCTTTGACTGTGTGGATCACAAGCTGTGGAAAATTCTTAGAGATGGGAATACCAGACCACCTTACCTGCCTCCTGAGAAACCTGTATGCAGGTCAGGAAGTAACAGAACTGGACATGGAACAAAGGACTGGTTCAAAACTGGGAAAGCAGTAAGTCAAGGCTGCATGTTGTCACTCTGCTTTTTTAACTTATATGCAGGTTGCAACATGTGAAATGCTGGGCTGGGTGAAGCTCAAGCTGAAATCAAGAGTGCTTTGAGAAAAATCAATAACTTCAGATATGCAGGTGTTACCACTCTAATGGCAGAAAGTGAAGAAGGACTAAAGAGCCTCTCGATGAGTGTGAAAGAGGAGATTGAAAAAACAGGCTTAAAACTCAACATCCAAAAAACTAATGGCAAATAGACAGGGGAAAAGTGGAAACAATGACAGATTTTAATTTGGGATGCCCCAAAATCACTGCAGATGGTGACCACACCATGAAATTAAAAGATGCTTGCTCCTTGGGAGAAAAGCTATGACAAACCTAAATGGTGTATTAAAAAGCAAAGACATCACTTTTCCAAAAGAGGTTCATGTAATCAAAGCTATGGTTTTTCCAGTAGTCATGTATGGATGTGACAGTTGGACCATAAAGAAGGCTGAGCACTGAAGAATTGATGCTTTCAACTTGTGGTGTTGGAAAGACTCTTCAGAGTCCCTAGGAGAGCAAGGAGATCAAACTANTACAAGCTGTCTCTTATACACATTCAGATGTGTATAAGAGACAGGTCATGTATGGATGTGACAGTTGGACCATAAAGAAGGCTGAGCACTGAAGAATTGATGCTTTCAACTTGTGGTGTTGGAAAGACTCTTCAGAGTCCCTAGGAGAGCAAGGAGATCAAACTAGTCAATCCTAAAGGAAATCAACCCTGAATATTCACTGGAAGGACTGATGCTGAAGCTGAAGCTGAATCTCCAAAACTTTGGCCCTCTAATGTGGAGAGTAGCCTCTTTGGAAAAGGCCCTGATGCTGGGAAAGACTGAGGGCAGGAGAAGGGGGTGACAGAGCATGAGATGGTTGGATGGCATCACCGACTCAATGGGCATGAGTTTGAGCAAACTCAGGGAGATGGTGAAGGACAGGGAAGCCTGGCGTGCTGCAGTCCATGGGTCACAAGGAGTTGGACAGCGCTTAGTGACTGAACAACAACTCATGACTTCACTCGACTAAATTTCTAGAAGGCATGGTTGTTACTTAGCTTTGTAAGCTTTTTTTTATACAGTAGGAGTTCAACAAATATGGATGAGTAAAAGCTTCAGTGAACATTATGCAAGTGTTCATCATACACAGTTGATGCCCTGGCAAGAGATAACCCTCATTCAGATCCTGTCCTTGGTCCCTGCATTTTCATTAAACAGCAACTCCCCGGGCATTCATGATATGCCAGGCATATCATCTATTGTACTCATCAGTCCTGTGAGGTGGCTACTGTCAGCACTCCAGTTTATAAATGAGAAATTAGGGCTCAGAAATGTTAAGTGACTTACACAAAGGTCACATAGCTAGTGAATGGCTGAACCAAAACTCCAAATCCAAATCTCTTGGCCCTTGGAGCTTGTGATCTTATCCAAAATGGCACCTTGACATTGCTGTGTTCTCTCTGCTATCCTTGATGACTTGAAGAATGGAGAAAAACAATTTTAGGAAGTACTCTAAAAGTGCCCTCAGTAACAACTGTACAAAAAATTGTAAAATATGTTGTTTTAGAAAGCCCTTTCAGACTGGTAGATAAGTTGGTGGATTCTGCCATTTTTTTCCTTTTTAAAAATTTGGTAATGAGTAAATAGCATAAATAGTACAAACCTCCAAGAAACAGCCAAATAGAAGTCAGTCATTGAGAAAGCAAGATATTGGAATACTGGAAAGAAAGGAAGTAGCTAGATAGCAGAAATATTCTCTTTTCTTGGCTTTTATCTGGCAAGACTCAATATTTAATAAATTCTGAATGTTCAGCTCCCTGGCCTGATTGTGAAAACCATTTTTTATACAAAAATTATATTTCCAAGGAACATTTGTTCGTGATGACACAAAATTAGGTGTCCTTAGTTTTTTAAACTTGTAAAAATGACTCTTTGCTTACACGACTTTGTTTTTCTAGTAGAGAAACATCAAGCCCAATAACTTATCACTGCCTGGAATGAGAACCCTGCCCTCATTCCTAGGTAGTGATCCAGGAGTTGGACTGTATTTTCTGTTTTCACAGACATGTTGGGGTCGGTCTTTTTCCATTCATCTAATAACATTACTCATTATTTCTTGACAATAATTGCTTAACAACTCATTTGTTTTTCTTTGGAGTACCATTCTAATCCAATATTCATTATAATAAAATTAAAACATAGTTCAATTTCTGCTAATGGACTGTGGCATTCTTCATATTAGGAAAAGCTTCTATCTCTATGTCATTATAAAGATATTGAGTTCCAGGAATATTCTAAACAAAGTCAGAAACATCCAGTAATAGTCCCCACTTTGGCTAGATTCCCAGTAGTGTCATTGTGTTTTCTTCCCAGATAGTCTATTAGAATGCTGATTCCTCATCTTTTAAAGATAAGCTGTCCACCCTTGTTTGATGGGAAAGATTTCTTTTTTGGCCTAACTCCTTTTCTTCTCTCTGACCACTTGTCCTCCATCAAAAAGTGCTTCATGAAACACTTTAAAAAATAATGAAATTAAAATAGCTAGGTTTGAGAATTTTTTTCTCCCCCCCAAAATTCTGGGTCAAGCCTACAGAATCTGTTTTGGTTCACCCTTAATGAACCCTTTTAGATTCACTAGTATTGAAATGTTTTATAACTGATTTACTGTTTATTGCTTTGCCCTTTATGAGACATTTAGAAATTGGTCAAAAAATAGTTTTCTTAAATAGAGAATTGTGGAGAGGAATCTAGCGTTTGGAGGCACGCAGCGTCCCACTGTTAGCCGTGCAGCAGCTGGGCTTTATCCTCAGCTCCCCTGGGGTAGGGGCAAGAGTCCATCCCATCACGCAACTGGCTGCGGCCAAGGCAGGGATGAAAACCTGAGGGTGACCTGGAGCGGGTGCAGTGTGGCTTGTCTCAGCTGTATTGTATAATGTAGGATATGCCAATGCAGTCCTGGCATCGGGTAGAACAGAATTCAAATCCCGAAGAACCACTCTGTGACGTTATGCTTGTTGTTCAGTCATTCAGTCGTGTCCAACTCGTTGCAGCCCCATGGACTGAAGCACGCCAGGCTTCCCTGTCCTTCACTTCCCAGAGTTTGCTCGAACTCATGGCCGTTGAGTTGGTGATGCCATTCAACCATCTCAACCTCTGTGGCCACAAGGTCCCTCTGTGACCTTTGGAAATTCTTTAATCAGCTTGAACTCCTGTTTTCTCATTCACAAAATGGAAAATGGTGATATCCATCAGGGCCCAGTCAAGAGACAAGAAACCATACCAGTCATCTGAGAAGTGAGAATTTAATATGAAAAAAAAAAAAAGAAACACTTGAGGACTTCCTTGGTGGTCCAGTGATTAAGGTTCCACACTTGCAGTGTAGAAGCTGTGGGTTCAATTCCTGGTCTGGGAACTAAGATCCTACATGCCACGTGGCAAGGCCAAAGCAAACAAACAAACCAAAGCTGGTGGCTCGGACGGTAAAGTGTCTGTTTGCAATGCTGGAGACCCGGGTTCGATCCCTGGGTTGGGAAGATCCCCTGGAGAAGGAAATGGCAACCCACTCCAGTACTCTTGCCTGGAAAATCCAACGGACAGAGAAGCCTGGTAGGCTACAGTCCATGGGGTCACAAAGAGTCGGATACAACTGAGTGACTTTACTTTCACTTTTGTTAACTAGGTATAACGTTATTAACTAGGAGACCAAAAGGTAAAAAGAAGACATTAAGAAATCATACCCGTAGCAACTATGGGCACCAACTACCTTCCCACAAAGTGGAGCAGAGAGACAAAAACCAAGTAACTGGCACAAACATCATCTATGGAACAATTACTCCATGCCATGCACAATGCCAAGTGCTTCACATGCCTTACTTTATTCTGTTATATTAACAACTTAGGGAAGTGTCCCCATTTTACAGGTGTGTATGTAAAGAAGCTGGGTTTATCTGACTCCTTAACTCCTCTGCTATATATAACGAGACATTGTCTGGATCTTATCTCAGTAAGCAGACATCCCTCCCACCTTTACCCTCCCTCCCAGTTCTAATATATTCAATATTCTCAGAGCTTGGCAGATCCTGGGGAGAGGCAAGGGGAATGGAGAGTCAGGCAAACTTACAGAGGATCTGTGGGGAGAAAGTGGACCCATTTTGTGGTTCAGAAGTGTATAATGTGACCCTGACAATAGGCAGATGGAAAGGAAGAGCAAGAGGGGAATTCACCTGGCAGGAATTCACTAGGAAGGAGGAGTCTGAACTCATGGCCATTGGTTCTCTGGGGCACGGTGGTGCTGGTCACTGAAGCCTTGGGAGATGGTCTGATCCAAGAGGGTCACCAGCGTGGAGGGTTCATAGGCAGGACTGTGAAGCTGGGGTGGAGCTCCTGAGAGAATCTTGAAGGGAAGAAGTCTTCTTCTTTGTATCTTAAGCCATCACTATAACCTGGAGCACTGGAATGAGAGAGCCATCTCTGGCCGTCAGGGCTGAACAAAGGGTCTAGTTTAGAAAGAGCAGCTGTGATGAGGAGTGGCATCTTCCTGAATTTTGGAGGTTTCAGTGAAGAAGGCAAAGGTTTTTGCAGCAACGGCCATAGTCATGTCACCTCAAATAGTTCTAGAAAAAGAGTCAACCTCTAGAGAGGATTGTTGAGGTGAGAGCCACAAGGCTGAGTGAGTTGTATGTTCCATCTGCCTTGGGTCAAATAGCCTAGAGACGGACTCTGAGATGGAGACTTGCAAGTAGGTGGCTCACCAAGGTGTTTCGTCAGCAGTGACACCTATAAAGAAGTGAGGAAAGCAAGGCTGGGCAGAGGAGGGATGGAACTGCACTGCACATGCAACAGAGGCCTACCTGGCTGACTCCAGCCTCAGTGGGAACTGGGATGGCCCCCCAGAATATTCCCAAACTGGGACTGGTCTTTTTAACTCCCACAAAGACTTACCACTGAATGCCATTCTGGGGGAACAGTTGTAAATCTTGTCCTGTGGGAAGTTCCTAGACATATGCCAATCGGGAAACCTTAGCATCTGATACCCCAGCATGCTGACACCCCAGCAGTTGGGGCAATGATTGCCTTGGTCCCAAATGAGAGATCAAAGAAGCCCACCATAACTCCCACAAAGACTTACCACTGAATGCCATTCTGGGGGAACAGTTGTAAATCTTGTCCTGTGGGAAGTTCCTAGACATATGCCAATCGGGAAACCTTAGCATCTGATACCCCAGCATGCTGACACCCCAGCAGTTGGGGCAATGATTGCCTTGGTCCCAAATGAGAGATCAAAGAAGCCCACCACAGCATACCCTGTACATCCATCAATTTTAAAAGTATTTCTCAGATAACTCCTCTATGTCAGGCATTATATGGAGCACAAGAAACACAGCAGTGACTGAGATGAACAAATATTCAGCCTCAAAGTACAGTTACATTTACTAAACTTTTCTTTGCTTCAGTGACCTCATCTATCAATTGGATAATAATAGTTCCTAACGCAGAGGATTGCTGTTAAGAAGGAATGAGGTGCTTCCCTAGTAGCTCAGTGGTAAGGCATTCACCTGCCAGTGCAGGAGACACGGGTTCGATTCCTGGTCTGGGAGGGTTCCACACACCACGGAGCAACTAAGCCCTTGCGCCACAACTATTGAGCCGGTGCTCTAGAGCCCAGAGCCGCGGCTCCTGAAACCTGGCTGCCCTCGGGCCCATGCTCAACAACCAGGGATGCCACAGCAATGAGAAGCCCGCACACCACAGCAAAGCGTAGCCTCCACTCGCTGCGACTGAAGAAAAGCCCACACAGCTACCAAGATCCAGCACAGCCAGAAATAAGAAATTCATAAATAAGACTTTTTAAAAAGAGTGAATAAGACAGCACATGGAAAACCCTTAAATCTGCCCAGTACATAGCAAGCTCTCAATTTGTATTAGATGTTGTTATCATGATCTGCAATGTCCACTCTACAGTATCTGAGCACTGCCTGGAGGACAGGCAGGGCAGTCAGCTCCACCACTGCCATCCTTCCCAGGCAAGAATTTGCATGAAGAATGGGTCATCCCCCAAGGGAGAAAGAGTTGGAACTCTGGCACTGGTCCAAGAGCAACAGTGAGCAGCTCCTGCAGGAGAGACGTGGTTCTGTGTGGTTTACCTTGTTGACTGATGGCCAGCCCAGCCCCCAGGGACTCAGAGAGGCAGAGGACTGCAGGAAAGACTAACTACTAACACACATGGTGGTTTGACTAATCTCTGCGGCCAAGTAAGCACAGCCTGGCCCAGCCAGCAGCTCTGAGAGAGAGGACACTCACCGGGCAATCAGCTCAAGCTCAAGTTCATTTTTCCCCCTTGGTGCCTCTCAGCTATCTGTTCCCCTCCCCTGGACTTGGGCTCTGAACTGGGACTTGAACCAGGCACTGCATCCAGGAATTTCCCTGGACTCTCTGGATTCATTTCCTTGGCTTTGTAACCACAAACAGCTGTGCCCCAACCCCTTCTTCTGGCTTACTTGTTGGCTGGGCACACCTGACCCCTGTCTGTCAGGTAAGAGGGCCTGAATGGCAGAAATGAGAGCGGAGGGTATTGTCTTCACACCGAGTCCTTGCTGGAGAAGCGAGAAGATGCCATTTTTTAAAGGGGCTGGTCCTCTCAGCCACTCGCGCACCGCCTCCGCCGTCTCTGAAGGCACTGGGCGCTGCAGCGGCAGCACTGCGCTTTGGGTACCTTGGCTTCTGTAGCCATGGAAACACCACAGGAGGCCACCGCAAAGAGGGAAGAAGTGACAGGTCCTGAGCGATGCCCAGAAGAACTGTTCCACACATGTACACAGGACTCCTCGCTAAAATCTCCAGGGACTCCCCAAATAATTTGGGAGGAAGCTGAGGTTCTGAAGGTCCCACATAGCAGGGAGGGATAAACCCAGAGAAATTCTAGTTTGTATGCTCTTGTGACCCTCTTTGTCTCTCCCATCTGCCTCCAGCCAATATCACCACTCTTGTGTGCCCTGAGGTTTTAAGAGTTATTTATGGGTAACTGACATTTGTTTTGTCATGTAGCTTCTATTCTCCCTACTACTAACCACAGTATAATTTCCCTTGAAAGAGTTGGGGGATCACCAACTCTTCTTCTCTTAGTTCATAGAATGAATATAGGATTGATTGTACCCTTGGCTCAACATATGGACATGTGTCTCAGCCTTGATAATCAGAAAAAAATATATGACATTTTTTGATCACACTGATTGGTTTGGGGATGGGCACATGATCCAGGCATAAAGCTCAATGAAGTTTTTACTGGGAGTCTTAGGGAATAATTAATCTTTCCCAATATACTTGAATGAGGTCTGCTGCTCCTGGCAGCATCTTCTAACCACATAATATTCGGAAATTGAACCAACACTGAAGATAACCAGAGATGAGAGAGCATGTCTGGGTTCCAGTGATGCCATTGGATCCCAGATCTGTCTCGGGATTTTTCCGTTACAAGAGCCAAGTGAAGTGAAGTGAAGTGAAGTGAAGTTGCTCAGTCGTGTCCGACCCTTTGCAACCCATGGACTCCTCCCTCCATGGGATTCTCCAGGCAAGAGTACTGGAGTGGGTTGCCATTTCCTTCTCCAGGGGATCTTCCCGACCCAGGAATCGAACCCGGGTCTCCAGCATTCCAGGCAGATGCTTTAACCTCTGAGCCACCAGGGAAGCCCAAAACATCTTGTTTTCAGTTAAGGCTGATTGGGTTGTTTTTCTGTCACTTGCAACCAAGAAAATAAAGACAGATGCAGTCTGTAACCTGTGCACTAAAGGATACAGAACTTAAAAGGCATGCAAGCTCACTTCAGTTTCCATCTCTCCTTTCATTTAATCCTCATTTCAACTATGAGATGTATTAATAAGTAAGGATGAGGATTTTATTGTCCCATTGAGGAGGTGATAAAGCTATACTCTTGATATGCTGAATGACTTGCCCAAGGTTTTCTAGTTAATATCAATAGATGATGGAACTTAGGGTTGGTGACCTTCTCACTTGGGAGACAGAAAAAGTCAACAAGATCAGTCCACAACATGACAGGTGATCAGACCTACTTACTGATAGTATTGTGGAGAGGATACTTTTGAGAAAGCATCTGATGCTGCAAACATTTTCTGTTTATATCCACTCATGTCATTTTATTTTGCCTTTGGTCATATTTATAACCCTAAGTGGGCTTCTCATATTAATGGAGACAAAAAAAGTGCCTGGAGGAAACAAACTCAGTTGATCAATAAGAACTTATCAAATAATTAGAAACTATTCCATGACTTTCAACCTCATTCCCTCAGGTTTTCTGCCCTTGGCTCTCCAGAGCTGCTTACCCAGATCTCCTGAGAGAGAGCAGGGTTGGGGAAAGGTTACCACAAAAATCAATTCTGGGCATTAGGGGGCTTTTAAACAGCCCTGGGTTTCCTATTTCCAGGCACGAGTCACTCGTCTGCCTGGGACTTCCAGCTGTGAGTGATGCGTAAGAAGATTCGGATAGACTGACTGACTGACTGATGAACAGATTGATTCTTTCCACTGTCAACCCAAATTCTCCATGACTTCACTCTGTCCAGCTGCAAGGATGTGCATATCACTTATAGGAAAACTTGGATACAGACTCTTGCCCCATTCACTGATTCATGTAACAAATGTTAGTCATATACCTTCTATGTGTCAGACACTGGACTAGACTCTGAGGATACAAAACCAACCACAGACAGCTCCTGTCCTCAAGAACTTTACAACTTAGTGGAGAGAGAGCCACCAATGATAGGAATAAGGGTTCTAAAGGAATTTAGGTGTTTTGATACAAATGTGTACGGAGTACAGTGGAGGAAAATGAAGGAAGTTCCACCTTGTGCAGGAGACCCAGAAAAGACTTAGAGGTGATTGGTGCATAAAGTGAATCTTGAAAGAGAAGGACATATTTGCCAGTTGATGGGGGTGGGGTGGGGTAACTCCACGCAGTGGAAGCAACAGGAATTTTTCATTTCAGTTGCATGAGACAGAAAACCTGACACCGGCAGGTTTAAAGAAGACGGGAATTGACTAGGGAACTGAGTGAGAAAACAGGAAGTCCCAGGATGGACTCATCAATCGTGGCGGGATTCTGGGCCCAAGCTCTGTCTTTAGGACTGCTCTCTATTTCTCATCTGATTTCCTTTGAGATAGCTCCAGTAGTATCAAGATGGTGGCAGCAGATCTGACCCAACATCCCCTCAGCTCTCAGCTTCAGAGCAAAAATGACTCCATATCCCACTCTTCACAGAAATGTCTCATTCTCCAAAAATGTTTCGTGGCAACCCATGGGCTCTGGGGAGGGAGCGTCAGATGCCCATCCCTGAAGCGCTCGCTGTGGCCAGGGGAGTGGGAAGCTCTGATTTACTGCTGCCTGAGTCACTGTTCTCCCCCGAGAGCCAGGGTGGAGCCTCCTCGCCAGGACAACTTGGACTAAGAGTGGGGAAGGACAATCCAGGCACTAAGAGCACAAGAATGGGGAGTTGACCACAAGCATCCATTTCAGCTCTAGCCCTGCCAATCTCCACTGCCTGGTGTCACTCAGACCAGAAACCTGGAACCAAGCAGTTCACCACCAGAGAGTCCCAGGTGAGCAGCTCCAAGCCAGAGTCTCCAAGAGGACTGATTTCCGGTCAGCTCTCTTGTGAGCCTTGTCTTCTCTGGAGCCCACACTGTGCGAAATGCTTTGTCTTCATTCCCACCGGAGAGTCCCCACCTCTAGGGGGAGCCAGCAAGCAGCTGCAGTCCCAGAGAGGCCCCTGGAGTCTCAGGGGAGTCAGGGCTACCCCTGCCCCCACCCCCACCCTTCTCCCCAGGGACCTAATGAGGCCAGGCCACAGGTATTACCACCTCAGGTTTTTACTTTTTATTACGCTCTATTGGAATCTATGAGCCACTGCTTAGGATGAGCAGCTAGAAGCCTACCCTCCCAGGAGCTGAATTTCCAGTGTGTGCAGTGGCCTCACTCCTATATTTTGGAGCCTCTTTCTACCTGTTCATTGCCTGTTATCCTCAAAGCTAAGAAACATGCTCATTCTTGGTACAGTGTCTTCCTTGTCTGGAACTTTCTGGCTTACATATTGTTCCCTACATCTTCATAGACCTTCTTATACAGAAGAAAGGGAATTTAAGAACACACACACACACATATATATTTTATAGGTAGATATATATATATATTGTTTTTATTGACATATAAATTTCATACAACAAAATCTACCTATTTTAAGTGTACAATTCAGTGGTTGTGACAAAAGCATATACCCATGGAACCACCACCACGATTGAGCTATAGAACATTTCCACCTCCCCCCAAAGTCCTCTTGCACCCTAGGTAATCTATACTCATCCACTGCTGCTGCTAAGTCTCTCCAGTCGTGTCTGACTCTGTGTGACCCCATAGACGGTAGCCCACCAGGCTCCCCCATCCCTGGGATTCTCCAGGCAAGAACACTAGAGTGGGTTGCTGTTTCCTTCTCCAATGCAGGAAAGGGAAAAGTGAAAGCGAAGTCACTCAGTTGTGTCTGACTCTTTGTGATTCCATGGACTGCAGCCTACCAGGCCCCTCTGCTCATGGGATTTTCCAGGCAAGAGTACTAGAGTGGGGTGCCATTGCCTTCTCTGATACTCATCCACTACCCACCCCTATTTCTGGCCCTAGAAAACCACTTATATGCTTTTTGCTGCTCCAGATTAGTTTTGTCTGATTCAAAATTTCATATAAATGGAATCGTATTATGTACTCTTTTAGGCTGGCCTCTTTTGCTCAGCATAATGTTTTTGAGATTCATCCATGTTCTGGCAGGCATTTAAAAAAAGTTCTTCCTTTTTTGTGACTGAGTAGTTTTCCACTGTATGCATGTACTGCAATTCGTTTATCTTAATTCCTATTGTTAAACATCTGGGCTATTTTACCTTTGAGCTAGTATGAATAAAATGCCAATAAATATTCATGTATAAGTCTTTTTGTAGACATATATTTTTATTTCTCTTGAGAAAAGATGTAAGAATGGGATTTCTGGATCAAAAGTGTATGTTTAACTTTTTGGGAAAACAGGCAAAGCAATGGGCTTCCCCAGTGGCTCAGCAGTAAAGTATACACCTACAACACAGGAGACATGGATTCAGTCACTGGATAGGGAAGATCTCCTGGAGCAGGGTATAGCAACCCACTCTAGCATTGCTGCCTGGAGAATCCCACGGACAGAGGAGCCTGGTGGGCTACAGTCCACAGGGTCTCAAAGAGTCAGACCTGATTGAGCACAGCACAGGCAAAGTAACAAGGCTATATTTACAGAACAGAGAATTGTAGACATTATTTTGTAATAACTGTTTTCACCTAGTACCAAGTGTTTATTTTAATTATAAAAGAAAACTTTAATTATAAAATTGCCATATTCTTATTGTCAATAATTCATATATTCAGAAGAGTGTAAGGTAAATGTAGAAGTCCCTCTTGCGGTCGCTTACTTTCCAGATTTTTCATGCATATACAAATACATATGGATAAAAATAAACATATATGTGTATACAAATATGTGCGAAACTCCAGTACTTTGGCCATCTCATGCGAAGAGTTGACTCATTGGAAAAGACTCTGATGCTGGGAGGGATTGGGGGCGGGAGGAGAAGGGGACGACCGAGGATGAGATGGCTGGATGGCATCATGGACTCGATGGACGTGAGTCTGAGTGAACTCCGGGAGATGGTGATGGACAGGGAGGCCTGGCGTGCTGTGATTCATGGGGTGGCAAAGAGTCGGACACGACTGAGCAACTGAACTGAACTGAACTGAACTGACATGCACACAGAGACATCTATATTATTCCACAAATGGGATCCTATTTTAACAATATTTAATAACTTACTTTTTAAACATATAAAACTCGATCATCGTTTCTTACCATTACATAGAGATTTACTCCATTGCTTTTGTTTTTCCTTCCAGGTTTTTTGAGATATAATCGACATAAGATTAGTAGTACTGTATAAGCTTAAGCTGTAGTGCATGATTGTTTGACCCACATACACCATGAAGTGATTACCACAAGTCCAGTTACCATCTCCCATAGGTATTGTAAACTTTAAAATGTAGTCATAACCTAGAAATTCAAAGTCACATTTTACTTGGTGGGAATTTTTAGGACTTCAGCCTGGGAGACAGCATCTCAAGTGACCCTGATAGAGCTGCTCCAAAGAGGCAGGAGGAGGAGTGAGTTTATACAGAAGTTTGCAGCAAGGGGCAGGTAGTTTGAACACTGAAAGATTATTGTTAATTAAGGAAAATCAGATATCTCAGTTTAAGGAGTTTAGTGCTTTTCTATGTATGGGAAGATGTGAGAGTCTGGCCTTGCTGAAATCTTCCTTTCACGTGCAACTCAGCTCTCTGGGGCCAGCAGCCTGCAGCTTGAGTCCTCATATTCTTAGTTCCTTGCTCACCATAGGGAGTGGTGGCAGCTTGTGGTGGAAGCTCGACTGCTGTCAGATAGCAGGCATTGTTCTTCCTGGGCTCAGAAATTCATATCTGGAGGGCTGGATTCACGGATGCCTGGGACATCCTTGTTTATTGATAAGGCAGGAAATATTCCATTTCGCAGTACAGAAGTAAAGCAATATAAACATCCTTTTCTCGTGATGAGAACTTTCAGTACCCATTCTCTCCGAAATGTTCACACATAACATACAGCAGTGTTAATGTATTTAACATGTTGTTCATGCCATCTTTGGTACTCATTTATAACTAGAAGTTTGTACCTTTTCACAGCCTTCGTCCAATTCTTTTCCCTATGCTGCCTTCCACTTCTGGTAACCACAAATGTTATCTTTTTTTTTTAATGGTTTTGAAGTATAATTGACATACAACACTATGCTAGTGTCTGGTACATAGTGATTTAGTATTTCTTTGGGTGGAATATAATCTATAGAAATATTGAATTACTATGTTATATATCTAAAACTAACACTGTATATCAACTATACTTCAATAAAAATTAATTTAAAACAAGAAAGACAGATGGATATTTAATAGAGAATAGAGCACTCATAGATGTCAATACTCCAGGCCCTGCTTTCCTCATTAGCAAGATGGGAATAATATCTACCCTAATTCTTGCCACCATTGCAGTGGTCAGAATGGATAATGCCTTCAACACATCATAAAGTGCTAAGCTGCACAGCATGGAAAAAGGGCCACAGGGATTCCAAGGGAGGGGAGAGAGGCAAGGGTTTAAGCAGGAGTGGATCAAGAAGAACCTGACCCTTGTATATTTGATGAAATCTGCCCAACAGGTGGATGGATGTATGGACATACAAATAGGTGGGCAAATGACATAGCCTCAAGGAATAAATAACAATTTAAAGACTTTAAGGAGAGTATTAGATGTATACTAATTAAGATGTGTGTGTGTGTGTGTGTGTGTGTGTGTGTGTGTGTGCTCACTCATGTCTGACTCTTTGCAACCTCATGAACTCTAGCCTGCCAGAGTCCTCTGTCCATGGTATTCTCCAGGCAAGACCACTGGAGTGAGTAGCCATTTATGTCTCCTGCTTGGCAGGCAGATTCTTTACTACTGAGCCACCTGGGAAGCCCTTTAATTATGATACATGTTTCGAAAAATCACGTTGGCATAAAGAAGTTTCCCAAGAACTTCACCATGCATATTTCTCATTTAGGTACTCAACTGAGGCAAGAGTGACACCTGGCTAGTGTGGTCCTGCAAGAAAGATGATGCTCCTGTGAAAGAAAAAGCATCATCTTGGCTCTTGCTTACCAAACTCCAGACTTTCTTAATATTATTTCTGTACTGTGCTGTTCTTTGTCTCTCAGTCATGTCCAGCTTTTTGTGACCCCGTGGACTGCAGCCTGCCTGGCTCCTCTGTCCATGGGGATTCTCCAGGCAAGAATACTGGAGTTGGTTGCCATGCTCTCTGCCAGGGCATCTTCCCAACCCAGGGATGGAACCCAGGTCTCCTGCATCACAGGCAGATTCTTTACCAGTTGGGCTATTTTCTACTAAAAATTTAAAAAAAAAAGGTATGCAAGGAAAAGAAAATGAAAGGGGAGAAGTGCATAAGTTGATTAAAGAATGCTTACTTTTGTGTGGTAAAAGCCTAAGATAATATGAAAGCTTCTCTTTCCTAAAATCTGCTGGTTGCCCAAGTCCCTCCCTTACTGAGGCAGCCAGATGCATTGCTCAGGGTTAGGGAGGAGATATACTATCCTCTTTGCTGCTGCTGGAGCTCATGGAAGTCTTCGGAGACTAGAAGCCAAGCTCTTTCTCACCTTTGAGCTGGTGTCTCCTGTTTCCTTCACCCAAATGCTCTTTTCTCTTTCTCAAGCCTGGTTCTTTCTTATTATTCAGGTCTCGGCTTAAATATAATCACAGTGAGGATTTCCTGTTCACCCAGGGCTTTCTACCACAACATCCTGTTTTAATTTTCTCTAGAGTTTTTACTAGTGTCAATATTTTTCATGTGTTTATTTGTTTGCTTTCTTATTGTCCTCCTTCCTCACTGGAACACATGCTCTCTGAGGGGAAGGGCTTTGTCTTTTTTTCTTTTTTAATTATTGTGCACACATGGCTTCTCTCTAGTTGTGGTGCATGCATGGAGCTCAGTTGTTATGGTGTGAGGGGTTAGTTGCCCCTGGGCAGGTGGGGTCTTAGTTTCCCAACCAGGTATCCAACCCATGTCCCTAGTATTGGAAGGCAGATTCTTAACCACTGAAGGCAGATTCTTAACCACTGAAGGCAGATTCTTAACCGGGAAGTCCTATGACTTTGTCTTATTTGCCATCATATCCCCAGTGCCTGGTTCCTGCTGAATAGTGGTAGCTCAATAAATATTTGATGAATGAATGAATGAGGTCACTCCTTGAGGAAGAGGACAAGAAGGGGAGTGATGATCACTGAGTAACTACCCAAAATAAACTGAGATGAAACTGGCAGTGATTTGGGTTTAGACTCAAGAAGTAAGATGAGGCTTTCTGCCTTCTAGGGCTTTGTGTGTATTAAGTAGCTTCAGTCATGTCCCACTCTTTGAAACCCCATGAATTGTAGCCCACCAGGCTCCTCTGGCAACCTACTCCTGTGTTCTTGCCTGGAGAATCCTAGGGACGGCGGAGCCTGGCGGGCTGCTGTCTATGGGGTCACACATAGTCGGACACAACTGAGTGACTTAGCAGCAGCAGCAGGCTCCTCTGAACATGGCATTCTCCAGGCAAGAATACTGGAGTGGGTTGTCATGCCCTTCTCCAGGGGATCTTCCTGACCCAGGGATCAAATTCAAGTCTCTTAAGGCTCCAATCTGGCGGGCAGGTTCTTTCCCACTAGTGCCACCTGGGCTTGAGAGATGGCATAATCTCAGCTCTAGAAAAATCGAGAAAGTTTCATTTTCATAACATCTAGCTCTGTCACTAAAGGATTCATATGTGCTGCACAATTAAATTCAAAACTAGTGTCTGATTTGATTGGCAAGATTTTATTAATGATTTAAACAATAGACCTAGTGTCCCTAATTATATATGTGACATTTGACCAAAGTAAATATAAAAATATTTCTGATTTCTTTGAAACACTGTAAGTTTCACATATTGTAAAACTTTTTAGAATTTCAGAGAGGCCATTGATTTTTCTAAAGACTCCTCTGAAAAGATAATTAAAGCTGTTTGCCCTAACTTTCAAATATATTTTTCATTTTTATATAATTGTAAGTTCTTTTAAATCTGTACTTGGCTAAATAATACATAGGATTAGATAATATGATTTTGTTTAATTCTAACAATTTGAATTTAACCTGTTGATAAAGCTCATTTTCAAGAGGAAGAGTACAAATCTCCATTTGGTTATGTTGAAGTTCTAACTGATTTAAAGTCTATCTTTTCCCCTGGGCTTTAAACACCAGGGATGGGAGAGGCAGGCTAAACCTGCTGAGAATGTTTGGGAGCAACTGGTCTTCACACTAGATAACAAAAGAATCAATGAAAGGAAGGGCAAGAAAGAAGAGAGTGGAAGGTAAGCAAGGAGGGGAGTTCTCATAGTGAGAGAGATAAGTTATAAGCATTTGCTAAAAGCAAACACACTATTTATTTAAACACTTGCAAGTGAGAAGCTGTTTGACTATCTTGTAGACCAGGCCAATTTATTTAAAATCTAACCAGTCATCTAGATCAGTGCTGCCCCATAGCTGTGGCTCCTGGATACTCAAAATGTGAAACGTACAACTGTGGAACTGAATTTTAAGATTGTAATTGTATAAGTTTAATTTAAATTTAAATAGTCACATGTGACTGGTGGCTGTCATCGAATAGCACACATCTGGATGCTCAGCTAAATTATGTTTTAATATACTGTTTCTCAGAACATTAAAGACATCACAGTTATGCTTTTAAATTAATGTAGGGAGCTAGTATTTTAGATAAGTATAGATCCAACCACAAAAAATGTTGAGGAGTAGAAATAGCGAGAATCGCCTAATCCTTCTCATTGTGTCTAATGTTCTCATGTTTCCCTTTCTGGAAACCAAGAAGCAACTCTCTCCTGTTTCTCTAGTGCTTTTAGCAGAGATTACCAAAAAAAAGTCCAGCCACCATGTCTTCATCTGAAATACTACCCATCTGGACACTTGGTATTCAGTTATTTGTTTTTGCCCTGAAGAATTCAGTTGACTGCTGGTATTCAACTTTTTCTTGGTGATAATCATTTTGGAGATGGAGAGTTGTTGGCTTGCTGTACTATTGGTTAAAATCCTTTGGGCTGCCTATGTTTTCAGACCTACTAGAGCTACCTGATGAGAGGGCAAGCTGGAGGAGGGTCCAACGGAAATGCATTAGAGTACAATTATTCTGGAGATAATCACATGGTTTTGTAGTTTTCATTTTTTTAATCCATTTTTTAACTTGGTCTTTCTTCAAGTCTTTTGGTGGTGCTGGCAGCATGGGATGGTGTGGTTTTGGCTTTATTTTGTTTAAGAGAAGAGGAAAGGCAATCCAAGATGTCCTAGAACTGCAGGGCTGGACGTCCTAGATTTGTAGGTAGCACAAGCAGTCTAGAAGAGACAGGCAATATAGGATGCCTGCTGTGTGTCTAATGTTATACCTTACTGCTGGTAAGTGTTTATTGTGCAAGAGTGAAAAAAAGGATTTGGAGCCTTAGACATCCAAAGAAATGCATCATTACAAATAGCCCTATATACACTTTCAGTGGAGTTGGACCATGGAGGGCGCTAGACCTCTCTCCTGAAACAGAAAAACACAGTAATGCACTTGTTTGGGTGTTACAAAATTAATTTTTTTCCACAAAAAATTATTTTTGTTCAATTTCACCTTTCAAATTTGGTACCATCACTGTGAATGCATAGCATAAATTTTTATTCATATTATTTATTCTTTTTTAAAAATTTATTGAATATAGTTGATTCACAATATTGTGTTAATCTGTGCTGTGCAGCAAGGTGACTCAGTTATACATATATATAGATACATAATATTTTTCATATACTTTTCCATAATGGTTTAATCACAGGATATTGAATATAGTCCCCTGTGCTTGCTTGTGTCCCTTGTTGCCAGACAGTTAAATTCTTGATACAGCAGTCTTTACATGGGGGCAGCAGTGAAATGTTTCTTCCGCTCTCACTGTCCTCCTCTGCCTTCCAAAAACTTGAAAATAAAGTTGCCTCTGAAGATCATCTCCCAGGTGGCGCAGTGGTAAAGAATCTGCCTGCCAACACAGGAGACACAGGTGACTCGGTTTTGACCCCTAGGTCAGGGAGATCCCCTGGAGAAGGAAATGGCAGCCCACCCCATTATTCTTGCCTGGAAAATTCCATGGACAGAAGAGCCTGGAAAGCTACAGTCCATGGAGTCGTAAGGAGTTGAACACAACTGAACATGCAGATACTGTACAATCTGTGGATCAAACCCTAAAATCTATCTACGTGGTAGTCATGCAGTATACCATACCCAGGAGAGAACATGGGTTAAGAACTGTCATTAGCTGGTAGCCTCCAGCTGCCGTACTTTAGGAATCTACTAAGATGCATGCCAAGGCCACCAAGCTATTCCCAGTTAATGGCAGAAATACTAGAGCTAGGCCCTTCCTACCCAACCCAGGTCTCCTCTAACAGGCTCCTTGCGAGAGCTTCTTGATGCTGCAGCCCAGCTTTTACTCAGGACTGCACTGTTACCCAAAGTTCTTCCAACCCAACCCCACTTCTTTCTCTAACTCCTTTCACAGGTACCAGTCTGCATTGCAGTCTGAGGCTCCCCATCTACTCTTGTCTTTATCTCCCACAGGCATTTCTTGGACAACTAGTGTTTGCCTCCCAGAGGACCAAACCAACACCACACAAAATGAAAGAGATTAGTTCCCTTGACTCACGAAGGAGAAATAACCTTGAAGGGCATTCTCAATGGTGCGAATACAAGCTGGGTCTGCTCTATTTAACACTGTATATCCAGGACTTAGTGCAGCAATTGACATAAAGTAGACTCTCAAAAACTTATGAAAGGAAGAGAGGGAGGGAGAAAGGGAAGATTTTGGATTCAGTTCAGTTCAGTTCAGTCGCTCAGTCGTGTCCCACTCTTTGCAACCCCATGAATCGCAGCACACCAGGCCTCCCTGTTCATCACTATCTCTTGGAGTTCACTCAGACTCACGTCCATCGAGTCCGTGATGCCATCCAGCCATCTCATCCTCTGTCGTCCCCTTCTCCTCCTGCCCCCAATCCTTCCCAGCAGCAGAGTCTTTTCCAATGAGTCAACTCTTCGCATGAGGTGGCCAAAGTACTGGAGTTTCAGCTTTAGCATCATTCCTTCCAAAGAAATCCCAGGGTTGATCTCCTTCAGAATGGACTGGTTAACACTGGAGTGGGTTGCCATTTCCTTCTCCAATGCGTGAAAGTGAAAAGGGAAAGTGAAGTCGCTCAGCCTTGTCCAACTCTTCGCAACCCCATGGACTGCAGCCTACCAGGCTCCTCTGCCGTGGGATTATCCAGGCAAGAGGACTGGAGTGGGGTGGCCACGCTGAGCTGCCAGCAATTCATCAGTTCCAGTTCAGGTTATCCCACCCGGGCACTGTTTCCCACGGCTTCTGCTTGTGAGTCTCTGCTCTGGCAAGTCACGACTTCCTGAATTCGTCTGTCTCTGCAGTTTTTACTTGTTAGGACAGATTGATGACTTCTAAGCTCCATGCATGCCAAACCAAACACTAGAAGCACTAGAAGTCAGCAGTTGATTCTTGACACCTAAAAAACTGGAAACTGTTCAGTTGTCCATTAATAGAAAAATGGATTTAAAAACTTTAGCATATTCTATAGTGGAATACTGTTCAATAAGGAAAGAAAAAAAGTAGTAATACATCCAATAACACTGATGAACCTCAAAACAATATACTGAATGAAAGGACTTTTTTATCTCCCAAAAATTTTTATATTAAGTTTTAATATAAATCACTGTATTTAAAGTTCTAGAATAAGCAAAACTAATCTAGGGTAGAAAAAAATCAAGATAATTTTGATAGAGAGGAAGAGGATTTACTGGGAAGAGACCATGAATGAATCTTCTTAAGTAATGTTCTATATCTTGATAGGGATTTGGGTTGCACAGATATTTGCATTTGTGGGTACAAATCCCAATATGTTCTTGAGATTTGAGCATGTCATTGTACATGAATGTTATCTTGAAATATAAATAGCTACTGAAGTTTGATAATATGCATGCTGAAGTATTTGAGGAGAAATGCACTGATATCTATGTCTTAATTTGAAATGCAACAATTAAAAGATGAACTGATGGATGGATAGAGGATTGGATGGGTAGATAATGTGATAATACAAATACAGAACATAAGAACTTAGAAGGTATACGTAAATTTTTATAAACTTTCTCAGTGTTTAAAAATTTCTCTCAAATATGTTAGAGTAAAAATGGGTACTTACAGAAATGTGATTAGGCAGACAAAGCTTTGGCCTTAAATTCAGAAGAAACTGAAGTTCAAATGACAACTCATCTACTTCCATCTGTGAACTCCTGAGCAAACTGCCCTCTTCAGCTAAGATTTCATATTCTGCAGAATAAAAATACTGACATTTAGGTTACAGGGTTGTAAAGATGTTAAATCAGGATAGGATACCAGCTTTTAGACAGTTTTAAACTCCTCATCATTCCTTGAAATTTCTCATCAAGTATCATTCCAGAGATCACCCTGCTTTTGGAAAAGATTTTTGCAGTGAGTTTGAATGTTTGAACTTGGAGACCTCTGCTAGTCTCTTTAAACTCCAGGATTTCATGGTTGGACAAGTCAGTGATTCCTAACTGAAATTTTTATATTGTTTTGTAAAAAGCCTCTATGTTTATTTTTCTTTATTTATGTGCACAAATTATTCATCAGGACATTGCTGAATTTAATGCTATACCCCTTCTCCTCTCTAATAATATAACAAGCTACACACGACTTTGAAAATTCACAGCAAATCTATAGCACCCCTCAAAAGAACATAGGAAGTATATTTTCTAATCTTGTACTTAATTGATAAATTTTCTTCTCAATATTATATAAACTCTCATAAGCCCTTTGAAGAAGAAATCCTTGATAGGATGAAGGAAATTCAAGCTCTGGAAAATAATCCACTTCTAAACCTCCAAAAAAAGGAAAGAACTTTGAGATTTATGGGCCAGCAAAAGATGACGACAACAAAAAATCAAAAAAAAAAAAAATTGTCAGGTTCAGAATAGAGGGCTTTTTAAGATAATTTTGTTAATTCACTATAAAAACTTAAAATACTATGATATGGATGTGATTTCAGAAAATTTGAATGAGCTTACATGAGAAATGCTCACTTCATGCTTTGTCATCATCATTGCTACCATTAATTATAGCTCATTACACTGACTCTGAAGAGAAAGAGCCTGCCTTGAAATGCCAGCACAGCTGGGAAACACTGAAGATTTGGCATGCAGAACGCAGATTTAATTTTTGCTCTTTCTATCAGAAGAGATTTTATAGCAAAAAGTACTATAATAGATGTACTTAACACTATCATAAAGAATGTTTAAATTTGATCTAGCTTATCTTTTGGAGTGAAGCCTTTGGGGCAATAATAGCATTTTTTTTTTTAAATAGTATGACTTTCAGGAATTTCTTAAGAATGAACAGTTTTTATTAAATGTTTTTTCTTAGTTTTATTAGTTTTTTATTAATAGTTTTTATTAAATGCTAATTAAATTGTTGAATATAAGGCTTATTATCTTAAAACACAGGAAAATTCTGTTTGGGTACATCTTCTAAAATATTAGCTTTCAGAAAATTTGATTTCTCTATATTTAAAATAGCTACTTCAAAATACTGACATTTTGAATTTTATTACAATTTTTAACCTCTCTCTCCCTTTTTTGGTGCTGAAAAACTAAAACACCATTTCTCCAGTTTTGGTTTTTAAGCTAAGCTTCACTATTCATTTGAATNTCTGTTTGGGTACATCTTCTAAAATATTAGCTTTCAGAAAATTTGATTTCTCTATATTTAAAATAGCTACTTCAAAATACTGACATTTTGAATTTTATTACAATTTTTAACCTCTCTCTCCCTTTTTTGGTGCTGAAAAACTAAAACACCATTTCTCCAGTTTTGTTTTTTAAGCTAAGCTTCACTATTCATTTGAATTTCTATTCTCAGCTATAATAGAACAATAAATTTATAGATGAACATAATCATATAAAAATATACAAGAATAAGCTACATTTGTATGCATTTATACTTAATCTAAAGGTTTCCCTCTTAAAAGATCCTTCCCCCAAGGTTTATATCTGTAGAGCTAAGAGAAATTGCAATAATACAGAACACTGTCAATGCACTTTTTCTGATGCTAAATGACTCTTCACATAAACAAAAGAAAGGAAAAAAGGGAACACAAAACTTTCAGTATATGTTGTGCATATTAATAAGATATCCAAAAAGACTATTTAACAATGAGTTTTCATACAAGCCTCTTCTAGAACACCAGTTCTCAAATAAAGGTTATTTTGCACTACCAAGGGACATTTGGCAATGGCTAGAGACATTTTTCTTTTTTTATTGTCATGATGTGGGGAGAGGCTTACTGGCATGAAGTGGATAGAGGCCAAGGATGCTGCTGGACATCCTACAATGTCCAGGACAGTCTCCCAAAATAAAGAATTATCCATCCCAAGATGTCAACAGTGTCACAGTTGAGAAACTGTTCCACAGGAAGATAGTAACTCAAATTCCAAAATCTATATGATCCATCAAACATAGAAAATTAAAACAATTGATGAAGGTGGCAATGTAAATAACAGTACAGATTAAATAGTGTTGATAGAGTCCTGCATAAGCCTCCCCAATCTCACTTCAGTTTGTAGGTTTCCTTGACTGATAAAACAAGGAGCTGAGTCAAGTTGCTTATAGAAAACGTTAGTGCTCCTCCCTTGTCATAAAGACAAGGCATCATCTTATGAAAACAAGATACCATAACAAAAAGGACGAACAGCGCTGCTATTGCTCCATCCCAAATCAGAAACTAACTTTTCTCACCTAAGATGTGGTAGAGTTTGGCACAAATTCACCTGACGGAGGGAGTGTATATTAGTCATTCAGTTGTAGCTGACTCTTTGGAACCCCATGGACTGGGGCCCACCAGGTTCTTCTGTCCATGGAATTCTCCAGGCAAGAATACTGGAGTGGGTTGCCATTTCCTTCTCCAAAACCCATCCAGGCTCTACTTTCAGAATGGTATCCAGTGAGAGCAAAGGCCATACTGTGGAGATGTACACATCCAGAGAGCAAGCCTTTTTTAGCCATCTCCTTAGAGGTTCCGCATAGACTCCTAGTGGTCATAAAAGTTCACCCACTCACTACAGTGATCAAAGAATGCCAGTTAAGGCATTCTTAAGAGGAGGAACATTAGACAACAGTCAGAAATAAACTTTCTTTGTATTCACAAATCTCTCTGGATTAGGTAAGGGGCAAAGGCAATGCCAAAGAATTTCAGACTACCACACAATTGCACTCATCTCACATGCTAGTAAAGTAATGCTCAAAATTCTCCAAGCCAGGCTTCAGCAATACGTGAACCATGAACTTCCAGATGTTCAAGCTGGTTTTTGAAAAGGCAGAGGAACCAGAGTTCAAATTGCCAACATCCACTGGATCATCAAAAAAACAAGAGGTCCAGAAAGACATCTATTTCTGCTTTATTGACTATGCCAAAGCCTTTGACTGTGTGGATCACAATAAACTGTGGAAAATTCTGAAAGAGCTGGGAATACCAGGCCACCTGATCTGCCTCTTGAGAAACCTAAATGCAGGTCAGGAAGCAGCAGTTAGAACTGGACATGGAACAACAGACTGGTTCCAAATAGGAAAAGGAGTTGTTGTGCCCGCAGTCCGAATCCCCGAAACGAGAAAACAAGACATCCACGGCAATGCAAAAGCAAAAAGGGAATTTATTTCTGGTTCGAACCAAGGCTCCCGCCACATCCCACACAGGGGAGTGGGGCAAGAGCCCCGAGCCCTGAATTACAGCAGTATTTATACATTTAGAACAAAGACAGGGAGTTGGCAGGGGTGGATTGGTTGTAGGGGTTATTAGGCATTTATTAATTGGCTAATTTTTCATGTGTGCAGGCTTGCTTAGGGGACTTTTCATGTTATCTGGGAATCTGGGAACATGCTGACCGGCTGAGCCCCAAGGTCGGGGGAGGATGATCTCAGTTCCTTCTGGGCAGTGACCCAGTTTTTCCCGTAATTGTAGCTCTTGCCCACTTTAGTCCTTGAGGCCTGTCATAAGTCAGGTCTCAACATTCCCCCCTGTCCTTTGATAGCTCTGGCCCACTTTAGTCCTTGAGGCCTGTTATGAGTCAGGTCTCAATAGGAGTATGTCAAGGCTGTATATTGTCACCCTGCTTATTTAACTTACATGCAGAGTACATCATGAGAAATGCTGGGCTGGAAGAAACATAAAATGAAGTGAAGTGAAGTTGCTCAGTCATGTCCAACTCTTCGCGACCCCATGGTCTGCAGCCCACCAGGCTCCCCTGTCCCTGGGATTCTCCAGGCAAGAACGCTGGAGTGGGTTGCCATTTCCTTCTCCAATGCATGAAAGTGAAAAGTGAAAGAGAAGTCGCTCAATTGTGTCTGACTCTTCACGACCCCATGGACTGCAGCCTACCAGGCTCCTCCGTCCATGGGATTCTCCAGGCAAGAGTACTGAGGTGGGGTGCCATTGCCTTCTCCAGGAAGAAACATAAGCTGGAATCAAGATTTCTGGGAGAAATATCAATAACTGAGAGGGTAACAGGCAGGAATGCCAGGGTCTCCAAATGGAGGAAGTAGCCTGCAAGTGTCAGACATTTTATCTCTCTTAAGTGGAAGGAGGAAACAAACTAGCAATATTTTTTTCCTTCTCTATACAAATTTAAAAGGAGGTTTCTCTTAAAATTCTGTGTTGCCATGACACCTTGTTTCACCTGAAGTTAACCAATGCCTTTTTCTTCTGGAAATGTTTATCTTAAGCTATGCTAATATACTACGCTTTTACCCCAAACTCTGTCTTCAAGTCGGGCTCAGAACCTACTTGATAAACCAGTATGTTATACTCTGATATTGTTCCTCTAATCTATGTAAATGACACTATTTGTATGGTGCTCTGCCCCTCTTCAAGATTCAAGTTAATCCTTTTATGGCCCAAGATAAACCATTTGGAGCCAAGATTATCCCAAAATACATCTTATGGGTGAGGGGCCTGGTGCCATTCTAAGTTTTGAGACATTCCTTTGTTTCATTAGCAGACTGCTGGTGACTATATAACATCCAGCTAAAGACTAGCAGGGCAGTACTCTTTCTGCCCCCTTCTGATGCCTATGTCAGAAGCTTTCTCTATCTCCTTTATACTTTAATAAAACTTTGTTACACAAAAGCTCTGAGCGATCAAGCCTTGTGTCTGGCCCCGGATTGAATTCTTCTCCTCCGGGGGCCAAGAATCCCAGCATCGTAATTAAACAACAACCTTTCATAACCTCAGATATGCAGATGACACCACCCTTATGGCAGAAAGTGAAGAGGAACTAAAAAGCCTCTTGATTATAGTGAAAGAGGAGAGTGAAAAAGTTGGCTTTAAGCTCAACATTCAGAAAACGAAGATCATGGCATCTGGTCCCATCACTTCATGGGAAATAGATGGGGAAACAGTGGAAATAGTGTGAGACTTTATTTTTGGGGACTCCAAAATCACTGCAGATGGTGACTGCAGCATGAAATTAAGATGCTTACTCCTTGGAATGAAAGTTATGACCAACCTGGATAGTATATTCAAAAGCAGAGACATTACTTTGCCAACAAAGGTCTGTCTAGTCAAGGCTATGGTTTTTCCAGTAGTCATGTATGGATGTGAGAGTTGGACTGTGGAGAAAGCTGAGCGCCAAAGAATTGATGCTTTTGAACTGTGATATTGGAGAAGACTCTTGAGAGTCCCTTGGACTGCAAGGAGATCCAACCAGTCCATTCTGAAGGAGATCAGTCCTGGGTGTTCTTTGGAAGGAATGATGCTAAAGCTGAAACTCCAGTACTTTGGCCACCTCATATGAAGAGTTGACTCATTGAAAAAGACTCTGATGCTGGGAGGGATTGGGAGCAGGAGGAGAAGGGGATGACAGAGGATGAGATGGCTGGATGGCATCATTGACTCGATGGACATGAGTTTGAGTGAACTCCGGGAGTTGGTGATGGACAGGGAGGCCTGGCGTGCTGTGATTCATGGGGTACCAAAGAGTCTGACACAACTGAACAATGAACTGAACTGAACTGAGGTACTATAGGAGAATAGACATATGATAATGGTATCAAAGTGCTGTGTTGGATCAAGTGTTTTATTATGAAGCCTAAGACAATTTCATCTTTTTTCCCCCAGCTTCATTGTGGCATAATTAACAAATAGAATTTTGAGTAATTACTTAAATGTACTATGTGATTTAATGTATATATACATTGTGAAAGGATTCAAGTTGACACATCCATCACTTAATTACCTTTTTTGTGGGGGAGAACGAGAAAGCATAAAATCTATTCTTTTAGCAAATTTCAATTATATAGTACAGTATGATCAACTTTAGTCATCATGCTATACATTATATCCTCAGAAATTATTCATCTGACAGAAAGTTTGTGTTGTACTTTTCGACCAACCATTATCCATTTTTGCCATGCACTATACCCTATTCCTTCAATCAACCATTACCCACTATTCCCCACTCAGTATTTCCCCAACCATCACTATACTCTCTGTTTTAATGAGCTAAACTGTATTTTTTCTTTTTAATATTTCACACATATAAGTGACACCAAGCAGTATTTGTCTTTCTCTAACCTAGTTCACTTAGGAAAATGTCTCCAGACTTATTCACGTTGTTGTAAATGGCAGGATTTCTTTCCTTGTTAGGGTTTAAATAGTATTCAAAAATGCATTTTATCTCTAAGTTATACCTCACACTTTCTTTACCCATTCATCTGTTGACAGACATTTAGGTTGTTTCCATACCTTGTCTATTGTGAATAATGCTGCAATGGATATAGGTATATACAGACATCTCTTTGAGACAATGATTTCATTTTCTTGAGATATATGTATGTATCTACAGAAGTGGGATTCCTGGATCATATGGTGAGTCCTATTTTTAATTTCTTGAGAAACCTCCATACTATTTTTCATAATGACTTTTCCAGTTAACGTATCCTTGGTAGCATTTTTCTCTTGTCTTTTTGATAATAACCATACTAACAATTTTTTATCATTGTGAATTTGATTTATATTTCCCTGATGATTAGTAATGTTGAGCATCTTTTCATGTACCATTTCATCATTTGGCCATTTGTATGTCTTCTTTGGAAAAATGTCCATTCAATTCCTTTTCCCATTTTTAAATTGGGTGGTTTGTTGTTTTTTGGGTTTTTGTTTGTTTGTTTGTTTTTGGTATTGATATATATGAGTTGCTTATGTATTCTGGATTTTAATCCCTTATCAAGCACATGGTTTGCAAATGTTTTCTCCAGTTCTAAAGCTTACCTTTTTGTTGATGGTTTCCTTTGCTGTGCTGAACATTTTTAGCCTAAGGTAATTCTGCTTGTTTATTTTTACTTTTGTGTTTTTGATGCCAAATCCAAAACATCATTGCCAAGACCAATGTCAGGAGCTAATCCACACTGTTTTCTTCTAGGAGTTTTATAGTTTCAGCTCTTAGATTCAAATCTTTATTCTCTTTTGAGTTGGTTTTGTGTATGTTGCAAGATAGGGGTCAAATTTCATTCTTTGCATGTGAATATCCAGTTTTCCCAACACTGTTTATTGAAGATACTATCCTTTACCTACTGTATATTATTGGTGCCTTTATTGAAAATGACCTTATATACATGTGTTTATTGTTTATTTGTAAGCTCTCTATTCTGTTCCACTGATTTCTGTGTCTTATGCCAATACTACGGAGAAGGCAATGGCAACCCACTCCAGTACTTTTGCCTGGAAAATCCCATGGTCGGAGGAGCCTAGTAAGCTGCAGTCCATGGGGTCCAGACACGACTGAGCGACTTCCCTTTCACTTTTCACTTTCATGCACTGGAGAAGGAAATGGTAACCCACTCCAGTTTTCTTGCCTGGAGAATCCCAGGGATGGAAGAGGCTGGTGGGCTGCTGTCTATGGGGTTGCACAGAGTCGGACACGACTGAAGCGACTTAGCAGCAGCAGCAGCATGCCAATACCATACTGTTTCATTTACTATAGCTTTGAATTGCAGTGTGAGATTGCGTCCCATTATGTCTTGCATCTCAGAAAAAGAAGTCTAGACTTGTACTTCCAAATTCAAATAAGTGAATAATGAGAAATTCAAAGAAGATGCAAAGCAAACATAGTTAAGAATCATGGAAAGGTTGAGCTAGCAATGGGAGAAGTGTGGAGTACAAGGTAGAATGAGGATTCCATTGAGCCAAAGAAAAGGTGGCTGTAGTGAGTTTTCCCATGGTTCAGTAGCCACAGGAGGAGATATTTATTGAAAACTTTCAGATATAGACTGGGATTGGACCTCAAGTAAACAAGTGGAGCAGATACCCAGAATATTTCCAGAGTATACTAAGTAAGCAAGGTTTCATAAGAATCACTAGATAAAGGCTTTGATTAGAGACATATTTTTGCAGGTGAATATGTGGAAACTGAGAGCAAAGTCCTAAACAATGACGTGAAGAATCCTACGACCTGAGGTAGAAACAAAGAGGAATCCAACATGGACAAGAACAAAGAAGACTGATTCCCTTGGCCACATGGCTAAAACTTTTAACCAGATGCTAATCAAAAAGATTTGTGAGAAACTGCTAGGCAAAAGCCCTTGTAATAGGAATCATTGGTAAGGTTAAGGAATCTCCGTCCACACACTCAGTATTGCAAAAACTATTTCAACATTTTATATAAGTTAATTTAACTCTGGAAACCTGTTGACCTTGCTGATAAGAAATTCAACCCAATTATAGTGGTGCTCCTTCCCCACTGCAAGGTTGTGCAGAGGTGCACATAGGCCATTGGTCATTTATCAATTAGCCTACGTTGATAATTATTCTTCCAGTTAGCCTAGTCCTCTGGCCCCTGCTTCATCCACACCACATTTAGGATTTGGGAACCTTCAGGGATGATGGGAATCCTAGTCACAAGGACCTGATGCCTCCCTGCAATCCCCACATGTAAAAATGAACCATTCCCAAACCCACAGACATCTGCCCCTCCCAATCTCTGAGAAATATTCCCATCTCTCTGTGTTCAGTAGCCTTCTCCCTCTAAAAGTTTCCTCTTCAAACAACTTAGGATGTTGTCAAAGAGAGAATAGGCTTTGCATCCAGACTCTTCTGCTTTCCAACTTCTGCAGTTTCTAAGACAGGATATGATCCAGCTTAGTAACCTGCTTACATTGAGAAGAAAGGAAAACTATAGGAAGAACATATTTTAGTAGATTCTTTTTTTAATACATTGTTCTGCAGTCCCATTAAGCTGTATCTGAGTCTTTGTGAGCCCATGGATGGCAGCACAGCAGGTTCCTCTGTCCTCCACTACATCTGGGTTCATGTCATTGTGTCAGTGATGTTATCTACGTAACCAGGTATCTTTTTATACATAGTTTATCAGTAAGACTGGTGTAAAAGCGCCACCAAGTGGTAAATGCAGATATAGTCACATCAACATTCAAATCTCAGTGTTAGAATTAATCACCTGAGAGGCTATGGAACGGTCAGTCTTGGTCAAAGATAACAAACTTGTTTAAAATCCAAATTTTAAACAAGTTAATGTGGCTTACTTTCTTAAAAGTCTGCATATTATTTACTATCATGTGTGTGCCAGTATTAACAAGTCAGAACTGATTTCACCATCGCACAATAGTGATAACCGAGCTCTAGAGTGGAATCTGGAATTCCATCATCATTTTCTTTGCTGCTGCACTTCAGAAACTGTTGCCTAGTGAAGCTGGAAATCCACTATATCAAAGTGTACATATAGCTGATTCACTTTGTTGTATAGCAAAAACTAACACAACACTGTAGAGCAATTATACTCCAATTTTTAAAAAGTGGACAAAAGCAGCACCACGTTTGCAATCACTGAGACTGTAGCCACTCAGTTCAGTTCAGTTCAGTCGCTCAGTCGTGTCCGACTCTTTGCGACCCCATGAATCGCAGCACGCCAGGCCTCCCTGTCCATCACCATCTCCCGGAGTTCACTCAGACTCACGTCCATCGAGTCCGTGATGCCATCCAGCCATCTCATCCTCGGTCGTCCCCTTCTCTTCCTGCCCCCAATCCCTCCCAGCATCAGAGTCTTTTCCAATGAGTCAACTCTTCGCATGAGGTGGCCAAAGTACTGGAGTTTCAGCTTTAGCATCATTCCTTCCAAAGAAATCCCAGGGTTGATCTC